>CM076573.1:245785977-246385977 GCA_034641835.2 Pinus albicaulis | reverse complement strand
AAAATTCAACATGTATGTAAACTGAAAATGGTGAACACATGATACATTTATGTTAGAATAACACATATAGACAAACATGTAGATATCTATGTGTGTGTGTGTGTGTGTGTGTGTGTGTGTGTGTAAATTATAAATTATATTAAAATATTCACACTAACCATTAACACATATAGATCCCACACCTTCTTCCTCATGAATAATACATCCTGACAACCATTGCGACAATTCTTGACATATGTTCTAAGCTCTTAAATACTCATGGCGTCTATCACATCATCTGTACTATACAAAAAATTAGTACGTGCATTATCTCGTTCTCTTTATTACTTCAGACCAATATTAATTCTACCAAGTCTAGTATAAACATTGTCTATTATGGTATTCGTTGCTTCTCGACTAATTTGAGAAGTGGCATCCATCTTTGACCAAAAAATTTTCGCATGAGGAGGTCGACTTACCAATGGTGGCTCAGGGCGGGGAAACTTAGAATCGCACTTAGAGCCCTTTCGATCACATAATCGACCTTTGCTAGGACTAAAATATTTAGAAGGAAGTTCATTATAATGTGTTTCATTCCCAAATAATTCTGCATAAAATACTTTTTCAAAATAAACAGAAACCTCATCATTCCACGGTAGTCTTCCATAGGCTACAAGGTGCCTATCATACAAATGGCAGTCTATATTAGGGTGCTTGAAATATTGCACCTTTAGCATCTCTCTTTTCAGTTGTTCTTTGAAATTAAACATAGATTTTTCCATTTCTTTTGTAAATCTATTTTTGACATTGTCCCATCTATCGGGACCAATTAGTGTTTCTTTTATTTTCCTCATCACTTCTACAAAAGTATTAGTGGTTGGCCCAAGATTTTTGTAAACATCTACAAGTGTGCTTAGATATTTCATAACTATTTGTAAGTGTTCTCGAATCTCTGCAAGGAGCTTCAAAGACACAAGATATTTCCTCAATTTTGAATAAATATGTTCGCACTTTTGTAATGTGCATTGTTGGATGTTTGTTTCCCAAGGTAAATAATAGGTAATTTGAATAGGATAAGTCGTGGTTGGTGTGCAACCTTCTTCTTGAAGTAAGAGATATGTCTTACATCTTTTCCAAGTGAAATTTTCACCCTCTCCATCAATATATAAAATTATATATAAATAAAAAAACATGTGAACAAATTTGTACAAAATTTCTTTTTAACCATAAAAAATTATATAAATAATTTAATAAATGAGTAACTGAATGATAATAATATTCAGATTGATAGCCACCTCGATATGGCTAATCACATCATACCCACCTGAAGATTTTTGAGAACCAACATGACCACCCATTGATTGGCCATGAGGGGAATGTGTACCACCACCCTCAAGTGATTGGACACCACCTATTGATTGGCCACTAGGGGAATGTGTACCACCACCACCACCACCCTCACGCAATGAGAGCGAATCTTCATAAAAGAATATGAATTTCTAATCACTTAAAATATACCTACATGTATATACATACATATGATTGATTATATTTAAAAATACCGTGATTGCATGAACCATTGCTAGGCTCCATTGATTGAGTAGATACTCTTTTCCTCCGAACTCCTAAAAATGAAAATTATTAAAAATTAATTTAACTCACAAAATTGATAAAAAACCAATTCCATATGTATACATGTATGTATGGGGATAATATTATACATTCAAGTGTCATTTAAGAAGTTGCATATTTAATATAAATACCATGAACATGATGGACATCCCCCGATCCATGATCCCCCTCTCTCATAGAGGCATGGGACTCTATTGATGCACACTTTGAAGAATCACGTGGCAAATGATCATCCTCCATGATATATATATATATATATATATATATATATATATATATATATATATATATATATATATATATCTATAGAGACATAGATACACATGATGTTAAAGGCTCGAAGAATCATGTGGAAAATGATCATCAATGATATATATGGATATCTACAAAAACACAGATTCATGATGTTTAAAAAGTTACCTTGTGCATTTACAATTATTTTTAAAATTACTATTTAAAAAAATTTCAAAAGAATTCAAAAAATTTATGTAATTTACAGAAATGTTGGAGCACAACTTGAACACAAATTATGTAAAACACAAAACTTTCAAAGAAAAAATTGATGTGTAATACTCACTTCACTATTTAAACAAAAAATTGTTGAAGCCCTGCACATTTTGAAAATTAAATACAAAATTTTCTAAACCATGAAGTTCACCAAGTTGTGCTTACATGGGTGCACATTTTGAAAATTAAATACTAAGTTTTCTAACACATGAAGTTCACCAAGTTGTGCTTACATGGTGGGAATGCACTTGGTATATAATTGAAAAAAAAACATGGTCTTTAAAAATGAAACATTTATAACTAAAAAACACACAC
The DNA here is from genome assembly GCA_034641835.2 of Pinus albicaulis. Lineage (NCBI taxonomy): Eukaryota > Viridiplantae > Streptophyta > Pinopsida > Pinales > Pinaceae > Pinus > Pinus albicaulis. The sequence continues at coordinate 246,383,544 of CM076573.1, read as the reverse complement.
ATATCAAAGATATCTTACAATGTCCATCAATAAATTTTGATGGAGAGTGTCTCAACACTAATTCATATTTGAGAAATGAATATTGAATTGGCACTACCCCATACAATAGATCGCCAGACCTCTTATTAAAATTTGCACAATGTCTTATACTAAATGATTGAAATTGTCTAACAATATTATTTTATTTTCCATGCAGTTGTTTTAGCCTCTCCTTCTTAACTTGGTACACTCCTTTCATCTAGTTTCACACAAATTTAGAATTGGTGAAAACTACAATTCCATTAGATCCATGCTCCCTAGTTGTTCCCAAGCCTTCTACCAATTCAATATAATATGCTTCATTGTTTGTTGTTATTCGAGGTATATTCATTTTCCATTGGAGGACTTTGTTAGTCGCAATATTGCATAGCACATATGCAATCACTGCTTTCTCTGGATTGGCATAACAAGAAGAACATATGCATAATGTCCATATTTCAACCATGCTTAGTGGGATTTTTTATCCCTAAAAAAAAAATTCAATAAAATATTAAATGAATATTTATTGCAAATGTCTTAAATTTTATGGGAGAAATGACATGTACATGGTTTCCAAAAACACTAGGACTGTCCCTGCATTTTGCTAAATTTTTTATAATAGTTTACTTCCGATGAAAATTATTAACAACACATCCTAGCCATTATGGTTGGTTAGGTGATAGTGGACCCCTATGAGGTGATAGACAAAAACTTTCTATTTTATTGATTATAACCTTCTACACTTTTTTGACATTATAAAAAGTGGAACACAAGAAGTGGCAGAACCACCAAAATTTTCCAGCTGAGTCTCCTAAGTGTGATGAAGAGCTTGCTGCCTCAGACAAAGGAAAAAGAGATTAACATGACACATGTCATTTTGAAAGCATCATTGATGTTAAAAAGGATAGGGGCTATTGGAAATCTTGAACGAAAACAAAATAAACCTCCTTCAAAACATTGGAGCTCAATAGATCAAAGGGACATCATGGTAGATGATGTCCCAAATTATGATAAGAATGTTGTTGCTACACTAGTGCTACTGATCATGTAACATTGGATATATTTATGGAAGTAATATAGGAATGAACTGTTCATGCCAATATACCATGTGAGTTGAAAGGATTTGGGTAATAATTTCTTGAGTTATGCTTCAATATCTCAATTGATATGTATGCGGTGACATATGAATGAATGCATGTGAACAAATAACCAGGTAGGGGTATGGTAAAGGAAGGAAGCCTAGGACATTCAAACATTATGAAAAAAAAAATGTGTGCATTCATATGATAATATGTGATGTTGAGTTGGTTAAGAGAAGGAAGAGTTTCATGAGGGACTTTTTAGTAGTGAAAGGAAGGGCTGTTTAGGGATTTATGAGAAGTGAAGGAAGGGTAAATTCCTCGTGTGTGGTGATTGAAGAAGAAGGTGTCCATATGTGTTGAAGAGTAGAGTTAATTTTTAATTTTTTCAAGGAGGATGGTATGGCATGGGATATATTTTAATGATTATAGTAGATGTAAGTCTGGATGCTTGGATGATGCGTAAAATTTATAGGAAGTGAATATGATGAAGACTTTCAGGACAAGAGGTAACTCAACAAAATGAACCGTAAGATTAGATTGAGGGTGCTCATGTATATATACATGGAGGTAAGACTGTTGGGATTCATTTCCCAATGTCTCTTAGACTTATTTCATATCTTACACTAATTTACAATTTATCCCAATCCCTTAGGATTGGGTGTCAACATCCCCCCCTTAATCTGAAGGGATGTTGATGAGTCCAAGCATCATTATCAATTTTTCAAACTTTTCTCCTCCAAGTGCTTTATTGAATATTTCTGTAGTCTTCTCATTTGCGGATCAATGACAAATATGGATAGTTTTTGCCTCAACATGATATCGAATCAAATGGTATTTTGTATTGATGTGTTTTTTTCGATCATGGAACTTTGGTTTCTTCACCAAATTCATTGTTGAAGTGTTGTCGATCATGAGTGGAGTTGAATGCATTTGTCTCATCTGCAAATATTAGGATTTTCCTAAGCCACAAAATTTCCTTTGTCACTTCAGTTGTTGCCACATAGTCTTCTTCAGTTGCGCGATTTGGTGGAACTAACTTTTTTTGTGATCTCCAGGAGAAAGCTCCTCGTCCAAGACTCATAGTATAACCTAAAGTAGATACTCCCATTTATTTTTCTCCATCAAAATTTGAATCAGAGTATCCAATCAAGCTGAAGTCGCCCACTTGTGTATATTTGAGTCCAAAGTCTTGAGTCCCTTTTCATGTACTTTAGAACTCTTTTTGCAGTAGACCAATTTCATTCACAAGGTTTTTTCATAAACCTGGAGAGGATTCCAGCAACAAATGAGATGTATGGTATGGTATTAGTCACGTAGATGAGACTTCCTACAAGTTATCTATACTTCGTTACATCCTCGAATTCCTTCCCTTCAATGGATGTGAGCTTCAATTTTTGTTCCATTTGAGTAGTCAAAGGATTTCATTCAGCCACGCCAAAATTTTTCAATAGATCTCCAATGTACTTCTTCTGAGAAAGGAATATAAATTTAGGATGTGGAGTTACTTCAATACCAAGATGATAGTGGACATAGCCCAAATGAGTAATTTCAAAACCTTTCTTCAATTCCTTCTTTATGGATGCAATATAACTCTCATTTTTCCCTATCATAAAAATATCATATACATATACCACAAGATATACAACTATTTTTCCAAGTTTCTCGAAAAACAAAGTTTCATCATCAAGATCAAAATGTTTGAAGATAAGCTTTAGAAGATACTCACTTAATTTGTCATACCAGGCTCGTGGTGCTTGCTTGAGGCCATACAAGGATTTTATAAGCTTGCATACTTTTTGTTCTTGGCCTTTCATGAAAAATTATTTTTGCTGGGGCATAAAAACCTTCTACTTTATATCTCCATTCAAAAAGTCAGTTTTACATCCATCTGATAGACTTTCTAACCCTTCTGAGTTGCTAAGGAAAAGAGTGTTTGGATTGTGGCCCATTTTTTTGTGGGGGAAAACGTTTCCTCATAATCGACCCCTTATTTATGTGCAAAACCTTTTGCAACAAGTCTGCCTTTGTGCTTGTCAAGTTAACCATCCACTTTGTACTTGTTCTTGTAGAATCACTTGCAGCGAATTGGTTTGGTTCACAATGGAGGATAAGCCATCTTCAAAGTATCATTATTTATCAAGGCATCATAATCCTTTTGGATCACTTCATTCCATTCATCATGAGAAGCGGCTTCTTTGAAGGAATTTGGTTCAAGATCTATAGACAAATTCAATTCAAAATTATAGGCAACATCCATATCAATAGGTGAAACAAAATCATCTACATCACCTCCATTTTTCCTATTGGAAATTCTTGTTCCTGTCTTTCCAACCTCATCAGAACGATCATTTTCTAGTGTCCTTTTCATCCATTTTGGGGGACCTTTCTCAGATGACCCAGGCTACTCATTTGAATGAGTTGAGACCGAATCAAGATTCAGTCACCCAATTCTGTCAATAACATCATTCAAGGTGTAATCCATGGTTGGTTCTTCATGTGGGGGAGAGCGTGGTTTGGAAGATGATTCCACAAATTGATTCAGTATAGGTATCCCCCCTTCAAGATGTGGAACCTTATTATCAAAATATTGAAATGGATTTGCATGTGTGAATCTATCCAAGCGATCAAGTTGTTGCTCAATAATGTCGTCAGTATTGGAATATTCAAGGAATATGACATCTCTAAATACTACAAAATTCTTGTTGACTTCATCATAGAGATGATATCCTTTGGAAGTATTAGAATACCCCAAGAAGATACATTTTCAACTTCTAGCACCAAGTTTATTTCTTTGTACCTTAGGTATCAAAGAATAACAGGTGGAACCAAAGACCTTGAAATCATTTATCAAAGGAGTTTTATTTATGATTGTATTAGAAGGACACCTATGCTATATTTACATATCACATAGAACTACATCAACGCAAAACATCAATTTTACATTCTTGAAAAACATCATTGAGCGAACCATATTTAAAATTTCTTGTTCATTCTTTCAGCTACACCATTTTGTTGGGGATATTAGGGCACATTTGTTTGATGTTTGATCCCATGTTGGAAAAGTTAGTTTTAAAATTTGTTTGAAGTGTATTCTTTTCCATTATCGGTGTGAAAAGAGCCAATATGAGTTTTTTCATCATTTTCAATCCATGCATGAAAATTATTGAATCTTTGAAAAGCATCATATTTGTTCTTCAGAAGTAAACCCAACACATTCTGGTGTAATCATCAATAAATGTCATTGTATATTTATTTCCATTTTCAGAAGAAATAGGAATGGGGCCACATAAATAAGAATGAATAAGCCTAAGTTTTCTATGTGCTCTGGAATGTGAATCATGAAAGGACTATCTGCTATGCTTTCCTATAACACAAGCATCACATTACTTAAGTTTCCTAGGAATTATAGGCAATCCAGTAACATCATTTTTCTTCAACAATCGAAGGTTGTCATAGTTTAAGTGTCAAAATATAGCATTCCATAAAAATTTGATGGGAATGTACCTTCATCATAATGAGAACTGAATGCAATTTTTTGTGAATGAGCAGAGGTACCTTGCAGCTTTAGGGGTCTTCCTTCTTCTATTTCTCTCATGACAAGTGAGCGATCTAATGCTTTTCTGAATTCAATATTGCCATCAAATATGTGAATGCAATGTCCTTGTTGGCTGACGTGGACCAAGGACATCAAGTTTCTCCTCAACCCATGGAGGTATAGAACCTCATGTAGAAGATGATCTAGAAGACCAGACAAACGAAGCGCGATTTTTCCAAGCCCTGATGGTTTGAGTTTAGATTTTTCTACAAAGTATACTACTCCATCAACCTTGTGAGTAAATTCTTCAAAAAAATCTTTCTAAAATTCATGTGACATGTTGCTCCTGAATCTAGCAACCAATCATTTCTCCAAGAAGTAAGTGAAGCATCCAACAATTCTTCAATTACTCTAATGTTATAATGTGCAACAACATAATGAGCAGATTTGGGTGCTTTTCTTTTTCCTCTGTAATGAGTTTTACCTTTTTTCTTGATTTATTTGTTTCTCAATTCTATCGCAAGGAAACTTACATGTAGATGCATCATACCAATCTTTATTTCAGCGTATGAAATGAAGATCCAATTCTTCACTTTGAGCTTGTCTGCGCCCCTTCTAAAATATCTTCTTCCTCTTCCTCTAGAATATTCTTGAGCATGACTCTTCTCTCTATGTGTGAAACATACATCTTCTTCAGAAGACAGAGGGGTTGTCTTATTTCCAAAAGCCTTCTCTCTTTCTGCAAAATTTTTCTCAAGGGAATCAAAGGTGATCTTCATGAGGTTTTCACTTTCTTGCAATGACTCAAGGTAGTGTGAGTAAGTGGGATATAATTCCTTAACATAAGCTATGAGAGGTATGTCAACTTCTACACCAATATTTTTAATGTCATGCATGATAGATCTTACTTCTGATGCAAAATAAAGAGGGTCGTCATTTTTCAATTCAAGGTTGAATATCTTAATCATTAATTGAACACTTTCAAGTTCTGAACCTGAGTCGTAGAGTTATTTTAATTTACTCAAGGCTTAATAGGCATTTGAAAATGGTGTAATATGGTGACTCACCTCTTCATTTACATAAGCTACAATCAAGGCATAGGCCTTGCAATTATTGTTTTCCCAAATGGTGATCTCCTTGTATTATGTGGGTTTTTTAGTGTATTTTGTCCTTCTCCTTCACAAACTCCTCTCCACAACTCATTAAAGATGAAAGTGTGTTTTATTTTTCGAGACCACTCAGGATAGTTCTACTTGCTAGAGAGAATTACTCCCACAATAGACATGAGAGGATACATTTTAAATAACTATTGTAGAAAAAATTTAGTCTACTAGAAAAATACTCAATTTTGGTGTAAAAATGTATTATGTTTCAAAAAACTTAATTGTAGTAAAAAAAAAGAATTGTAAAAAAAAATATTTTTTTGTAGAGGTTTTACTAGCAGAGGTTGTACTTAGGGAGGGTTTAACATGGGGGAGGTTGCACCTCAGGAAGTTTGGACCTAGGGATGCCAGACTTAGGGAGGTTGAATATGGGGAGGTGGAATACAGGGAGGTGGAATAGGGGGAGGTGAGGGTGGAGGGAGGAGGGCAGAGGAGGGAGCGGAGGAAGGAGGGGAGCATGGGAGAGAGGAGGAAGGAGTGGGACAAGGGAGAGAGGAGGAAGGGAGCTCAAAGGAAGGGAGATTAGAGGAGAGGGGAGGGGGTTGTGTGTTGTGGGACTACAGAGGGGGTTGTGCATTGTGCGACTATGCAAAGGATCCCTTGAGGAGGAGCTGGAGTGAGGAAGATTGCATGGGACCTTAGAGAAACGATGTATGGTCTGGTGGACAGGCCGCAGAGCACTAGCTATGACGTACTAGGAGATGCGGGATGCAGTGCTATGGAGTTGTGGAGAGAGCAACAAAAAAACCAAACTCTCAAACAACTTTCAATGCAAGCCACGAGGGTCAAAAAAAATTTTGAACGTAGCAAAACAATGCACAGTATTTTGCAGGAATATGACAGAGGTGGCAGTCTCCAAAACAGAGACAATTTTGTATAATGGAGGGAGTTACAAGGGTAGGGAGGCCAAAAAAAGAGTTGGCTTTAATACTATGTCGGGCCAAGATGTAACTCCAAAAAATGAACCGAAAGATTAGATTGAGGGTACTCATGAATATATACATTGAGGTGAGACTATTGGAATTCATTTCCCAATGTCTCTTAGACTTCCTTATTTCCTATTTTTGTTAGGTCCCTATATTACTAGTTTAGTCCCTTATTATTATTAGTGTAGCCCCCTTATTGTTATTGTTGTACCCCTGTAACCCCAATATTGTTATTATTATGCCCTTACATTATTATTGTAAGGTTGGCTAGGATTATATTGTGGGCCCATGGACTCCTATATATAGAACGAGGTTTTGGTCATTTGTATCATCCAAGAATTATTTATTTATGTAATGTATTGGAGGTTTCCCCCTCAAGGTCATTGATTTCTAAGTCGTTGATCTCTCTTTTCTTCCATTTTTGGAGCTGGTTTCATAACATTTGGTATCAGAGCTTTTGATTCTAGGGTTTCGCTGCTCCAAACGGGTCATCGTGGAATTTTCTCTATAACTTGTTTTATACGAAGGATAAAAGGCTGAAATTTTTAGAGCACGAAGCAGAAATCCTGAGGAAAATCATTACAAAATTTGAGAGCTTGGTTCGTAATATTTTTGGAGATATGATCTATGGAAGTTAGGGAATTTTGTAGGCTCCTAAATTTAACCTAAACAGGTCATCGCAGAATTTTCCCTATAAATTTTTATCTACTAGGGTTCAGAAGATGAAATTTTCATAGAACAAAGCATAAATCCTGAGGAACCTCATGTAAAAATTTTAGATCTTGGTTCGCAATATTTGGTGAGATATGATCTTTGGAAGGTAGGATTGTTTCAGGCTTCCGAATTTCATCTCAAAGAGGTGACTGTGGAAAAAACGTCATCACTCTCTCTCTCTCTGAGCATTGGATTGGGATTCTGTAAAAAGTGGCCATAATTACATAGAATTTATTTTTCGGCATATCAATTTTAGAGCCGAAGGATGAAACAGTGACACGTGGCAAGTCATACAAGTTCGCTCTACTGAACCAGTCCATAATTAGGTCATAGTGGGAGATTGGGCATAAATTTGTCTTGAAGAATCAAAATCATGTCAGAACTATGGCATTCAAAAGAAGATTCATAAGGCTACTTTAGGGCCGAATTTCAGATATTTAAGATATGAAATCACAGTGATAATTCAGTTTCAATATTAAGCTCCTCAAAAGCAAGAAGGAGGTGTGTATTTTTTTCGAATTACATAAGTCTCGCTTGAAAAAAAAATAGTTTGAATTTATTCCAAGGAAATATTGAAGAATAGATATCAGTATTGGGTTCTAAAATTCCCCCTAAAAATAATTCAACACCCATTAAGCCTTCAGAAGGCTATACTATGAATAATGAAGACGAAGAAACACAATATGATATATCAAAATTACAAGAGAAAGTGCACCAAATTCCGCCATCGTAAAGAGCAACAAAAAATGAAATGGAAGTTTTGAAGAATGGCGTGGAAACTAAGATGGATGGTTTGAAGAAAGGCATGGAAGCTAAGATGAATGGTTTGGAGGCTAAGGTAGATTGCATGGAAGTGGGCATTGAAGCTAATATGGATGGCATGAAAACCAAGATGGATGAGATCGATGAAAAAATGAAAGACAACATGGAAAACATGAAGAATGATTTGGAAAATTTGATACAAGAAATGTTTCGTAATGGTGAAAAGATAGTAGAGGAAACTCATGATGAGAAAAAAATAAATGTTAATCATGATTTCATAAACTCTAACGTTGGATGAAAGAACCACCATATTCCAAAGATGGATATGAGGAAGTTTGATGGCAAGGATCCTGTAACATGGATACTATATATGGAGCAATATTTTGATCTCAATAATGTGAAAAACACACAAAAGGTACGCATTGCAACTTTACATTTAGAACAAAATACAATTGTATGGTATCGATGGCTTTGCTTCCGTAAAAAAAATTGTCACTTGGTCAATTTTTATGGAGGAAATGATAGCACATTATGAGGATACAAAAAGAAACACCTTCTTTAGCCAACTGATAAATCTCAAACAAAAGGGATTAGTGGCACAGCACATTGAGGACTTCCAAAAATTGAATATAAGGGTTGTTGATATTCCAAAGGAACAAAGGATTGATGTCTTCATAGGGACTTTAAAGGATAACATCCAACATGAAGTTCGTGTTTGGGAACCTGATTCACTGGAAAAGGCATTCATGTTGGTAAGAAAAATTGAATGTAAAATTATTCCAACAAGGAAGCCTACCACTCACATATATAAAGATGGAAGTGTTGCTACTCCTAGAATTCCACAACCTACAAGGTTGACACCACAACAATTGAAAGGAAAAAGAGTGAAAGGGATTTACTACAGTTGTGATAGAAAATACACTAAAGGTCATAAGTGTGCTGAGAAGAAATTATTTTACGTATATTGTGAAGAGGAAGAAGAAAATGAACAAGAATATTCAAAAGAAGAAGATATACATCAGGAACCAGCCCTAAAAGAGGAATAAATGGGTCTGACCATATCGTGTAATGCATTGGCAGGAATTACCACTCCTCAAACTCTTAAGATAGAAGGACATGTCAAGAAGAAAAAGGTAATAGTGTTGACTGATTCGAGTAGTACCCATAATTTTATTCATTGTAAGGTAGCTCAGGAATTGAATTGTTTCCTATACCCAGCACGAGAATGTCAAGTGATGGTTGAAAATGGAGGAACTACAAATTGCTCTGGAAAATACCATAATATCAAGCTAACCATGGAAGAATATGTATTGAATACTCCAATGCTTTCCATTCCTATGGGAGGTGATGATGTTGTACTAGGAGTACAATGGTTACAATCTTTGGGGATGGTAGCTTTTAATTTTAAAGAGATTTTCTTGAAAAAAAAATTAGAAGGAAAGGAAGTTGAATTACGGGGTATCGCAGGGAAGCCGGGAAATACAATAAGCTCTAATGTCATGAAAAAGCTTCTGAAGAAAGAAAAAAGAGGCATAATTTCATAATTATGCTCACTAGAAGTTCCAACATCAAAATCATCTATTTCTGCAAATCTCCAAAAATCTTGGACAATCATTCCCAGGTGTTTGAAACTCCCAAAGGACTCCCACCTATTCATGACTAAGAATTCAGTTGTTGACTTAGCGTTCTTCAAAACTTAAAGCCTTATAGACATTCTGCGTCTAAAAGAGAGAACGAACGACATCATAGAATGAACAGAGGTTACATAATTCAACTCATCAAAGTTTCTTTTGCCCCAGAGAACTGGTGAAGGGCGATGATCATGGTTACGTGTCCAGATTATGTGAGTTTAATGTTCATCATTAAAGAAAATTTCCATTTCGTTAATGATGAACGGCTGACGAATTATATGGGATAATGGCTCATCGAAAGTTGGATCTTTGTTCAAGATATCATCAAATTAGAATGAAGACTGAAGATATTCCAAAAACATCATTTCAAACTCATGAGGGTCATTATGATTTTTTGGTCATGCCTTTTGGCCTTACCAATGCACTTTCTACATTTCAAGGGTTGATGAATTCCATTTTCAAACCCTTCCTTAGAAAAATTGTGCTAGTAATTTTTGATGATATACTAATCTATAGCAGTTGTTGGAAGGATCATGTTCAACATGTTCATAGGGTGCTCAAACTATTACAGAAGAAACAATTATATGAAAAAATATCCAAATGTTTCTTTGGAGTACAAGAGGTGGAATATCTAGGTTATATTGTATCTCTCGAGGGTGTTAAGGTATAACCTAAAAAAATTAAAGACATTGATGAATGGAAAGTCCCCACAACCATAAAGCAGTTGCGAGGATTTCTCAGGTTAACAGGGTATTATCACAAGTTTTTTAAGAATTATGGGAGAATAGCAGCACCTCTAACAAAATTATTGAAGAAATATGCATTTTCATGGACTCCTAAAGAGACTAAGGCCTTTGAACATCTTAAAGAGACAATGTGCCTAGCACCAGTCTTAGCTACGCCAGACTTCACAAAAACCTTTGTTGTGGAATGTGATGCCTTAGGAAATGAAATTGGTGTTGTTTTAATGCAAGAAGGAAGACCCATTGCTTTTGAAAGTCATCCAATCAAAGGAAAGTATTTACAGAAATCTATTTATGAGAAGGAAATGTTAGCAATACTACATGCACTAAATAAATGGCTACCTTACCTAATGGGAAGACACTTCAAGGTAAAAATTTATCGTGATAGTCTTAAACACTTTTTGGAAAAAAGACTATCTTCAGAAGAGCAGCAAAAATGGGTCACAAAGATGTTGGGTTATTACTTTGAAATAATCTACAAAAAATGGAAGCTAAATGTTGTTGCAGATGCACTCCCTAGAAATAATGAAGAGGTGGAAGCATTTCTTTGTGCCATTTCTATTATCCAACCAGATTGGATAACCGAAGCATGGGAGGAATGGAAGACGGTCGAAGAAGTGTGGACACTCATTCAAAAGTTGCAACAAGATCCTAGTACATCTGATACATTTAGTTAGAAGAATGATTCCATATGGTAAAAATATCGCTTATATATTTGCATGAATTCCCAACTAAAACAAAAGATTCTTTTTGAATTGCACACTTCTCCTTTAGAGGATACCTGATTTGAAAAATTACCACACGCAAGAAGAAATACTGGTCTGGGCTTTAAATCAGAATTTGGGCACTTTCAGGTGGAATGTTTGGTTTGCCAACAAAATAAAGTTGAGACAATTAAGACCCTGAGTCTTCTACAACCTTTATCCATTCCAAGTCAATGTTTGGAGGAGATTTCAATGGATTTTATCACAATTTTACCTATGTCCGAAGGAAAGAGTGTCATCATGGTGGTAGTTGATAGACTTACGAAGTATGCACACGTTTGTGCATTATCTCATCCATTTAAAGAAAGTACAGTTTCTACTACATTTATGGACACAATTCAAAAACTATGTGGAAACCCAAAGGTTATTGTGAGCGACAGAGATCCCATTTTTACTAGAAATTTTTGGACGGAGTTATTTTCTTATTTGGGTACTCAATTAGCTCATAGCTCATCTTATCATCCTCAATCTGATGGTCAGACTGAGATAGTGAGTAAATGTTTGGAAGGATATCTTTGTTGTTTTGTATCTGATTAACAAACACAATGGGTCAAGTGGTTACCTCTTGCTGAATGGTGGTATAACACTTCCTTCCATACTGCAGAAAAAATGACCCCATTTATGGAACTTTATGGATATCATCCACCTTCCATCACATCATCCTTAAGAGAAAATTCTAAGGTTCAAGCAATGGAAGATCACATCGAGCATCAACAAGAATTTCTCCAACTCTTAAAGGATAACGTAAATTTGGCACAAAATCGAATGAAACAATAGGCAGATCAACATCGCAGCGAGAGAAGTTTTGATATAGGAGACTAGGTATTTTTATGGCTACAACCATACAAAAAAATGTCTCTCAAGCAAGATAAGAAGGATAATAAATTATCACGAAAGAGATATGGTCCTTACAAGGTGTTGCAAAAGATTGGTACTATGGCATACAAATTGGAGCTTCCTGCTTCTTCGCGAGTGCATCCAGTTTTCCATCTTTCATGCTTAAAGAAGGTTATAGGTGAAAATCTTCAAGTTCAAACAATATTTCCAGAACTTGATGAGGAAGGAAAAATCATATTGGAATCTAAAGCGATCATGGAAAGAAGAACTTGACAACTACGAAATTGATCAATTTCAGAGTATCTCATCAAGTGGAAGAACTTACCCCCTGAAGATTCTACGTGGGAGCATGAGAATTTTATACAAAAGCGCCCATAGCTACTCAAGAGTTGAGGAAAACACTTTTTTGAAGGAAAGGGGCATGTTAGTTCCCTATATTACTATTTTAGTCCCTTATTGTTATTAGTGTAGCCCCCTTATTTTTATTGTTGTACCCTTGTAACCCCAATATTGTTATTATTATGCGCTTACATTATTATTGTTAGGTTGGCTAGGATTATAGAAGGCCCATGGACTCCTATATATAGAAGGAGGTTTTGGTCATTTGTATCATCCAAGAATTATTCATTTATGTAATGTATTGGAGGTTTCCCCCTCGAAGTGGCTAATTTTTAAGTCGTTGATCTCTCTTTTCTTCTATTTTTGGAGCTAGTTTCATAACAATTTTACACTAATGTACAATTTTGGCCAATCCCTTAGGATTAGGTGTTAACAAAGACAATGAGACAAATTCAGTTGGATACATATATCAATATGGATGAGTATGGAATGTAGCATGGGATGGTATTCAATGTCGTGAAAGGGTGTAGGGACTAATTTTGGTGAATGTGAAAGAAGTATGAATGTGCATGAATTATACTATGCGGATATGAAATGTTTTATTGTGTATAAATGAGTATTAGCACACATGTTTGAATGCATTGTGTGAATGTTTTTCTAATATAGTAATGCATATATAGTTAATGAAACTTCATTGCATTTAATATATTATAGATTAAAATAATGGAATGATCGGTATGTCATAATTCTAAGATCATTTCAAAAGCTACTAGAAATATGGAAATGAAAGTTTACATGCTTGAATACTCACAGTTGTTTGGCTGAATGAAAATTCTGTTGGGGAGGATAGATTACAGGTAGAAATTTATTGTATATGTAATCCCATAATGAATATTGGTTGCTACTATGATAAGTGCCAAGCATTATGATAATAATCTCATACTTTTTCAATCCAGTTTCTAAATTGTATAAATTTGAAAATCTGATTTCATTTTTTTATTTGAAAATCTCATGGTGAATTTATGTTTATGATAAAGCTGAGATGATGGATTTGTATAGTATGTACTGATGAATTCTGCTATAAGCTAGGAAGCACGGGGATAATGCTACTATGATGACACTAGAACCCTGTGATAGAACTTGATTTCAATAATCTATTTAGTGACTAGAGTCTACTAGTGGGATGACTTTGCAGTAAGACTCTATAGGTGCCTGAACATCATGAAAGGGTGAATAGCATGTATTCCCTACTCTTCTTGGCTAGATTTGAAAGGCATAAAAAAACACTCTTTTGTAAATTTAGTTTTATGTAGATTTTAAAATATTTTAGGAATTTCATAAATATTAAAAAAAGTTAATTATTTATTTAAATTCACTTGTAAATCAAAATTTTTAAATAATCTAGAATTTATAATAAAATTACATAAATACTAAACAAATTATCCTTGTGTACAACCATTACTTGTACATCTTCCTAAATTACTACATTACAAGTACATCCTCCTGTACTACCATAAAAATCATACAATAATTTTTGAGTTTTCTATGCCATGTATGACATCTTGTTTAGATATCGTGGACTTATGCAAAAGATGGACCTATGGATCTAAGTTAAAGGTTTTCTTTTCCTTCCTATATTCCTTTGTGATGTCCTCATTATCTCCCATTTCTTCTAAGGTTTACATGGATCATTTAAGTTTTCTTGACTTTGAAACACTTTATTTACTTAGTCCAAGGAGGTGTACTGATTGTGGGATTGTCTCATTGTTGTTATTTTCTATTAGTGTTTATGGACTTGGTTCTACTTCCCATTATTACCATTTTCTAGCTACATGAAATTTAGATTCACTCTAATACAATTAAAGGAGATGTCTCATATTTTGGAACACTTTGAAAAATTCTTGTATTCATAGACGAGAACATTGATTACATTAAAAAGGGATTGATTTTAATTTTATATTCTAGATATGACTCCAATTTTCAAAGTCAAGTCCAATAGAATTTTAAAGTCCATTTGTAGTTCAACTTCTATGTGTGTAGAAGTGCAAGAATGAAAAACCTTTTTCTATCTCGTTTTCCTCCACATTTACATTTAATACAATTATTTTGTTGGAGAGATAGGAATAACCTTTAAAGTTTCGAGTTTGCAAAGGTTGAGAATCAGGAAGGGAAGACCAATGCTTCATAAGACGAATTTTGTGACCTGTTTCTCTAGGTGAGATTTAAATTTCCATTAGTCTAGGTAGAGTCCACGGGAGCCTAAAATCCAAGGGAAATTTCTTAAAAAAAAATCTAGATCACCCTGCAATGAAAACTGGAAAGGGAGTTCGGGTGAACAGTATATCAGTTGGCCGCATAGAGTTTAGGTGAATAGTATAACAGTTGGAAGCATAGATTTTGGGTGAACAACATGGCTAGAATTTCAAATCCTTTCTCCCTGTCAAACGAAAATTTGATGATATTTTTGCATTTGTCATGCCTTTAATTTTATGTTTTACTTAATTTTCTGAGTGTCTGACTTCTTCTTTGGAAAAATCTCTTTCAACTTATCTTTCTCTCAATATTCATTAATCTCTCTGTGAGAGTGCCTTGTTTTTTTTCTAAATTATCCTATGTGTTATGATAACATACAACAATACTTTTAAAATTTTATAAACCTAAAATTTCTTTATGTTTTCATTTATTTTTGAATTTTCACTTTCAAATTCATTTGTTTCTTTATATAGATCATGATTATAATAACTTCCAAAATATTCATCTAATTGTTGCCCACATGAGAATCATGGGTTTATTCACGTACTTTCTAATTGCTTTGCTAAGTCTCAGAGGTTTAATATTTTTTCCACTCATACATTTCCCCACTTGTTGTTGAATTTTTCTATTTTCTAAATTAGCCCACGTGTTAGGATAACATATAACCATACTTTTAAAATTTTATAAACCTAAATTGTATTTCTATTTTCATTTTATTTTTGAATTTTCACTTTCAACATAATTTTTTTCTTCACGTGGATCATGATTAGAATAACATACAAAATATTCATGTAATTGTTGTCCACATGAGAATTATGGGTTTCTTCATGTATTTTCTATTTTCTTTGCTAAGTCTCAGAAGTTTACTCTTTTTTCCATTCATAAATTTCCCCACTTGCAGTTATATATTTATCTTTTAAGACATTTGTAAATTTATAACCACCTGTACAAAAAACACCCTAACAAAGAGAAACATTTACAACAAAAAAAGAGAGTTTATTATTAGAAAATTTCTACAATCAAGCTTACTATCTCTTCAATTTAAGGGGCTTCATAAAAATGAAGGAGACTTCACTAGATGGTCAAATGGAAGACCTCATAGATGGTAAATCTAGAAACAAAAACTCAAAAAAGATATTCACTACTAGAAAATTCCCATTCAAACTTGGCTTTGAAAGATAAAATCATTCCCACTACTGGAAAGGGAAGGAAATCATGAATCAATCATCATGTACCAACCTCTAATGTGTTGTGTTGGTAAAAATATGCCTTGGAGAAGGATGAACTAGAATATTCCATAATTATAACCAGTGAGGAAAGAGAAAGAGAACCAAGATTTTGTTTTTCGGGTATGTGACAGTAATGTTCTTGCGCGTGAGAGTGTACATGGTACAACCACTTTTAAACCAAGGAAACCATGTGATGATCCAATGGGTCCTCTAGGTATCCCATTACACATTCCAGAGCAGTGACCAAAATAATACTTAATCAGATGACATCAAGGGATGGATTAATGCATTTAGTAGTAAGAAAATAAGCATGTAAAAAATAAAACTTTTTTAAGAATAAGGGCATAAATAAGAAATCATTGTGAGCTTTGGTTTCCGAAACACCTCCTTTGACTGAAACATGAGCCTCACTAGAATTTTCATTAATTACAAAGATTCTTGAGTTAATATCTTGGGTTTCTAAGGTACCTATGTTTAATAAATGATAAATGAAATATAATCTATTTCCTCTTATGTATTAGTGATAAGAATTGATGGAATTGACAACAATGATGCCTTCTTTGAAGAAAAATCTTGGCACTTGCTTGAGATCTTGTTGGCTCTTTGAAACTCTTCTGTCTTGGATTTGACATTACAACATCAAAAAATCAGGTTGAATCACTACTTTTCTTTACTTTTAGTAATATTGATGTAAGGAAGTAGTGGATTTCATTGGGACAGAGTGATATACTTGTGAAATGGAAATGAAATTCCTTTTTGGCTTCAATTTTTTAAATTGAAATTGACTGTACATATTTTTTTAGTTGATTGAGTATAGATTCTGGGGTGGTAAGCACTTAACTAATTTTGTTTATAATAATAATATTAAATTTTAAATTCACTACCAAATCAACTAAATCAAACATCAATTTGTTGTATGAGATCCATAACCTACTTCGCATGAATTAATAATATTCAAATTTAAATGCACTGCCAAATAAACTAAATCAAACATCAATTTGTTGTATGAGATCTAGAACCTACTTTGCATGAATTGACACATGAAACCAAAGATACCAGAAATACTCCAATAAATGAACCTAATAATGACATTTCTGGATTACAAAAACATTCAATTTCAAATATTTTCTTTAACGCTAAATCCATATGTAACTAGTTTTTACCAGCAGACAAGTTTTCATATCTGCAGGCTACTAGTATCTAATGCTTTTAGTATGGGATTCGAACAGATAGGTAAATCAGAGTGAGAGAAAATCCAGGGGGTAATGCAATATACGGGAAAATAATGCAAGCAAGGCAACATAAATGCAAACCACTCCCCTTTTTCAAAATCATCGAGACAAAAAATGCACCTTTTCGATTCTCCTAAAAACTTGTACACAATGTTTTTCCTACTTCACAGGACTTGAAATAGACGTATGTAGCATCATATTTAAAATTTAGGGTGTGCATCATTAAAGGTAAAAAAATTCATATTAAATATATTAAAGGACATGGTTTTTAAAAATATATAATGTTAAACTTATAGTAAATTATCTCCATGTTGTAATCGAGAACTGGAAGAATACTTGGAACCGTGGAACCGAGAAAGCGGACGAATACGCTGAACAGAAATAATGCCTAAAACAGAGAATGTGGAAAAACAAGCTGAACGACTATTCCGCTGCTAGAAGGAGACGTAAAGAAGAGCAGACGCTAAAACTTGCAAACACTGCAAAAAAAATAGATATTAGAAATTACACACAAAAATAAAAATAAAAATACATAAACACAAGTGTTCTGCAAGAAAAAAGCACACATCCGAGTGCTCTCCAACGATTAGTGCCAAACACACACCTCCAAGTTCAAGCAAGCATAGAATCGTTGGAAAACCTATTGTGGCCTGTGGGTGGCTATATTTTTAAAAACGAAGTTCGACCAAACATTTTTAATAATTCGACCGGACTTTTAATGTCGATTTTTCTTCCTCCAGCTAAAAATCCAGTTATTGTTGACGTCAATGTAAATGACCGAATAAGTTCAATTAACGGCAGAAAATATTGGCCGAATTAGTTTCAAAATTTCGGCCAAACTTATGGGAGATTGAAATTTTCAGGCGCGTTTCTCATGAAAGTGGAATCCATCTTCATACATTCACCCAATACATAATAAACTTAACTATTATAAACTCTAAGACAACTATGGATATGGTTTTGCAATAACCTATTATAATATTGACTAAGTTTATAAACCCAAGTTTATTAATAAAGTTGTATTTATTATTAGAAATAATGAGAGAGATTACATCGTGAGTTATTTTACAATAATTTAATGTAAACCTTTGTGCTCAATATTATATCACCTCTCTTGTATTCAATAGAAAATAAAGCATTCATATTGTATCCTTAAAATGGTCCTACACATTTTGTATTATGTAATTAGTCTGACAAGGATTTTGTATTATGCCATTAAGCTCATAAGTGGATGAGTATTGTTAGTCTATCATCCTAAGGGAATGTACAATAATGTAAAAAAACTATAAAAGGAAAAGAGAAGAAAGTGGCTCTTATTGAAAATGGACATCGATGGATTCATCCATATGTCCTTATACAACTCTAACAATTTAGAAAAGAGATTTTAATCATTTCAATGTATTTGTGGTTTTCAAGCTTTTGTGGTTATCGTTATTTGAAGGAACCTCCGGATTATCCACAGTGTTATAAAACAATGGTCAATGTTTCGACTCTCAACTAGGATCCATCTTCAAGACAAGATGAAGAATGAAGATTGAAAGAAGGATGAAAAAGTCAAGGTTTAAATAGTGAAAAAGAAGATGATCAACGTTTCGAATCAACGTTTCGAATCCCAGTGGGGATCCATCTTCAGAACAAGATGAAGAATGAAAATTGAAAGAAGGATGAAAAAGTCATGGTTTAAATAGTGAAAAAGAAAAAGAACCAACAAAACTTATAAATTAATATTTTATTGATTTATTTAATTTCTTTAATAAGTTATATTTCAATAAATAAATAATTTATATATATATATATATAAAAGAACTAAATAACTATTTCCTATTCTTCTAAATTGAATTTATGTGATTAAAGGGAAACTTTCACCTATACTTCGGAAATCTCATGTAAAATATAAAACAATGATATATTTATAAAAAATTATAACATGCATAATTACAAAGAGAGTATGTTAAGTGTAACGCTCAGCTGCAAAAAAAAAAAAAAAAAAATCTCACTATGCAAAACAAAACCCTACATTACCGCGCTTATGGATTCAAAACCTTCTAAAACGTAAAACCTATGATACATTAAACCCTACATTACAGCTTATGGATTCAAAACCCTCTAAAACCTATGATACCTACATTTATGGATCCATAACTTATAAAGGAAAAACATGATTGGAGCCCCCATTAAAATGCATAAAGTGGACATTAAATAACACTTCTGTTCAAATCATGTGCCGCATAGCAACAACAGTTGGGAAACTTTTTAACTCATTTCAGGACAATAAGCATCCTATAAAAAAAAGCCTTAATAATAATAACGATTAGACACTTTCCTTCATAAGGGAAGGGAAGTAAAATGGTTAATACTAGGATCATTATCCCAAGCTCTAAGTTCAATCTTATGTCTTGTGCCACCCACCCTACACGCATCCCAAAGGGACAACCAATAATACAACATACATTTACTTGCTTCCCAAATCTGAAATTCGACCAGGTCAGGTCCAGGCCAGTGAGCAGCGCGGCAATAATACTTATATATACAAAAGTGAGAGTACTTCCCACTCATTTCGAAGTTATCATTGCCCCCAACAAAGAAATCGAATCCCAAAAGCAGTTGACCGAGTTGAAGGCCCGGTTCGACAGCTTAGGTATGAAAGAAAGGGCTTCGAGTTTCAGGCTTCAAAATCCATTCCCGAATAAATAAAGGCAGAAAGCCCATGATAATCAAAATGAGATGAATTTATTTTGAACCGATCTTGGTTTCTGAAAAACCAGAAAAGATGGGGACCTAGAAGATCCTTCAGTGTTCGTTAATAGCATCTAGGAACTACCTTTCTATCTATGGAGGGGCATTCGGGAAAGGGATTACCTTCCCTGCCATAACAATTGAAGAATATAAATGAGAATTGTGAAACGAAAACCATCTCACTTCATGATTGAAAGGAAAATTGAAAGAGTCGTCGTACAGAGGATAAGCAATACTGAAAGAGTCGAGGTACAGAGTATAAGCAGGAGATGCCAAGAGTTACTTGAATAAAAACCTTCAATAATAATAACCTAATCCAGGAAAAAAAAAAGATATATATATATATATATATATATATATATATATATATATATATATATAATTGATTCCCATCAAGTACATGATCCCTTAAATAATCTTCTGGTGTTTTAATCATTGGCTATGACAACACCAAAAGCCAAATACTACGTGGTGTTGAGATTCCATCTATCAGCTGAACAGTTGGGTGAACAAACACATGGTCCCCTGAACATTCTTATCTTTTTTTAATCATTGGCTCTGACAACACCAAAAAACCCGAATATTATTATGCGTTGATGTTCCATCAGTGCATCGATCAGCGGAACTGAGCTGTACAGCACGCTGAACAGTAGGGGCTGAACAGTTGGGGGAAGGGAAGATTATGTGGTCAGCAAACCGACCATTTACGCTTAAAATAATTCTTTTTATATTGTGGTAGCTAGTCCATCCATGCATAATCAGCAGGACTGTGATGTCCTACATGCATTCATAATTGATATTGGTTGTTCAAGTGATTGATTAAGTTTGACAGAGTTTTTGCGTAACCATTAAAAATGGTAATTTTTAAAATATGCACGTTATTATCAATTTCTCCGTGTATAAGTGTGGTGATCGTATTATATGTACGTTATCGTGAATGTCTACTTATTCGTAAAATCGTGAATGTCTACTTATTCGTAAAATCTTTACATTAGCAAGAGCTGAAAATTTATATTTATATAAATTATGATTATATATGATAAAATATTTCGTAGTTTTGAAAAGAAAGGTTAACTAGACAAGAGTACAAGACAGATATGTTCTATACTATTTTCATTTCATTTTATATATGATAAAACATTCAACGCTATATATTTTATAATATTTTTATGTTTTTATAAATTTTTTTTATCATATTTTAATCAATAATATTTTTTTAAATATTTTTTTAGTATTAATATATTTATAAATTTTAAAAAATCACAAAATTTATTTCACAATTTACAATTTCTTTTATATATAATTTAAAAACTCAATAAATTGTAATTTTAAATTATATATATATATATAACAAGATTGTCAATTATGGAGTTTTAGCATTACTTTATTAAAGATATTTTTAATTTGTAAATAGGCTTTGTTACAATAATATCACTTAATATTATGGTTTATCAATACCACATGCCAAAAAATCAT
The DNA here is from genome assembly GCA_034641835.2 of Pinus albicaulis. Lineage (NCBI taxonomy): Eukaryota > Viridiplantae > Streptophyta > Pinopsida > Pinales > Pinaceae > Pinus > Pinus albicaulis. Next base: position 246,362,104 of record CM076573.1, on the reverse strand, counting down.
AATTTGTTTTATATGACAATTTGTTTTAATTAATCAATTTAATTAAAAAAATATAATTATTTCGGTGAGAAATTTCAACTTTTGATTTGTGTATAATAATATAAATATTCTAGATTATTATCCATTTGCTTAATAACTATTGATAATTAAATTAAAATTGTGAAAACTTTATTCTAAAATAAAAATGTTTCACAATATAACTAATAATTTAAATTTTATGATATTTTAAATTTCTATATTATATATAAATAACCAATTATATATGTTATATAATAAATAATGAAAAAAATATATATACATATTTCATATAATAAATAATAAATGATAAAAAAATATAAAACATTATGAGAAAATAACTTTAAAAATAATTTATTATTAATTTTACATTAATTTGGTTTATTATTAATTTTGCATTAAATGTAGTATTTTTAAAATATGTACGTTATTATTAATTTCTATGTGCTTTTAAAATCTACGGATTGAGAAATGAGTTGAAATTTTATATTTATATATTAATAGTATTATTCACATTATATATGATAAAATATTAGGTAGTTTTGAATAGAAAAGTTAACCAATACAAGGTTGTAAGACAGATAAGTTCTATATATATATATATATATATATATAGTATGTGATCATATATGATCATTATAATTTATTTATTTTTAATGTTTGGTATAAAAAATTATCATTAATAATATTTTTATAATTTAATTATTTTTATGATATTTTAATTAATAGGAAAAATAATGTAGTATATTCATAAAAATAAGAAAAAGGTAGCTTTTCAGAAATTTTGGGGGCAGATTGTAACTAAAGATAATAATAGAATTGCTTTATAACACTGGAATTCTGATTTTAAAAAGCTTTATGAATCTCCAAATTTCATAGATAACTTTGAAACCATGCTCACAAGGGAATAATTTTTCTCATTAGAAGAAATAGATTTTTGGGTTAAGCACCTTGTTACACAGTAATTTTTCACCGTCCCTGCAATCCCCGTCTCGCACATTGGAGGGCTCATTTTGTGACCTGTGAGCAGTGACATAACTTGAAAATACTTTCATGGCATTCCCTTGAACATGTACTTTCATCCCCCTGAAGACATCTCCTTGTGAAAAACCCTAAAAATGGCCCTTTTTGCATTCGCGCGGGTAGCCAGTTCAGTACTCGCGCCAATGGGGAAAATCCTTCAAAGAAGTCGCGCCAATTGGCACTCTGTCCCAGAGTCGCACGCGCGCCAGCCAATTTAAGAGGTGTTTTAAAAAAAATAAATGGCGGAAGTTTCGTCCTAAATGATCTAGGAACTGATATCTATCTTGACTTGGGAGGTTTGGCTACGGATTTCCATAGAGAGGAAGTGGTTTTCCACCTCTCATGGAAGCTTCCTTGATGATAGGGCCAATCCCATGATTATAGGGATCCCAACTCCCCTTCATCCATCTATAAAAGCTTGTTCATCTCCTTTGCAAGCTAGTCTTCAAGTCTTTAAATTCCCAAATTCTCAAGAGCCTTATGCGGCAAGAGCCTCCATAATTCCCTTAAGGCCAATTTCAAGCAAGGAGACTACCATCAAGATCCGAAGAGAGAGGTTTGTCCCATCCCTGACAGACTTTTCGAGACGTGTTCTGCTGGCGACCCCTTCCGAAGGAGAATTCAGCGTCAGAACTATGGTTGTAATTTTCCTTTGATTGATTATTAATGAACAACTATTGGTTATGATTCCACTCTTGCTTTTTATGATGATGGGTTATGTCCTTTCTGACTGACATATAGTTGCATCTACTGGATTTTACGCTTGCGTTTGTTTTGTTTCTCGCATGTGCAGGTGTCCCATCATGGAGATCGTGGGGATTGTGATCTGCCAGAGCTAAGGAACGAGAGCGCTACCTCTTCTACAACGACTGCGTTGGATTCTAGGTAAGCCTTCATCGCTAGTTAGTTTATTTGCAATTAGGAACCTGCACTATAGTGTGTGACGATCGTTGCTAGACCCAGTCTGGGATAGTAGGGATCGCCTCTGTCCGCAGAGGGGATTTACCTCCACAACAAATTGGCGACTCCATTGAGGATCGTTGGCTTGTTGTCGTTCATTTTATAAGCTATAGACGGAGCCTAAAGTTGGCCAGATAGCCTTCGAAACGCTTTTTCTTTGCAATTGCGAAGTAGACCAAAGTTGCTTCAGTCAATCTCCGATTTAGTTTGTAAACTGAACCCTTTGAGCATTGTCTTGTCTTTTCGGTTGATTCTTGATTCTGCTTGCTTGATCAGCTCTTTGGGCTAGCTCTTTCTGTGAATTTGGCTTTTGGATAGCTTGATCATCATTGGTCTGCTTGTTAGATTGCTCTTTTTTATTTTTGACTGGTAAACTCAACTGGCGCACTTTTTAGCTTGACAGTCGCGCCCATTGGCGTAGGTTGCTAGTGTATTACCCGCGCCAATTCTATTCTGGTGCTAGTTTCAGCCTTAAAGTCGCGCCAATCCTGTAAGGTAGTAGGGTTTACTCTTTTTTGAGCTTTCTGAGCTTGATCTGTGTCTGTCTCGCTTTGAGCCTAGATCACATGGTTCATTTGAGTCTTGGATATTATGCTTGAAGTGGTGAAGTCTAGTCTTGGTTGGGAGAAATTCTTTGTTTTTCATTTTCAGGCGTTGGCGCTTGTTGTCAGTTAGCAATCCGCGCCAATTGGCCATTGGCGCTAGTTGTCAATGTGCAAGTTGCGCCAATTGGCGCTAGTTGTCAATGTACAAGTCGATCCAATTTCAGGATGTATGAAAATTGAAACTTTTTCCCTAAATCCTTCGCCAGCGTGTCTTTCCCTTCCGGTCTTTTCCCTGTATGAGCATAGATTACATTGCTCATTGTTTGGGATGTCTTCTTTCCATGATTGTTTGATGTAAAAGAGAATGAATGCCTTGTTTTGATCTCTTGCTTTGGAAGTCCTCTTTGTGTTTGACCTTATATGTCTTGTTGCCTTTTGAGGGATTTTGTTACAAAGTGTTTGAAACAACGATTTCATTCTTAGTGTTTGTTTACATCTCTTTTGCATTCATCCTTCACTAAGAAGATTTGCATTCTTTTAGTTTTCATCTCATAGTTTTCTTTTCTTTAAAATGCATTAGATCACATTGCATTGAAAAGTATTTTTCGAGGTCCATCATTGAACTTATATCACATTGTTTAATGATTGAAAACTAAAAATCGCTTTGAGTGCATTCTCTTTCGTTGAAAGCATGCATTAAGTAGATTCTTATTTCATCGAAAAATGCATTGAGTGCATTCTTATAATTTGAAAAGGAAAAGGAAATTGTGCATAGATTACAATTGCATAGTTTTCGAAAGAGAGGATTTTGCATAGATCACATTGCCTTGTTTGCATCGTTGAATGTTTGAAATTACTTTTGGATAGTGAAATTCATCTAGTTTGGAAAATATTTCATTTGCAGTGTTGTTTTATGTCGCATCATTGTTTGAAGCTCTTCCCTTAACTGGATAGCATTCATCGAATTGAAAAGTTTTCTTTTCTCATATAGCTGCATATAGGAGATTGTCAGATAACACTCGGTAGGGCCTGAAACCAAAACATAATTGAAGATAAGCATTAAAATTTACTCAATTTACACTAAGGCAGCATTGAAAACTAACAAAACACATTTAGAGGTCTAGGCTAGAGACGTGTTCCGGCGTCTTTAAACTTAGTAGATGTCGTTCGCCTCTTGGCTTTAGACAACGCTAGTACGGACTTGTGCTCCCCGTACCATCGCGTATATAAAGGGAGACCCCCCTAGGTTTCAATCCTTTATCCACAGGAAGCTGAGTCTGCCGCCCTATACCTGTGATACACCAGACACAACATTCGAGGAGATTTCCTGCACGTATGTTAAGTCCTTGGTTGATTTCTTTTTCATTTTGAAACCAAGGTGTATATTGCAGTTCACGGTTATTTGGTACACCCTTTGCCTAGTACTCCTGAGCAGTCATTTTGATCTTATCTGACTCTTTAAATTTGAAAATATCACCAAGCACTTGTCCTTTCATGCTTGCTTCAAAACTGAAAGAGATAGAATCACCTTTCATTCGTTTCTCGACTCTTAAAACATGAAATGATGAAGTTTCTAAGTTTCAATGTGGTAAAATAAATCACCTGCAATCACACGCCCTTTTAAAGTTTGCTTGTTGGCTATTTGATTCTGTGCCTTTGTTTTTAGCCCGTGTGCAGTTTTGAGTTGTTGATGGAAAATTTTCCAGAGTTTACCAACGAAGGAATCCCCTTCGATGGGAATCCTGGTCATTTTCCTCCTTTTGGGAATGTTGGTGCTCCTTATATGGCAACGTTGTCCCTTCCTAGGTTAACTGTTGGGTTGCCTGTTTGGTTGTTCTCAACCTCTGTGGTTCCAAATATCTCAGCTACTGTTCAATCAGTTCCTCCACCTGAACAACATCATGTTGATTCTAAGGTGGACCTCTCCTTTTCCTCGCCTATTTCTGCGTCCTCCTCTTCTACTTCACCTGGTGAAAGTCTAGATTTGAGTAACCAGGTGGCTAAGAAGAAGAAGAAGAAGACAAAGAAGAAGAAGTCTGATAAATGAGAGGCTAGATCTGCGGCTATTGTGCCTAAGAAGCCTTCCATTGATAAACCTTCCAACCCTCCACAGAAAGTAAAGTTACCTTGCATGTTATGCACGGGAGACCATCTTCTTCGAGACTGCCCTGGCATTCCAAAGGTGCTCGAAGTATGGTCCAACGGTCGCCCACCGTTGCCTTTGGCTTCCGGGAGTCAGGTTGGGGGCACGCCTTCAGCTAGTGCTGGTAAGGCTCCTAGGAAGCAGGGTAAGATTACCAATCCCTGTAAGTTGTGTGGGGGGCATCATTCCATTCACCTTTGTCCGTATATGGATGAAACCAAGCGAGTTTTGGACAACTCAACTATTTTTACACCACGCCTCCCGGCTGGTTATAAACAGCTTTCTTTGAGTCCTCCACCAGCTGATTCCATGATTAGTCAAGAGTCATCCTTGATCGATCCTGCTCCCTCGGAAATTCGTATTCAGGAATCCATTCTCGACCAACCATTGGTCGTGGAATCAGTTGAACTGGCCCCATCTACGGTGCACCAAGTCTTTTCCATTGAGAGTGGACCTCATACCCCTCATGTTCTTCTGGTTTCTTCAGATTCCTCGGACTTGGAGAAAGATTCTCCAATCCCTATATCTCAAGAAGTTTCTCCTTCGCCTCCCGTGATGGAGGTCCCGGAGGATATCCCTCCCACCTTCCAAATGGAGGTCATGGAGGATGCTCCTTCTTCTTCCGTAACACCAGGGGAAGACCATCTCGGTTCGATGGTAGCCCCTCCAAGTAGTTTGGTCGCTTCCTTTGATTGGAGTCGATTTGTAGGATACCGCCTTCCGTCTTATGTGCCTTTCGAGATAACAGTACAGGCTTTTGGTCTGGTCGTACCCAGCACCATTATAGATGAAGGCGGGTCTGTTAGTGTTCTATCCTCAACTACTTGGCAAGCTTTTGGTTCACCACCGCTTGCACCTGTTACGCAGAATCTATTGGCATTTAACATAAGAACTAGTCAACCGTTGGGGATCCTTCCAAGGTTACCTTTTACTTTGGGAGGTAAAACCGTCCATATGGACGTGATGGTTATTCCAGGCCCCTTGGATTTCAATCTTCTCTTGGGGCATGATTACACCTATGCCATGGGAGCGCTTGTCTTCACTTTTTCGTGTGGCTTGTTTTCCACATGAAGGACAGATTGTGACAATTGATCAACTTTTCTTCTTTGGTCCTGATGTGGTAGCTGGCCCGCCATCATCCCTTCCTAGTTTTTATCCACCCATTGTATCTGCCCCACCGCAGGTCAACTATGTGGCTACCTACCCCGTGCCTATGCTCAGTGATAATGCCGTCGTGCATAGTGTGCTGGGGACATTGGGTCCCAACTTCCAGGATGTTTTCCTTCCATCAGGAGTGGAACTCTTGGAAGCCACCACTTCCTGTTCATTATAAGGAGGTCGGTCGGAGCATATTTCTTTTCCTTGTGTCAGGCTCCTTAAAAAATGAAACAAGTTCATCGGAGCAGAGTTCCTTGTCTTGTAAAATGAAACAAGGTGTTCGGAGTAGAGTTCCTTGTCTTGTGCCAAGCTCTTTAAACCATGAAACAAGGTGTCTTGAGGATAGTTCTTTTAATGTGTCAACCTCGTTAAAATAATGAAACACATTCCTGTTCAATTCGAGTCTTTGATAAGATCTCGTAAAATCCTAGTCGAGTCTATCTCTTGATCTCGTAACTTGAACCTTCTCTCCATCTTCCTTTCATATGGACTGAAGCTTGGGGGGCATGTACCTCGAATTGAGTCACTATGCTGGGGGCATGCTTACTTTTCAAGCTTGTGTAAAAATGAAACCAGTTTCAAGCATAGTTTATCTTTGTTTCAAGCTTGTGTAAAAATGAAACTAACTTCAAGCAGATTTTCCTGATTTCAAGCTTGTGTAAAAATGAAACCTTTCCCATTTTACCTCTTGTGAATGCCATTTTTTCAGCCTGTTTTTGCCAGATGAACCTTGGTTTTCTCACTCCATCGTCATTATCTGCTTGGCTGATCATATGCCTTCACTTGGTTGTTTTACCCATTCCTGAGGAACCGCTGCGATGAGTGGTCTTGTTAGCCAGCCTCTTGACCTTTATCTTGTTCTGAGTAGTTCCACCATTACCGGAACCAGTTGCTACCATTTATACCACTTGTTCCTCCAGGAGGAGTCAAATTTTAGCTCTTCTCTGACTCTCTAAACATGAAAATATTACCGAGGCCCTTGTCGTTTCGATCTCATTAAAGTGGCCGCGAAACGACATCTACCCAGTATACGTTTACCCCTTTTTCGGGCTGGGATAGATTATTTACGAAAAAGGAATACCCTAGCCTATTGCGACTAGGAGGTTTCCTCAGACATAGTTTTCTACCTTTTCAGATATGAGGAACTATTTACGAAAATGGACCATTGGAGTTTACTTTTCAGCTGTCTTTTCAAACTCTCTAAACATGAAAAGACGCCGATTTCTTCCTTTGTCAGACTCGTTAAACCCTGATGACATCGGATTCAGTCGTGATGACGATATTCGAGTTTCTCCTTCCTAGGGCTCATTAAATGTACTAGGATGGATTCATCCGAAATACGGATTTATATGACAAGCGTATGGTATCCTCTTCAAGCTTGTGTAAAAATAAAGAGGTACTCACCGAAATGGTGGGGAAATTGGAACCAGAATTGTTGTCGTGTCGGCAGTATGTCGCTCTTGAACATGGCACTTGTCTACATTTGTGTCGGGTTGGGGACATCTCATCTCGTTTTTCACTTGCCTCTGTGGGTTTGGGTGATCCCTTTTGACCTCTCATCTCCTCTTTTCCTCGTCACCATGACCTCTGATCTTTTGATGTCAGATACTGCCAGATCCACTGTCGTGCCGCCAATATGTTCAAGATAAGTTGACCTCTGCAAGTACCAACCTTCCTCTGATTATCATTTGATCTTGATTCACAAAGACATTATGTTCCTCTGTCTCGTATCGATGATGTGGGAAACACTATGACCCACCTTCGATCAAGGTCACTTCCTGTCGAAATCAGCTCATTATCCAAGAAGCTGATCTAGAGACTCCCTTCTGATACCTTGGAACCTGCATGCCTTAATGGCAGGTTCTTCGCATTCGACGCGAGGTTTTCATCATTGGCCTCTGATCGAGTGATTCTACGGGTGTTCTACGCCAGCTCATTGATTCACATGCCGTATATTGTACCTGTAGTACCTTGAGGGCCATCGTCATTATTGGTGGTACCTCTCGCGTCTGTTAACAGCTTTCATCATTGGCTGGTAATTAGACAATGTTCTTGCATGTTCGACTTCAGCTCACATATTCGCATGCTTGAACTTGTACTTTGTTCGGGTCGAGATGGAGTGCAAGACCCTGGATTGTGTCTGTTGTAATCCAGGCTGCGATTTTGTGGATTATTATGATTATTTACATGACTCACTGATTGGATGGCTGCGACCATACCTGAGTCCATTTATCGATCCTCACTGGATGGTTGCGTCCATACCTTGGATCTGGATTATTGTATACTCTATTATGGATGGCTGCATCCATACCAAGTATATATCATGTATCTGAGATATCAGTTGTACTTATCCACACAAGTTTTCCGACGACGGAGTTTTTAGTTGGACACGTTCTCGTAAAGCATTTCACCCCTCTCTCTCTCGGGCCTCATGCTTTAGGGGGCATCTGTTACATAGTAATTTGTCACCGTGCCTGCAATCCCCGTCTCACACATTGGAGGGCTCATTTTGTGACCTGTGAGCAGTGACACAACTTGAAAATACTTTCATGGCATTCCCCTGAACATGTACTTTCATCCCCCTAAAGACATCTCCTTGTGAAAAACCCTAAAAATGGCCCTTTTTGCATTAGCACGGGTAGCCAGTTCAGTACATGCGCCAATGGGGAAAATCCTTCAAAGAGGTCGCGCCAATTGGTGCTCTGTCCCAGAGTCGCACTCGCGCCAGCCAATTTAAGAGGTGTTTTAAAAAAAAAAAATGGCGGAAGTTTCGTGCTAACTGATCCAGGAACTGATATATATCTTGAGTTGGGAGGTTTGGCTACGGATTTCCATATAAAGGAAGTGGTTTTCCACCTCTCATGGAAGCTTCCTTGATGATAGGGCCAATCCCATGATTATAGGGATCCCAACTCCCCTTCCTCCATCTATAAAAGCTTGTTCATCTCCTTTGCAAGCTAGTCTTCAAGTCTTCAACTTCCCAAATTCTCAAGAGCCTTATGCAGCAAGAGCCTCCATAATTCCCTTAAGGCCAATTTCAAGCAAGGAGACTACCATCAAGATCCGAAGAGAGAGGTTTGTCCCATCCCTGACAGGCTTTTAGAGACGTGTTCTGCTGGCGACCCCTTCCGAAGGAGAATTCAGCATCAGAACTATGGTTGTAATTTTCCTTTGATTGATTATTAATGAACGACTATTGGTTATGGTTCCACTCTTGTTGTTTATGATGATGAGTTATGTCCTTTATGACTGACATATAGTTGCATCTACTGGATTTTACGCTTGTGTTTGTTTTTTTTCTCGCATGTGCAGGTGTCCCATCATGGAGATCGTGGGGATTGTGATCTACCAGAGCTAAGGAACGAGAGCGCCACCTCTTCTACAACGACTGCGTTGGATTCTAGGTAAGCCTTCATCGCTAGTTGGTTTATTTGCAATTAGGAACCTACACTATAGCGTGTGACGATTTTTGCTAGACCCGGTCTGGGCTGGTAGGGATTGCCTCTGTCCGCAGAGGGGATTTACCTCCACAACACACCTGGAAAATATCCACAAGCTTTTCAATCAAGCAGTCAGGAAAGGGTTCCCTAAACCGTGAACTCAGAGCCTCATTATTCCTATTTTAAAAAGTGGGCATACAAATAACCCCTCCAATTATCGGAAAATTATGATTAGCCCTCTCTTAGCCAAGTTATATGGTATTGTTTTGGAAAAGAAGATAGGCATATGGCTTGAAAGTGAAGGTAAGCGGGCTAAAGGCCAAGCGGGTTTAAGAAGACAAAACTAAACAACGGACCACCTCATTATGCTTAGGATGATTATGGAGGAATTTCGTAATGATAAATCCAATCTCTTTTTTCTCTTTGTGGAGTTTAGAAAGGCTTTCGATATGGTACCTAGAAATAACCTATGGAATAGATTAGAAGAGCTAAAGGTTCCTTTCGAGTTGAGAGCTACCACTATAAGGTTGTATGAGAAGGTAATTGCCAAGTTTAAGAGTAATGAGGGGTGGTCGAAAGATATTAAGTGTAATATTAGAGTTAAACAAGGTTTACCCCTCTCCCCTACCCTATTTGGAATTTACAGTGACAAGATAGAAGGTTTTTTAGAGGAAGAATAATGTGCTCGAACGATCTTCACTGGAATGGTCATCATCCTTCTTCTCTATGCTGATGATATCATTCTTATAATAAGGTTCCCATCTGATCTTCATCAGAAACTAAGAGTTCTTAAGGATTTCTGCTATACCATGGGTATGACTGTTAACACTGACAAAGAAAAATTATGATTATGAAATCCAAGAAGAAAACCTACGCTAATTTTGTGTTTGACAATAGAAACTTGGAGGAAGTGTCTTCTTACAAGTACCTAGGAATTGATATTCATCACAAGCTCAACTGGAACTATGCATTCAGAACAGGATTAATGGAGGGTGGAAAGCTTATTTTGGTCTTGAAAATAATTATAAAGCAGCAAACCTTATCAAGTGGGATAAAATGAAGCTCCTCTTTGAAACTTTAGTCACTCTTGTTATCTTGTATGGATGTGAGGTTTGCGGTTGCAACATCTCTAGAGAATCCTGGAGAAATATTGAGCAAATCCAGAAGCGTTTTATAATGTATAACCTCAAAATTAAAAGAAATACACCCTATTGTATTCTCCTTATAGAAGTGGGTCTTTCCCCTATCGAGAGCCTAGCTATAACTAGGCTCCTATTGTACAAGAACAAAATCAATAACATGGAAGACCTTAGACTTCTTAAGCTAGCTTTAAATTCTAGCCAAAACCAAATAAGGCTCAAACAAGGTTGGTATAAGATACCAAGTCCTGGTTAAACCATTGGGAGATCTACGAAAATGTTGCATTGTAAAATATTAATAACATTAAAAATATTGTTACTTCTAATCTTAAAGAGAAAATGTGGTGTGAGAAATATTTAGAGGCTAAAATAAAATAAATATAATATAAGAAGGTCAGCAACCTTACTCTAGAAGATCAAAAGTATCTTTGCATTTTAACTGGCTTAGAGAAAAAAATTAATATATCGAAGGAAAGAATGAACTCTCATGAGCTCCATAGTGAAAAAGGTCGTTGGGCAATTCATAAAACATTATTGGTGGAAATGATCTGCCATCTCTGTGAAAATATGAACAATGAGCATGAAAATAATTTCCTCTTAGAGTGCTCTGCGTACACCCACATTAGATCTTAGTTTCATAATATTTGTTGCAATACCGACCTTCCTAGACTTTTAACATGTCAAATTTATTGTAAGCTCTCGACACTTCTCTCCAAGCTCTTTAAGCATAGGAGTACAATTTTAAAGCAAACTAAATAATTCATTTATTTAGGTCTGATAGACCAAAGTTTGGTCTGAATGGACTTTAACTATCATCATCATCATCATCATAAATTAAATATTTGGAAAACGTTTCTAGACATAAATTCATAAAAATTATCACACTGCATACTGAGTTTCTAAATAATATATATATCATTTATTAAAATCTAAAAAAAAATACAAACTCAATAAATAAATTGTAATTTTAAATTATTACTACAATATATATATATATATATATATATGTTGGATCACCTAATCCTACATGGGTAGGTGTGGAATGCGAAAAGTCACAATGGAGTCCAAGTGACCTTGGAATGTGAAACCAAGAGTCACACCATTGTACTATAAATGTACATCATGTATAATGGAAAAATAAGAAAGCCTCATGCTTATCCTTCATTGTGTTGAGTCTCTTGTGTGTGTGTGCTCATCTTCCTCATACAACATGTGTGTGCTTCAACATGGTGTTTAACATGGTATCAGAGTAGGCGATTGCTGGCCCTGCTCCAAATTGAGTGAGCCATTTGTGTTTATGGCCTGTGCATATCTGCATTTTTGCAGCATTTAGAGACTTTCTGCAGCAGTGTTTTTGTCGCCATTCAGAAGTGTTTTGAAGAGGAGCAACATTCAAAATCTGTGGTAGCATTCAGGCATTGGCTTTGAAGAAAGGTAGCACTGCCCATCTGAAGGGTGATTTTCTAAAGAATTTTACATGAGAAGACAAGTTTGCCATCATTGCAAAATAGTTATTTGAAGAAAATTCACCTGCCTTAAAGGCTTCTTGCATAGTGTTTTCAGCGGCACATCTTTACAAAATATTTTGCAGAAATATTGTATTGAAGTGACATTGATTTGCATCTTCATTCAAGACTTGAAGTGTATTTGAGTTGTTGAAAATTTGTTGATTGCCCTCCATCATTTGAGGAGCAGATTTTGTACTTGAGATTTCCATAGTTGGAAATTCTTTGCAGTCATTTGTATTTGTTGAATCACATTGTAAATGGGTGCATTTTTGGTTGAAGCCGACACCATTTCATTTTTTGAGCCTAAGTTGTTGAAAATGGCTAAAATCAATGAGGAATTAGTGTTGTTGAATAACCTCATTCATTCCAATGTTGATGACATGATAAAAATGAGCAAGAATGCTCTTTGTAACATTCAAAGTTGTTTGTTAGATGCACAAGAAAAGATTGAGTTTTTGCAGTTGGAATCTCAGCTTCAGCGAGATGAACTTCAACAAAAGAGTCACCATTCTGAACCTGTTTCTGTTCAAAATATTGTGAAGGACTCTCATCAGAAGAAATAAGATAAAGTTTCATATGATTCCCATTCAGTTCCTTGTACTAGAGCAGATGTACATGTAGATGCAGTAGTTCAACCTGCACTTCTCAAGCCCATCATCAGACCTTGGGAAGAGCTTGTCCACAACAAGCACCGAACTGGTCTTGGATATGACAAGGATGTGTCCTTTCATATTCTAGACTACACAAATCCTATCAAATTTCAGAGTATCGGATTCTTGTATGACAGTTCACCTGCAGCTGTTCCAGATCCTGTTCCACTTCCACAACAGATTGAAAAATGGCAACACTGTGATCGAGTTGGCCATACAAAAGATCACTGTTTTGATCTTCATCCATGCAAGAACTGTGGTCAACACACTCATTCTTCAGACAGATGCTTCAAACACAAGCCTCCCGCAAGAACCAAGATTCATCTTGGATGGATCGCTTCTTGGCAATGGGCATCAGCAGCCAAGAAGATGTTTAAGTCGCATTTCAGAACATGTTCACAGATATTGAGCAAACTTGCAGTTGAGTTTTCGCCATCATCTCACCTTGTCCCTGACAGGGGGGAAAATGGTGGTCATGTACAAGCTTCGACATCAGATCAAGTGAACCTAAGCCACAATCTCTCATTCCATGTTCAGAGTTGTAGCCAGCAGTTCAAGCGAGCCTGAGCCACAATTCGTCATTCCAGAGTTAGAGAAGTAGCCAGAGACACGGATGCCCATGAGCATGCCTTCGGTTGGTGGAAAACCTAAAACCATCATCTTTGGTTGGTGGATAACCTAAAACCATCACAGGTAGTAGACCTCCCTTCTTTTAGGTCGAAGGTCTCCCTTTCATATATGAGGAACACTTCCTCTAGCAAAATCCTTTAGCTTCTTGCCAGCCTTGGTTGAGTTACAGGAAATGATTCAAGCATTCCAGAGTTGTTGGTAATCCTAAAACCATCACAAGTAGTAGACCTCCCTTATTTTAGGTTGAAGGTCTCCCTTTTTTATGAGGGACAATTCCTCTAGCAGAAGCCTTCAGCTTCTTGCCAGTTTTGGAAGAGTTCCGGGAACTGCAACAAGTTTTGCGTTCCAGTGTTTGTGGTCATCCTAAAACCACCTCCTTTTTTCCAACATTTCAGAGAGTTGATTCAGCCCAAGTGCTTCCATGTATATGTTGCATATTTGTATTACAACTCTTTTCTTGGACTCACACATACCCCTTCGGATTAAGGGGGGATGTTGGAACACCTAATCCTACATGGGTAGGTGTGGAATGCGAAAAGTCACAATGGAGTCCAAGTGACCTTGGAATGTGAAACCAAGAGTCACACCATTGTACTATAAATTTACATCATGTATAATGGAAAAATAAGAAAGCCTCACGCTTATCCTTCATTGTGTTGAGTCTCTTGTGTGTGTGTGCTCATCTTCCTCATACACCATGTGTGTGCTTCAACATGCTGTTTAACAATATATATATATATATATATATATATATAACAAGATTCTTAATCATGGAGTTTTACCCCACTTTATTATGGATATTTTGAACTTATAAAAATATTTTGTTACAATATTATAGTCCAATATTATGGCTTATCAATATTACATGTTCAAAAAATCATAAGTTATTTCCTATGACAATTTGTGCTAATTAATCAATTTAATTTAAAAAACATATTATTATCCATTTACTCAATATCTATTAATAATTAAATTAAAATTGTAAAAATAGTATTTCAAAATAAAAATTCTTATTAATATAAATAATTATATTAGTTTAATTGTTAAATAAATTTTATAATATTTTAAATTTATATACTTTTATATAAACAACAAATTATATATTTTATATATTATATAATAAATGATGGAAAAAATATATATACATCGATTTATATATTTCATATAATATATAATAAATAAGGTATTAAAAAAAAACACATCATGTGAAAAAAAAATTTAAAGACCATTTATTATTAATTTTAATGTGGAACGAGGCACCCACATCCATTCCACGGTGGCCAAGCAGCATCACACAAATCAGGTAACCACACAGTTGTACACTCTGACAAAGCTCTTGAGGGTCTTGATGAGGGCTCTGATCCTGCTTCTACACCACTTTGCCCCTTGTAGATCCTACAATTACCCAATCCCCCCTAGAATTGACAGTGTATCCCCATGGCCCTCTTTTGGGTGCTACCCCTTCATCGGCCCATGGCTTGGGGCACACCCTAGTTAATCTCGGACCATCGTCACATTCAGACAAAGCCTCTATCCTACCCAAAACATTTTATGATTCCATTCCCCCTAATAATCAGCCACCCTCTTCATCTCGCTCTGGCCCTGACTCCGTCTCGCCCTCTATTCCTCTGCTAGAATAGGCCTCGCCCCCCTTTCCCCCTCCTCACCTTGTCGAGATGGGTAAGCCGATTCCCCTAAGAATGGTATTGAATCCGACCTTGAAGCCTTACTCAATTATCCTCATATTGACCTAGCTGCACTCACCATTTTCGATAAGGTTCCTCCAGAATCTGATGCTAAGCCTTCACTTTCCACTACTTCAGGCCACAATTTTAGCCCTAGTAAAAAGGTGAATCAGGAGTCTCGGAACTTCAGGTGTTGGACTAAGAAACGATCCATATTCGGGGCAGAACTCTTGGACCTCACAGAGGTTCCGATTTCATCTGCTGAGGAATTTCGGGCGCTTAGAGAAAATAGCCCAGATGGGGTTTCCAAATGACCTACATCATCTCTCTTAATATTAGGGGTATAGGCAACCCCTCCAAGGTTCTATGCCTACGAGATCTTATCAGGGAGAATAAGCCAAAGATTGTATTACTATAGGAGACAATGTGTGACAGAGTGAAGGCCATCAAAGCAGTGTTAACTATATGTAAGGGATGGAAGGCCTCCGGGGTGAGTGCTATGGGACGAGCCAGTGGAATTGTTACTCTTTGGAACCCCAGTGAAGCTAATCTCAGGGCCTATCATTTTTGTGGGGGTATTCTACTATCTGGGAACCTCAGAGGGATAAATGTGCCTATCCATATCATTAATTTATATGCACCTTGCCATAATAGAAGTTCTTTTTGGGATAATCTCAAGGTTTCATGGATTTTAAAGATGGAAAATATTATTTTGATGGTCGATTTTAACCCCACCTGAAAGCCAGATGAGTCATGGGGATTGAAATCAAAAGGAGACCCATTGGCTGAGCACATTGCATCCATTCTAGAATCATCAAAATTATGGGACATCAAACATGTGCCCATTGCACCTACATGGAACAACCACAGAGTGGGGGAGAATTTCTTTGCTAAGCAGTTGGATCAGGCATTAATGGGAAAAGGTATTCTCACAACTCTGGGTCACATTTCATCTAGGATGTTAGTCTCATATTTATCTGATGATTCGTCGATTTATCTGAAATGGAGATCTGTAAAAAAAATCCGTGCCATTCCTTTCAAACTTAATCGTGCTTGGTTAAGCAACCCAGAATATGAAAAATTTTTTCGCGATAATTGGAATTCTAATCACATTTGCTGGAATCGGGGGGATGGAACGAATTTCGTGCAAAATTACAAAGGGTAAAATATCTCACTAAGGAATGGGAGATAAATAAGACGCTAGAGATGCGAGTTGAATTAAAATTCATAAACTCAAGACTGGCAGAAATTCTATATGGTTTTTCCTATCATTCACCCGATAAGGGGACCTATTTGTTAATGGAGGAATTACAAAGGAGGAAATTTCAGATTCTGAAAGTGGAGGAATTGACATGGAAGCTCAAAACCAGGGTTACCTGAAAGCGTGAAGGGGATTTGAATACAAAGTATTTCCATAAGACTGCAAATGAAAGGAAAAATTGAAACCACATATGGCACATTCAAAATAATGATGGAATAATGATATACGATGAGGAGACAATCCACGAAGAGGCCTACAAACACTTTGCCAATTTCTTCAAGGCTGATTCAGACATCGATCAGGAATGTCAAAAATGGGTCTTACATCACATTCCCCACAACTTCAATGAGGAGGCATGCAGCATCATTAATGTTGAAGTTTCTAAAGAGGAAGTTATAGCCACTCTGAAATCCTTTGGCCAAGAAAAATGCCCAGGGCCAGATGGATGGCCGGCAAAAATTTTCTGCCACTTCATGGATATTATGGCAGACGAGATTATTGCCATTGTTGAACAACGATAGATTCTGGGACATGTTCCTACCAACATGAATTCCACGTTCTTGGCTTTGATCTCGAAATGCTCCGATCCAAAGGTATTCTAAGATTATAGACCCATTGCACTGTGTAATTTGATCTACAAAGTATCTTCAAAGATAATTGCCAACAGGCACAAGGAATACTTGTCAAATACTATTGCGAGGGAAAAATACAGGTTTCTCAAAGGCCATTCGAACCACAACGCAATTTATATTGCCCAAGAGGTTTTATATCCAATACACGTTGGGAAAAAGGAAGGCATTATTCTAAAAATCGACTTTCTCAAGGCATTTGATAGGGAAAATTGGTCTTACATTTGATTGCTCCTATTGAAACTGGGCGTCCCGATTGGAGCTATCAGGTGGATCATGGGATGCATTGCAACAGTCAACTACGTTGCTTTAATAAATGGAAAGCCTTCTCCATTTTTTGGGGCTGATTGGGGACTACGGCAGGGTTGCGCATTATCACCCCTCATATTCATTTGGATTATGAACGGGTTCAGTTTCCTCATGGACATGGGATGGTGCACCGGGTCCTTTACAGGATTCTCCTTCTCAAATATTGTAAGTAACTCTCACTCACTTTTTGTAGATGATATGATGATATTTGGTATGATTGTGAGGAATCAATGGTTATAATTATACTACATGTTCAGTCGTTTCTCTGCCACTACTGGGTTCTGCATAAATAAGGAAAAATCCTTCATCATACATGGGCCCAGGGATGGGGAAGAGATTTCTTACATTGCTGGCTTCCTGGGGGTTCGAAAAAAGAAAGCTATCGAGGGTTTCACTTACCTGGGATATAGAATCAATCCTTCAGCCTATAGAAATAGTGGTTGGGCTTGGTTAGTGGAGAAAATAAAAATAAAAATCTGTAAATGGACCCATAAATGGCTAACCTTGGGAGGGAGGCTCATAATGGTCAAGGCAGTACTTTCCCAAATTATTGTATTTTGGGGCCACCTCTTCTACATTCCACAAGGGATTGTATCACAAATTAATGATTTCATATATAAGCTTCTTTGGGGTGGTACAACCCAGAATAAGAAAATTCATCTATCCCTCCTGGAGATCTTATTTGTTCCTAAAAATCTGGGAGGATGGGGGATTTTGAACACCCGGGCATTCAATTCAGCATTATTGATCAAGTATTTCTGGAGGGATCTTAATGACAAGGGTATTTGGGCTGAGATTATAGCTTGCAAATAATTTCCATAGGAACCACTAAAGTTTAGCTACTACAAACAGTTCAACGTCCCTAATAAAAAATCTGCAATTTCGATCAATTTCATCAAGGTCTTACCCATTTCAGTGGGAGGACTAGCTTGGTCCTTTGGCGATGGCAGGAAAATTCTGCTCAATGGGGACAAGGTGTGTGGAATGGTATCCATCCCTTTCCTAGGCACTAGATTGCACCATTCCCTCTCTTCCAAAGGGATCACATTTCTATCTCAAGTCATAGATCGATGGGAACTTAGTACACCAATTTACAAAATAGTTGCATAATTAGCGCTCACATGCTCAGAGGCAATGGAATGGATGAAGCACGCAGACGTATTCTGACAGGCCGGCTTATCTCATAATAAGGAGGGTGACAAGCTGACGTGGGTTGGAAAGATGCACAATGACGCACTGATTGTAAAGAAGATATATGACAACATCAACACCTACGAGTCAATGGATTACATTATGCCCAGATTTGAAAATTACTGGTGTTTGAAAATTCCAACCAAAATTGTGTTGTTTGGATGGCTGGTATGGCGAGAACGAGTCCTTACATGGGCTATGGAGAAGGGGATGGCATGGGCCAAGCAGATGCGTTTTCTGTCTATCGGAATAGGAATCCATCTCCCATCTATTTTTCACTTGCCCCTGCATAACTCACCTCTGGTCACTATTTAGCAATCATCTTCTTTGTGAGGATTGGACTCTGTCAAATTTCATTGAAGCTGCAAATCGCTAGGACAAAGTGAGTGGGCAATTTCAATCATTACCCTTTTTCTTCATATGGGAGATTTGGCGTAGCAGGAACAGAAGCATCTTTGAGGAGGTTCCAATCATGATCCCCCACATATACAATGGCATTATCGGATAGATTAAGGACAATGATCCATACAGGCATTCCAATCGGGATGACTCCATTAGGATTCGCCCTCACCCTATCTCATTGCCGACCATTTTCTTTGATGGCACTTGTAAGAACGAAATTATGGGGTGTGGAGCATGGATCAAACCCTCTCAATCAGAAAGGATCCAGGTAAGCTGGAATGGGGGCAAAGGCACTAAAAATATGGCTAAATTAGTGGCCCTTTGGGGCAGACTGCTGGTAGCTTGCAATCTCAATCTTAAACATGCATCCATATATGGAGATTCAAAGCTTATCATTGCAGGACTAAGTCTCAAATTATAAGTAAAATTTAATTTATTTATTTATTTATTTAATTAAAAAAAAAAGACAACTACTTTGTAAATAAATCTCGTTTTTTTATTTGTGTATATTACTAATAAATTTTTAAAATATTCTACAAAAGTTAAATACATACTATGCACTTAATAAATATTAATAATTAAATTAAAAATATAAAAACTTTATTTCAAACTAAATATGTCTATCAACATAATAATAATAATAAATTTTAAATTTAATAAAAAAATTATTTTAAAAACAATTAAACATAAAAGTTACTTAGAAAAAATAACACGCACTAACAAAGCTCTTGGATAATTTTAAATAATTATACTCAAAAGAAGGCTACTCGATAAAACATGAAATGTAAAAATAAGAAACCTACTTAACCAACTCTTGAATATATGATAATTCGATTGTGATGCAAGTGTTTCAAACTGAAAGTATAATGATTGTGATAATTTGTTTGTGATGCAACTGTTTCAAACCCTAATTATAATGATTAATAGCATGCATTGCAAATTTGTTGTCAGAGAGGCGGCTTGAACACGTTATACTTTTCAAAATTAACTCACGACTACTTTCTTTTTCTTTGCTTTCACGCAATTCTTCCTAAAATTAAACTTTATTATAACTACTACCTCAAAATTATAAGCTAAATAAAAATGAAGGATTGATACAGAGTACTGAGATGGAAGTGGAGCTAAAATCTATTTAGTTTTTAATATTTGAAGTTAAAAAAATAATAATTTTTTTTTTTTTGAAAAACAAAGAGCTTTTGTTAAAAATAAAGTCTGTTGCATGTGCATATATCAATATTTCCTGTATACTAAGTAAAATCATCATGCCATGCTTGGAAAAAGCCCTATAACATGGCACAAGATGTAAAATCCAAAACAACGTGAAATCATATCCTTAGAGACAGTCCAAAAAACAAGAATCCCATTAATTATATTTGGAGTTAAGATATAATTATTATTAATTTTTTTTTGAAAAACAAAAAGTTTTTATTAAAATAAAAAATAAAGTCGGTTGCAGTTGCATATATCAATACTTCGTATATACCAAGTAAAATCATCATGACATGCTTGAAAAAAACACTATAACATGGCTACAAGATGTAAAATCCAAAACAGCGGGAAATCATATCCTTAGAGACAGTCCAGAAAACAACAATCGCATTAAGTTCAAATGAATCCCATTAAGTTCAAATGGGACATGAGGAAGAAACTACAAGAAAATATGTTAGCATAAACATAAATTTCATAGAAAAGTTGTCCAAAAAAGAGTGAACTTAGGCGAGCAACTTAGTTTATATTTCAAAAAAGCTATCACCACTAACCAATTTGTGAACCAGATGGTAAAAGAAATAATTGAGGGAAGATGGAGAAACCAATTTCTAACAGGGCATATACGATCTTGTTTTGCCCTCAGTAGACATGCTGGAAGGGGATGACCTCATACATTGGAATGAGGGCCTCAGTGTTCTTCATCTAATGCATCAAGAAACAAATATCAAGATCATTAACCCCTTGGATCATAATTATCGTGTGTATTTTCTAGACAATCGGATGACTGTTGTGCGGCGAGATATAAAATTCAATGAGGTGAAAGCCATGAAGTTGTCACTTGAGAGGGAGCGACACTTGCATGCGGAGGAGGAAATTCTTGTTCCCAAAGATGAGCCTTTGGATGTGGATAAGCCACAGGAGGAGATTCATGGAGTGGAGGAGTCCACTCATGCAGAACCAAACATCAGACAAGGAAAAAAGCGTACCACAGAAGTTAAGAGACTAAAGCTTGATGCAACATAGAGTGTAGGAGTTCCTGCATCACAGTGCAAACAGAGACAGTCACCTAACCGATTTACTGGATACATGGCTCTTATGAGCAAGTGTATTGTGATAGGAGTATGACTCCATTGTCAGAAACAATGCTTGGGAGATTTTTCCAAGGCTGGTGGAAAAATCGGCTGTAGGATCAAGACGGATCTACAAGGTAAAGCAAGCTATTGATGGGAGCGTTGAGAAGTATAAGGCAAGATTTGTTACCCAGGGCTTCTCACAGATTGAGAGTATTGACTATGAAGAAACCTTTGCACCGGTCGCACGATATTCTTCCATATGGACCATCCTTGCTCTCTCAGCGCAGATGGGTTGGAACATTCATCTGATGGATGTGAAGATTGCGTTCCTTAATGGGATCATTGAGGAAGAGGTGCACATTGAGCAGCCTGAAGGATTTGAGATCTTCAGCTATGAGTCGCATGTGTGCAAGCTCAAAAGAGTGTTGTATGGGCTAAAACAAGCACCCCGTGCTTGGTAGACTCGGATCGATAGCTATTTCACTAGACTTGGCTTCACTAAGAGTGATGTGGATGCAAACCTGTACCAAATTTTGGTGGAGGGTAAGATTTTAATCATTGTACTTTATGTTGATGATTTAATATTAACAGGTGATGAGAAGCCGATACACTCATGCAAGGAAAATCTTGCAAAGGAGTTTTGAGATGAAGGATTTGGGGCTCCTTCATTATTTCCTTAGATTGGAAATATGGCAGCGGGAAGGTGAACTGTTTTTGTCTCAAGGCAAGTATGCCCGGGAGATACTAGACAAGTTTCACATGTAAGGCTTCAAGCCTATCGACACTCCTCTTCCAGGAAATTGGAAGAAAGAGGATGCTACATCGGTAGAGGTAGTGGATGCCACTGTTTATCTACAGTTGGTGGGTTCATTCATGTATTTAGTCAATATAAGACCAGACGTATGTTATGCGGTGAACCAGCTTTCAAAAGCGATGGTTAAGCCTACCAAGCTCTTTTGGAAGGTAGGCAAGCATGTCCTGAGATATCTCACGAGCACATATGAATATGGTTTATGGTATAGACAGACGAATGAGGTGAAGTTGTATGGCTTCACGGATGCAGATTGGGCAGGAACCCAACAGACAGAAAGAGCACATCAGGGGGGATTTTCAGTGTCAGACCTACAGTAGTTTCTTGGTATAGCAGGAAACAAATATCTGTGGCACTCAGTTCAGTGGAAGCGGAATACATGGCAGCAAGTCAAGCTGCATCTGAGGCTATCTGGATAAGGAAGATCCTGGTTGATTTTTTCGATTCACATTTACATCCCACAGTGATACATTGTGATAGTAAGAGTTGCATTAAACTCTTAGTTAATCATGTGTTTCATGATAGATATAAACATATTGATATCCGGTATCATCATATCAGAGATTGTGTGCAGCAGAAGATCATGTTGCTTCAATACATTTCTACGGAGGATCAGGATGTAGATATTTTGACAGGAGCAAATTAGAATACCATAAAGGCAAGATCAGGGTGAAGGATAATCCCTATCTTGTTGAGAGGGAGTGTTGAGATTCAGCAAGACGATGAGCTTAGTGAAAAGAGTCACCTTCACTAAGTGGGACCGCAGGCTATTTTTGGCGCAATTCTATTTTTAGACTATGTCTATTTTTAGACATGGTGATCATATTTCAGAAGTTGCAGGATGCTATTTGTGGATGGTTGATCAAGTTGGAAAAATAGATGAAATTCTATTTTTAGAATATTGGGCTAATTCTATTTATATATCGCTGATCAAAAAATAGATGCATGTCAATTATTATTAGCTCTTAATAATAATCCAACAGTAAACATCAACTTATTCCCTTGGAGCACTTTGTTTCAGTGCACAGATGTGGCACATCAGTGGACTGAGGGAATTACACAATTCCTAAGGGTTTAGTAGAGCTAATTCATGGAGGACTTAGTTAGAACTCAAGTGGGAAAGTTATGACATAGCTGGAAGAAGTAGTTATGGAGTTGTATTCAGTTTAACTCAGTTAGACTCAGTTGAGCTAGCTATATCTAGTCTAACTGATTGATACAATAGTGAGAGTGGAGTGAATTAATTAGTTAATTAATTCACAGATAATAAATCATTAATTAACTGAACAATACAGCAGCTAACTACAGCGCATGGCAATTTCAGTGGAGACCCGATGGAGAGATAATTGAAAGGGCAAGATAGACTATATGTTGTGACTATTGTGATGCATTGATTGCATCACACACACATTGGATTTTCCAATGAGGATTGCACAGTAAAGGCAAGGGTAATTCGAATTCATTCAGAGCTATTCTTCAGCAGGGATTGCGCAGTGGAGGCAGGCTAGCAGGAGGCAAATATTGGTGCATGGATTTGCAAGATTGTTCCTGATTAGTGTATGACGATTATATTGTACTGAGAGCTTGATAAGCTTTCTATGAGGATTGTCATATGATTCCATGATACATAATATATATTTGGGGTTTTCAGCTTCAGGCTTTCCCAGTTAAAAGCAACTGTGCTATGTGCGATTATTTTTATTTATGCTTTACATGTGTGTGCAATTAAATTTTCTGCAAAATATTAACATGTGTAATAGATTCATTATCTTGCGTAAATATAAATAGTGTGAGATCAAGTGGATCTAGGACATATGCATGCTTACTGCATATAATTTCTACAGTGTTGACAAACTCTTCTCAAACTTGTGAAGGCACTTTTAAGCCAACTTTCCCCAACAAGTTTCCATAACGGTGTCCCATTATTCTGGGTTGTTGTTTCCCATAGCCTAGGCTTTTAATTTTGTTATTTTCACAAAAAAATATTTTAAACTCGCTCTTCCTCAACGATGTTTTTTCTTACCCCTTCCGAGTAAGTTTCCTCTTTACTAAGGATTCCTTAGATATTTTCTTCTATCTATTTTATTTTTTCAATTTGATTTATCTCCAAAAGAATTTTTTGAAGAATTTGGGGAAGTATGAAATTTTATCCGATCCTCATGGACAATAAATTTAGATATCTCTATACTATGTATTTTCAATATTGGTACAATTTTTCTTCAATAAATATTAATATTTAAAAGTTATAATTCCTCCAATAGCATAATTGCTTCATAGGTCCACATATTATTTGTCCTATCTACATAAAAACATAATAGTTGTAAAGCAGGGGTATTAAATAGTCTCCCCCTAAAACAAAAACATTGTCCTTGGTGTTAGAAGATAACTATTTATTCTTTGAACAATACTGGGAGAGATTCTTTCATGTTTTCTTCTCACTCCCATGTAGCCTCATCGGGTGTAAATTGCTTCCACTACACTTTCCCCTGAGCCATTGTTATATTTTGGAGCAGGATTTCTTCCCATCCCAATATAAGAAGTGGTTCTAGAAGAAAGTCCCCTTCGGTTTCCACTAGTATCAAATTCCATTCAACCACGTGAGAAGGATCATGAAAATATTTTTTCAATAAAAAAATATGAAAAACATTATGTACTTTAACATGACTAGGCAAATCCAATTTATATGCTATTTGACCCACTCATTCCAAAACCTCAAAGGGCTCGTAGTACCAGGGTGCTAACTTAGCACAAATGTCGGTGTGAAGGGTACTCTTGCGAGGTTTTATCCTTAAGTACACATGGTCCCTAATCTTAAATTCTTTATGTCTTCATTTTTTATCTGCATAACTCTTCTGCCGCTCTTGGGATGCCTTGATGTTCAATTGAATTTGACGTACTGTTTGTTCCATTTCATGTAATGCCTCGGGTCCAAATACCGGTTTTTCCTCTGGTTAACTCCAAATATGTGAAGTATGGAATTTTCTACCATATAAGGCCTTGAACCAACTAATCTTAATAGAGATTTAGTAGTTGTTGTTATATGAAAATTCTTGTAAATGCAAAAGATCATCCCACTTGGTGGGTCTGTCCATTCGATACATGAGAATCATGTCCTCTAGTATTTTATTTGTTCTTTGAGTCTACTCGTCGGTTTGGGGATGATAGGCTATGCTAAAATTTAGTTTTATTCCCATCCCCCGAAACAAATTTTTCCAGAAGTTTGATGTGAACTTTGAATCCCTATTAAAGATGGTCATCTTCGGTAGCCCATGAAGCTTAAATATTTCCTTCATAAACACATTGGCCAATCGGGCTGTCCCAAAGGTAGATTGTACTCGAATAAAATGTGTAGCCTTTGCTAGTGTGTCCGCTACTACCATAATGGAGTCATGTTGATACGTGGTCTGAGGTCATCCTATTATGAAATCCATGGAAATTACTTCCCACTTCCATTCTAGAATCGGAAGGGGGTTTAGAAACCCTGTGGGGTGTTGATGCTCCACCTTGACTTGTTGGCAGTCTAAATATCTTGCCAGATAATCAGTTGTTTCCTTCTTCACTTGGGCCAAATTGTTTTTTCCTGGAATTTTGTCACCATCTTTCAGTAACCTGGATGACCTGAATAAGGTATCTTAGGGTATTCATACATTACCATCTGTTTCAAAGTAGGTATGATGGGAATGTACAGTATTTGTTTATAAATTATTAATCCTTTTGGATCCATGGTATACCCTGAAATTTCTTGTTGTTGTATTTTTTTATATAATTCCAAATACCGGGTGGGTCTTGTGACATAACTTCTTGAACCTGTTCTTTGAATTTTTTTTTTACACTGCTACTTGTGTAAGACACCAATTGATGAGAGTGTCTACTTAAGGTATTTTCAATTCGGTTTTCTTTTCCTTTAATATGTTTGATTTCCATATCAAACTCACTAATGAAATATAACCCTCTATCTTGTCTTGCATTCAAATATGGTTGGCTAAAGAAATATTTCAAGCTAGTACAGTCATTCATTAACCCAAACTTACCGAATAGATAGTGTTGCCACATTTTTAATGCATGTATTACAACAACTAACTCCAAGACATAAACTGCATAATTTTGGTCATTTTTTTAGCTTCCTATATTCATACACTATCACAAAATTGTATTATAGTAACACTATTCCAAACCCTTCTATAAAATCATACGTACACATAGTTTACAATTTTGCTAGATATGCAATTTTTAGGATCGGGGTAGTAGTCAGTTTTTTTTTTCGTTTCTCAAGGCTTCCTTGACATTTGGCTGTCCACTCAAACATCACCCTTTTTTTCTGTAAGGAGGTAATGAGATAAGTTAATGCAGAAAATTCCTCCACAAACCTGTGATAATATCCAGCAATACCTATGAATGAATAGATTTTTGATACATTTGTGGGTACAGGCCAATTTAAAACATCTTTTAATTTGTCTGGGTCTACCACAAACCCCTCCTTTGAAAGAACATGTACTGAATATTGAATCTTTGGTTTACAAAACTCACACTTGATGAGTTTTGCATACAAATTTTGTTTTGTTAATGTTTGCAGCACTATTCGTAGGTGTTCCTAGTGTTCCTCTTTTTTCTTAGAGGACACTTGAATTTCATCTATGAAAACTAGCACAAATTTATGCAGATTTTTGTGCAAGACACTATTCATGAGACACATGATGGTAGCAGGGGTGCTATTGAGTCTAAAATTTAGGAATACGAACTCATAATGTCCATACCGACTTTTGAAAGCTGCCTTGTGGATGGATTCATATTTTATGCGAAACTATTGATACCGAGTTCAAAAATCAATTTTTGAAAATATTGTTGCTCCCCTTACTGGATCAAATAAGTAGTCTATTCGCGGAAGGGGGTACTGATTTTTTATTGTCAACTTATTTAATTGTCTATATTCTATATAAATTCTCATGGTTCCATCCTTTTTCTTGACAAATAAAAATGGAGCTCCCCATGGAGACACACTTAGTCTTATATATCCTTTGTTTAGTAGTTCTTGTAACTAAATTTTTAATTCTATCAATTCATGTGTACTCATTCTATATGGGTCTTGAGAAACTATGGTAGCTCCCAATACCAGTTGAATAGAGAAATATATATCTCTACGAGGGGGAAGCTGGGGGTTTTCTTCAGGAAATAGATCTTGAAACTATCTAATTACTGGAATTTTTTCTATAAATTCGTTTTATGTTTGTTGTCCCAAATCTTCAACTTGTACCACATAAACTTGAAAAACCTTCCTCACTATCCACTTCAATTTTAATGTGGAAATTTATCTAACAAATACAAATTTTTTTCCTCTCTTACTACAATTGACTGTCCTAGTGCATTTGTGCAAATTACTATTTTTTCTAAGCATTTTGCTACTGCTTTCTTTTGTTCCAACCAATCCCTACCAACCAATAGGTCATAAGATCCTAAAGGAAGGATATTCAAATTCATATATGTGATATACCCATTTAGATTTACAGGGTACTTATGTAATTTATGGGTTACCTTCCATTTGGTGCCTGTAGCCAACTGCACTAGCGAAGAGTGCTGCAATTGTTTCATCTGTAGCTTACATTTTTCCACTATGTGTGGACTAATATAGCTTATAATAGCTCCAAGATAATTAAAATATATACAGGTTGGTTTAAAAGGATACCTTTGATATCAATCATGGTTGATTGGTGTTCAACTTTTCAATCTCCTAATGTAATGTTGATTCATGGAATGCTTCTGGTGACATCGTTCACTGTGGTTGCCTCATGCACTGTTTGAATGTTTCAAATGTCACAGGCGTTGTGTGGACAGTCTCGCAACATGTGAGGTTCTCTACACCCTCAACATTTCAGTGGTGCCTTGGGTTTTACCACTGCATCTCATTTAATGTTCCATTTGATGGGCTTGGATTCTATATGGGAATGGGGTGGTTTATTTTCCCCACCTTTGCTGAATTTTTTCCAATGGTGGTGTCTACCAAAATTTTTCAGATAGGCTGGTTTGGGTATTTTTGAGCTAGTTTCAGAATTCCATGTTAGGTTCCTATATCACTAGTATAGTCCCTTATTATTGTTAGTGTAAACCCCTTATTTTTATTATTGTACCCTTGTAACCCCCATTTTCTTATTATTGTGCCCCTAAATTATTATTGTTAGGTCAGCTAGGATTACATTGTGGCCCACTAGGATTACATTATGGCCCCATGGACTCCTATATATAGAAAGGAGGTTTTGTGAATTCTATGATCCAAGAATTGTTCATTCATGTAATGTATTGGAGGTTTCCCCCTCGAAGTGGCTTATTTCTAAGGCATTTATATCTCTTTTCTTCTATTTTTGGAGCTGGTTTCCCAACATTTGGTATCAGAGCTTTGGATTATAGGGTTTCGCTGCTCCAAACAGGTCATCGTGGCATTTTTTCTTTAAAAAATTTTCTACGAAGTTTCAGAAGCTGATATTTTTAGGGTGCGAAGCTGAAATCCTGAGGAAGAGTTTCTAAAAATTTCAGAGCTTGGTTCACAACATTTTCGGAGATATGATCTATGGAAGTTAGGTCTTTTTTCAGGCTCCTAAATAGGTCATCGTGGAATTTGCGCTATAAAATTGTTTCTATGAAGGTTCAGAATCTAAAATTCATATGGTACGAAGCTGAAATTCTGAGGAAATTCGTCAAAAAATTTCAGATCTTGGTTAGAAATTTGTTTGGAGATATGATCTGTGGAAGGTAGTGCTTTTTCAGGCTCCTAAATTTCATCTCAAAGAGGTGATCGTGGGAAAAGTTCAATAACTCTCTCTCTGGGCATCGGATTAGAGTGCCGTAAAATGTGGTTGCAAGTACACATACTGTAGTTTCTTGGATGTCAATTTCAGAGGCGAAGGACAAAAAAGTGACACGTGGAAAGTCCTACAAGTTCGCGATACTGAACTAGTCCATAATTAGGTCATTGTGGGAGATTGGACATAACTTTGTCTTGGAGAATCCAAATCAAGTCAGACTTATGGCATTAAAAAGAGAATGTAGAGGGCTACTTAAGTGATAAATTTCAAATATTGAAGAGCCACAGTCACAGAGATAATACAATTTCAATATCGAGCTCCTCAAAATCAAGTAAAAGGTGTGTATTTCTTTTCCGAATTGCATAAGTCTTGTTTGAAGAATCAAGTTGAATTGATTGCAAGGGAATATTGTAGAATATATATCAGTATTGGATTATAAAATGGCCACTAAAAAGAATTCAACACCCATTAAGCCTTTGGAAAGCTATACTATGACTCATGAAGACAAAGAATGGCAACATGACATATCAAAATTACAAGAGCAAGTGCAACAAATTTCCCTCTCGCAAACAGCAACAAAAAATGACATGGAAGTTTTGAAAAAAGGCGTGGAATCTAAGATAGATGGAATGGAATCTAAGATTGATGGCATGGAGTCTGGCATGGAATCTAAGATGGATGACATGGAAGCTAAGATCAATGAGAAAATGGAAAACATGAAGAATTTTCTAAAAGCAGACATGGAAGGTTTGACAAAGTTGATACAAGAAAGGTTTCCTAATAGTGAAAAGATAGTAGAAGAACCTCATGATGAGAACAAAATAAATGTTAATCGTGATTTCATAAACTCTAATGTTGGCGGGAAGAACCACCATATTCCAAAAATGGATATGAGGAAGTTTGATGGAAAGGATTCTGTAACATGGATACTACAGATGGAGCAATATTTTGATCTCCATAATGTGAAAAACACACAAAAGGTACGCATTGCAACTTTACATTTAGAACAAAATACATTTGTATGGTATCGATGGCTTTGCTCCCGTAAAAAAATTGTCACTTGGTCAATTTTTATGGAAGAAATGATAGCACATTATGAGGATACAAAGAGCGACACCTTCTTTAGCCAATTGATAAATCTCAAACAAAAGGGTTTAGTGGGGCAGCACATTGAGGACTTCCAAAAATTGAATATAAGGGTAACTGATATTCCAGAGGAACACAGGATTGATCTCTTCATAGGAACTCTAAAGGATAACATCCAACATGAAGTTCATGTTTTGGAACCTGATTCATTAGAGAAGGCATTTAGGTTGGCAAGAAAATTTGAATGTAAAATTATGGCGACAAGGAAGCCTACCACTCAATTCTATAAAGAAGGAAGTGTTGCTACGCCTAGATTTCCACAACCTACAAGGTTGACACCACAACAATTGGAAGAAAAAAGAGCAAAAGGGCTTTGCTAAAGTTGTGATAGCAAATACACTAAAGGTCATAAGTGTGCTGAAAAGAAATTATTTTACATAGATTGTGAAGAAGAAGAAGAAAATGAAAAAGAAGAGGATATACACAAGGAACCAGCCATAGAAGAGGAAGAAATGAATCCGACCATATCATGTAATGCACTGGCAGGAATTACCACTCCTCAAACTCTCAAGATAGCAGGACAGATCAAGAAGAAAAAGGTAATAGTGTTGATTGATTCAGGTAGCACCCATAATTTTTATTCATTGTAAGGTAGCCAAGGAATTAAATTGTTTCCTATACCCAGCACCAGAATGCCAAGTGATGGTTGCAAATTGAGGAATTATAAATTGCTCTGGGAAATGCCATAATATCAAGCTAACCATGGGGGAATATGTATTGACTAGTCCAATGCTTTCCATTCCTATGGGAGGTGCTGATGTTGTACTAGGAGTACAATGGTTACAATCTTTGGGGATGGTAGCTTTTAATTTTCAAGAACTTTTCTTGAATTTTTTTTCAAAAGGAAAGGAAGTCGAATTACAAGGTATTGCAGGGAAGCCAGGAAGAATAATAAGCTCTAATGTCATGAAAAAGCTTCTAAAGAAAGAACAACGAGGCGTAATTGCACAATTATGCTCACTAGAAGTTCCAACATCAAAATCATCTATTTCTGCAGATCTCCAACAAGTCTTTGACAATCATTCCAAGGTGTTTGAAACTCCCAAAGGACTCCCACCTATTCGTGATCATGATCATGCTATTCATTTGATTCCAGGAAGTGTTCCTCCAAACATCCGGCCTTATAGATATCCTTACTTCCAAAAGAGCGAAATTGAACGCATGATCGCAGAAATGTTAGAGGCGGGTATAATTCAACCTAGTCAAAGTTCTTTCTCTGCTCCTGTAGTATTGGTACACAAGAAGGATGGATCATGGCGAATGTGTCCGGATTATAGGGAGCTCAATAAGCTCACCATTAAAGATAAATTTCCCATTCCTGTGATTGATGAATTATTGGATGAATTACATGGAGCAATTTATTTACCAAGTTGGATCTTCGTTTAGGATATCATCAAATTAGAATGAAGACTGAAGATATTCCAAAAACAACATTTCGAACTCATGAGGGTCATTATGAATTTTTGGTCATGCCTTTTGGCCTTACCAATGCACCTTCTACATTTCATGGGTTGATGAATTCCATTTTCAAACCCTTCCTTAGAAAATTTGTGCTAGTATTTTTTGATGATTTACTAATCTACAGCAGGTCTTGGAAGGATCATGTTGAACATGTTGACAGGGTGCTCAAACTATTGCAGGAGAAACAATTATATGCAAAAAAATCCAAATGTTTCTTTGGAGTACAAGAGGTGGAATATCTGGGTCATATTGGATCTCACGAGGGTGTTAAAGTAGACCCTAACAAAATTAAAGCCATTAAGGAATGGAAAGTCCCCACAACCATAAAGCAGTTGCGAGGATTTCTTGGGTTAAACAGGTATTATCGCAAGTTTGTTAAGAATTATGGGAGAATAGCAGCACCTATAACAACATTATTGAAGAAAGATGCATTTTCATGGACTCCTGAAGCAACTAAGGCCTTTGAACATCTTAAAGAGGCAATGTGCCTAGCGCCGGTCTTAGCTACGCCAGACTTCACAAAAACCTTTATTGTGGAATGTGATGCCTCAGAAAATGGAATTGGTGCAGTTTTAATGCAGGAAGGAAGACCCATTGCTTTTGAAAGTCGTCCAATCAAAGGAAAGTATTTACAAAAACCTATTTATGAGAAGGAAATGTTAGCAATACTGCATGCACTAAAGAAATGGTGAACTTACCTAATGGGAAGACACTTCAAGGTAAAACTGATCATGATAGTCTTAAACACTTTTTGGAACAAAGACTATCTTCAGAAGAGCAGCAAAAATGGGTCACAAAGATGTTGGGTTATGACTTTGAAATAATCTAAAAAAAGGAAAGCTTAATGTTGTTGCAGATGCACTCTCAAGAAAGAATGAAGAGGTGGAAGCATTGCTTTGTGCCATTTCTATTATCCAACCAGATTGGATAACTGAAGCAAGAGATGAATGGAAGAAGGACAAACATGTATGGACACTCATTCAAAAGTTGCAGCAAGATCCTAGTACATCTGATACATTTAGTTGGAAAAATGATTCCTTATGGTACAAAGATCGCTTATATCTTTGTAAGAATTCCCAACTAAAACAAAAGATTCTTCTGGAATTGCACACTCCTCCTTTAGGAGGACACTCAGGATTTTTAAAAACTTACCACAGGGTGAAGAAAGAATTTTTTTGGGATGGCCTTAAATCTGATATTCAAAATTTTGTGACGGAATGTTTGGTTTTCCAGCAGAATAAAGTTGAGACAATTAAGACCCCAGGACTTCTACAACCTTTATCCATTCCAAGTCAACGTTGGGAGGAGATTTCAATGGATTTTATCACAGGTTTACCTTAGTCCAAAGGAAAGAGTGTCATCATGGTGGTAGTTGATAGACTTAACAAGTATGCACACTTTTGTGCATTATCTCATCCATTTAAAGCAAGTACAACTGCTACTACATTTATGGACACAATTCAAAAGCTACATGGAAACCCAAGGGTAATTGTGAGCGACAGAGATCCCATTTTTACTGGAAATTTTTGGACGGAGTTATTTTCTTGTTTGGGTACTCAATTAGCTCATAGCTCATCTTATCATCCTCAATCTGATGGTCAAACTGAGATAGTAAATAAAAGTTTGGAAGGATATCTTCGTTGTTTTGTATCTGATAAACAAACACAATGGGTCAAGTGGTTACCTCTCGCTGAATGGTGGTATAACACTTCCTTCCATACTGCAGCAAAAATGACCCCATTTATGGCACTTTATGGATATCATCCACCATCCATCACATCATATTTAAGAGAAAAATTGAAGGTTCAAGCAGTGGAAGATCACATCGAGCATCAACAAGAAGTTCTCCAACTCTTAAAGGATAACCTGAATTTGGCACAAAATCGAATGAAACAACAGGCAGATCAACATCGTAGCGAGAGAAGTTTTGATGTAGGAGATTGGGCATTTTTACGGCTACAACCATACAAACAAATTTCCCTCAAGAAAGCAAAGAAGGATAATAAATTATCGCCAAAGTACTATGGTCCTTACAAGGTGTTGCAAAAGATTGGTACTATGGCATACAAATTGGAGCTTCCTGCTTCTTCGCGAGTACATCCAGCTTTCCATGTTTCATGCTTAAAGAAGGTTATAGGTGAAAATCTTCCAGTTCAAACAATATTTCCAGAACTTGATGATATTGCCAGAACTTGATGAGGAAGGAAAAATCATATTGAACACAAACTGGAGTGTGGCTGAATAAACGACTACGAAATCGATCAATTTGAGTACTCATCAATGGAAGAACTTGTGAAGATTCTGTGGGGGAATGGAATTTGCTGCTGAAGCTGCAGAACTATCTAGAAAAGGACAACACTTTTTTGAAAGAGGGCATATTGAGGTCCCACTAACTCTCTGCTCGCTCGTCCCTTATTATTGTTAGTGTAAACCCCTTATTGTTATTATTGTACCCTTGTAGCTTCCCCATTTTCTTATTATTGTTTTTATTAATTATTATTGTTGGGTATTAAGGTCTACATTGGTTTCTACTAAGATTTTTATTATGGCCCCATGGACTCCTATATATAGAAAGGAGGTTTTTTGAATTGTATGATCCAAGAATTGTTCATTCATGTAATGTATTGGAGGTTGCCCCCTCGAAGTGGCTTATTTCTAAGGAATTTATATCTCTTTTCTTCTATTTTTGGAGCTGGTTTCCCAACATTCCCTTTTTCTTTATACTTCCAGTTTTTAAAGTTACCATTTCGACCCTTAAATTGCTTGTAGCACATTAGGGCTTTTCGAACAGCTTCATCCATAGTCTTTGAGTTATCAAACTCAATTATTTCTTTGTATATTGTGGATAAGAAATTTAAGAATATTTGTATCTACACTTTTTCCTCTCTTATATATGGTACATAGCAAAGTAATTTTTTCAATTTCCTCACAAATTCATCTATGGTGAGTTTCCCCAGCCTTAGCTAATGAAATTACTTAGCCATATCATCAAAATATCTTTCACTGAAGTATCAGGATTTAAAATGCTCTTGGAATTCTTCCCATGAGACTGTATTCTCATTTAGAAAGTGTATAATTTTGGTATCCTCCCATCAGAGTGTGGATTTACCTTGCAATTGGTAAACTACTAGGCTTGCCTTCAGATTTCTTCCATACTCATATACTCGAAAATGTTTCATCATATTCATGAGCTAGGCTTCCGCATCCTATTCCTTTTCTCCATCAAAAGTCGGAGGCTTCATCTTGCGAAATTCTCCCTGCCACTCCTTCCTCCTTTTCGATTTAGAGTATTCTTGCCCATAATATTCCCCACTATCACAATTCTCTGATTTTTTTTCTGGCTCTTTTCTATTCTATTTTTCTTGTTCTCCCTCTTAATGACTGGATTTAGAGGTTAAATCTCTTATCAACCTCTCTTTTGTATTGCTAGATTGCAGTAAATGTTCATTTCTAGTCTTTATATGAACCATTTCATGCTGCAAATTCTTAATAATTTATAATATTTGGGTGTTGGAATCTGGAGGAATATCCTCCTCTCTTAGTTCCACGTACATCTATTCTCTGTCCATCATGAAAATGGTTTTTCACTTTATATCTGATGCACATTCAATCATTAACATTAATACACCATACTATTCCGATGGTCATTTTTTTTGTAAAACAATTTTAACTATACAATTAAAATTTCCAGATAGCAGAATATTCAAGTGTTGAGGTCCATAAGCCTAGTGTTTTAACTTGGGCTTTGATACCACATATCATGCCCCGAATTTTTTTTTTGTATAGGTATTTTAGTTTGTTAATATGATTTTTCCACTTACCTATATCCCTTTTTAATGTTATTCTGGTACCATGGTATGATTTTAAATGAATCTCGTGAAAGGTTGCAATGGTGTCTCAAGTAAACCTTCGTTCTAAGGACTAGGAATTTAGTTTGATTTTCTTTTTTCACTAATCATGATTCCACCCATTTAATATTAAGATAATTAACCTACCCCTAGCACTTTAAGTAAATTTTATACTTAGATAAGTTGAAGAACACTTAATTCCCTAGTTAATATTATCCACACTAAAGTTTGCCTAATGGTGCCCTAACCATTGAATACTAGTAATACCTTTACATTTTGCTTTATCTACCTTAGGCTTTTCATTCATACTAAAGATATGGTGGAAAATGTATTAATGTCCCATAAATTTTTAGTATGGTCCTCCCATGCCTGAACCTAAGGCTCAATATGCACTTAATGAAACATCCCTCCCTCATGACGTGTCCCACTCCACACTTTCCACTTGTCAGAGGCCATGTGACAACCTTCCGTCCTCACGTGGCCTTCAAAATATTGAAGGCTAAGGCGGAAAGATTGAGATTTATCGGAGTAGATATACATTCCACAATGGATTACACAAACCCTAAGGACTTACCTGCCTTTCCTTTCCTCATTTTTGACTTATGCTCACAGGGTGTGGCCACCATTCTTGAGGAGTTGTTATGCCGCTAGCCCAGGCTTGCCTATCATTACAAGACACCATGGTTTCTCTATTCGTTCACAATGCTGCCTCTCTGCATTAATTCTGTGCAATACAAGTGTTGAATAAGGAAGTATGCAACTATGTTGTGGGTTACTTCCCCATTTTTCTCACAAGTAAATTGGCTTGCAACTTTTTATTAGTTCTTGAGTTTAGCAGTAAATATATCTCATGTTTTTGTTTCTTTCCCTTCTAGAGTAGTTCATAATTTTCTTTATAATGTTTTACAGAGAAACCCCAAGATAGGGTCAATGTTGGCAATCGAATTCTCGGGTAAATCTCTCACTCTCTCACTCGTCATTTTAGATAATTTGTATATACCCTATTATTTCTTTATTTCTCTTTTAAATTTTATATACCCATCCCACAGTGGTATTTGTCTTACCGCAGGGGAGGTACCTTTGGTTTTACTCTGTGGCCACATGGGTAAGTTATTTCACCATTCTTACAACTTTAATGGGGAAATTTCGTTGCGTTTGATTCATTAAATGTCGTTGCCCTTTGCCTCAGTATGTGGGTAATTTTTGTTCTACCCATTCAATTACGAGTTTTATTATTCTGAATAAAATATGTTCAAAAGATTATTTTCTATTTGGGTTTTTTCCTCTTACTGTTCCAACGTACTCATGATTATGCATATAATAATTTGGGTTCTTTATTTGAGGTGCTATAAAAAACCTATTTTCCTCTCCTTTTATTATTGTGCATTGTGTTAGAATAATTCCCCAAAAATTCTGAGTTAGGTTCTTATTTTATTTCATTTAGCTTTTGCTACCCAGGTGGGACGTTCTACCAAGAATATAGGATTCATGGTGAAGAGAAATGTTTGATCTCATAATGTCCTCTATTCATAGGTAACTTCTCCACCTTGTGAGAGTTATGGGCTTTTAATTTATTCATGTACATAGTAGATGTTCTTGAGTATTCTTTTTCTCATCAACATAATTTATTTCATGCACATGTTGGGAAAATCAACATTATGACATAATATTAAGGTAATTTATCCATTTGTCCTCATGCAGTGAAGTATTTAATGTGATAGCACTATGTCTCTTTTAAAAAATTTCTAATTCTCATGCTCCTATTTCCGCAGGTACGAATCTGTCGATCTAGGTCTATGCGAGTTTTGTTTGTTCCATCGTGTGGTCATACTTACAAGTTGCATCCTTTCTAAGGTTGGTAACACGCTTTCTTCGCCATGGTTATTCATTAGAAAAGGATTTGGGGTTTCAATAGTTGGAGATTCTACAGTGGAAATGATAGTTTTAAATTCTAATATCAATTCCATAAATGGCCTCTGACCCTAACAAATTTTGTAACACATTTTTCCCTTTTATAACATAGATGATTGTGTAAATTCAAGGATTCAAATGTTTTTTTCTTTTTATGTGGAAAACTTGATCTTATTTCATATTTATCTCTTGGTAAAATTTACATTTACTCATCGTTTACTTTGATGGATGTGTTATGTATTTCCTCCTACTCTATCAATTGAATTACCAGTTTTGTTTAACTTTGATACCTCGAGATGTGATACGATTCACTCTTCTTTGATATCAATTTCTATCTTTATTTAATTTGAATGATTCCTGTTACTGAGTTGATGATAGAAATATGTTGGTTGAGTTTACTATTGAATGTGAAGTGGAGCTTCATTCTACACTGTGTGTTATACTATTTCTTCTTTTTGTTACTATAGTGGAATAGTAAAAATTTTCTTATGAGTACAGGCAATGTTAAGAATTAAATCATTGTTTTTCACTTTACCTTTGTGATTATTACACTAGCTTATATATAATACTACCAGCTCAACTTACTCCTCCAAGAGAAATCTAAATAATACAAATTTTAAAATGTTGGATTTTTTTTTAGCTTAGTCTCTAAATTCTAGGTTTCGTTATTAGTTTTAGTAGTAGATCAAAAATAAAATTTTCTAACACTGACATGTTTAGGTGTAATTAGATAACATTTTTTTCTTAAGGTGTGACTGTAATTATTTTCTAAATAATTACCAATGGTCCCAAACCTTTTGTTTATGACATCTAATAACTAATCCCAATTGTACCTCACGTCTATTATGAAAGATGTTTTATTCTTACTAAGTTAAAGCTTTGTTGTACATGTATGAACACATACTGAGTTAATCATATGTTCATAAACTTACTTTTCCTTATACTTAAATCTAGTGTATTGAAGGAGTTAATGGAACAAGTTGACTTATCCCTTTAGCATCTCATAGCATATAGATTATACTATAGACATACTATGCCTACACAACAACTACTTCAAAACCTTTGGCAAAAACTAAATTATTGATTTAATATTACATAGTTAGTATTCCCTATGACCATTTCCCAATACCAATTCACACTTACATAGTACAACAATAAATCCTTATTTCAAGACGAAATTTATCTATTAAAGTTAGACATGTATCATACATCTAATCATCATAATAAGAGTCTAAATATTAATCTTTCAACATGTTGCATACCAACTCGTAAAGACGATTTTCCTCCCATCTGTTGAACTATTTTAATCACTGTTAATTGACTAAGGCAGTACACATAAATTATCAATCAAGTGATGTCCTTTATTTAAATGACAATTGCACTGTCTGTGTCATACCCGAAGCAAAAGTAAAACAAGAAGAAATCATTGCTGAACCAATTGCTGAAAATTAACACTCATGTAGGAATAAAAAATCTACAAGAATTTAATCGCAATTCATGTAAACCGGTATCTAGCGCACCACACGATAACTACACCAGGTGTTATTTCTCATTGAATCTGTGCAACAACATAATAAATACATGAACTTAAAGAAGATCTAATTACAACAAATACAACAATATTAGCACATCACACATACGCGAAAGCAAATACGAGATATACTGCAACTACTTTATCACTACAATCCCTATTAAAGAGGAGGGCCCTTCCTCCCTAATAAGGTGCAGGAAGATATAGAAACTAAATAAGAATTAAATCTTTCAAGACATGTAACCTCAACAATACAATATTCTATATTATGATGAGAAAAATTGCAAAGTCAAAATGATCATATTGTTCTCTTCCAACATCCTGACCTTAGAGGTCCGAGTGCTTATAAAAGTTACATGTCCAGAAAATGAGGAACATATCAATCATGAGAATATTATGATTCTCATGCTGATCAAAATAAATTAATTATAGTTACAACCGATTCCCTCAATAGATTCTTGAATGGAAAAATATTGATTTCAATCAAAACTACCTAAAGTTGTTATCCTAAATAACGAGACATAATGACTCCTACAACTGTTGTTGGAATGCGACAGCTGTACCGTAACAAATTTTGAAGACATATAAACATCTAGAAGTTGACAATATGAAATCAACACCAGGACTGTAATAAAAATATGTAATAATAGGTCTGTGATAGCATTGCAATGTAACAACATTGTAGTGTAACAATAGAGATCATGGCAGTGGAGGCGTTTGACTCTTTGTAAGGTAGTAGCGCCATGTAACAACAAACTGTAACAACATGCTCCCAATTTGTTCTATGTGCATGTATGTTCTGGGTGTGTTGTGCTCAAAGTGGTATCTGAAAGAAATAGCAAAAGAATCAAAGAACTTCCTCCAATATTCAACCCAGTTGGCAACAAAAAGGAAACAATACATCATATTAAATAATGATAACGACAAAATAATAAAAACAATAAAGTTACATTGTTTTACAATAAGGAGAAATGATCCAGGTGGATATTGGTGGACACCCACCTATTCCACTTGGGGCCCCACCATTGTGTCTTTCATTTTTTCAGTTTCAGCCCAACATACTATTTTTAGCAGCTTTTCGGGTCCTGAACTTCCAGAGCTATTTTGAGGCCCTAAATGACATTTTTTAGGAAAGCCAGGAGAAAATTGTGTCCATAGACTAATGTTTCTCACATCAAAAGTTGTATTTCTCAGATAGATATTTCTAACGAGGTATGGGGCGTGTCAAACGGAGATTGTATGCCAAAGTTACATCCCCGGGAAGTTGAAACACTCGTTTACCCAAATGGGGCCCATAGTTTTGGTGCCTCATCTCCTAGGGTTAGGGTTTCTCATTGTTTCTAAATAATAAATAAGTGCTTGAGCCTAATTATAACATAGTTGAGAGGCTTGTAACCACCACACGTCTTCTCAGAGATAAGCTACCATCGCCCTAACTAGTTTATTTCCATTATGTCTCTAAGAAAATTTCAGTTCTTTGATATTAATGAAATGAAGTATTATTTCAATTGCATATTTGTATTTATGGTTATATGTGTATTCTATTTTTTTCTTGCATAAATCTAGATCAGTGTTATGAAAGTGTTATGCCTTTTCTCGTTCCTTCTTTTCATGTCGCCAACGAGGTCGGGGTATAAGGAGTTAGGGCTCAATCTGGTTGAACCTTTGCAAGATCAGCCTCGCAAACCCCAAAGGAAGCCCATGGGGGACAAAAAGAAAGACAAGGGATTAGGATATCCTATCAAAATATTTCTCTAGGAGGCCTTAAAAAAAAAGGAATGCAACGATGGAAAACTTTGCCCAGATTCTTCAATGACTGCCCATCGGCGGCGCATCTACATCCAACAACCACTCTGGAGGCATGACGCCCTTTAAGGTACACGTAAACTTTGAAATTCCCAAACTTGAGGGTCAAATAGATGAAGATGCCATAGATAGATGGTTGAATCTATTAGAAGGATATTTCTCGGTTCATGAGTCTTCCGACCGGGAGAAGATTATTTTTTCACTCCTCAAAGCTACCCCCCTTGTGAAGGACTGGTGGGAAACCTTCTGTGAGAAAAATGATGAGATAGAACCCTCTCTGTTCTAAGCCATACCCACTAGGAATTCTTTCCAAGATTCCATCAAGAAAGAATATTATCCCGTGGGGAGATACGAGGACAAGTACATACAACGAACCACACTGCGCAAACAAAGGGATCAAGATGTGCATGAGATGACAAATTTGTTCCATACCTTGCACACAAAGTTGGGTATCAAAGGTTCAGAGAAACATTTGGTGCTAAAGTATTGTAGTTTTCTGCACATATACATTTAGGAGGAAATGGATTTCCTCGACATCTCCTCGCTTGGTATGACATACCGATATGCTACCAAGATTGAGCAGAAATTCAAATAGAAGAAGCGAGACTTTGGATCTGCGAATGAAAATCAAGGGAAAGGTGCCCCCAAACTATAGAACAAAGGAAAAATCCAAGGCATGGTAGCCCAAGATAACCTACCAAATCCACAAGAAAAAAAATACTGTGAAGCCAAAGAAGGACACAGGAAAGTGGTGTGAGTTCCATAAGAGCTCCACTCACAACACTAGTGAGTGTTGGGCCAAGCAGTCGCTGGTGGCCGAGATGAGGGTTTCTGAATTAGATGCATGCTCTGAATCTGAATCTGAACCTAACAAGAGGAATGAAAAGGGGAAACATATTATTGATGCAGAGCACAATGCCACTGTTGCCGCTGTGAAGATCCAATGGGAGGAACTGGAAGATCAACAAGAGGAGGAGAATCTATTCCACTGCCAAGTGTGGTTAAAGGGTTTCATGCTATATTTCATTGTAAACAATGGGAGACAAAATAACTTCATATCACTAAACCTCATGAAGCGGTTGGGCTTGCCGACCATAATACACCCACAACCATACACCATTGGGTGGCTTCACCAAGGATGTGATCTCCGCGTCAGCCAGTATTGTCACCTTTCCTATAGCATCAAGCCCTTCACGGATGAGGTATTATGTGATATTGCTCCTCTTGATGTTTTTGATGTATTATTAGGCCAACCATACTTGTGGAACTGATAAGTTGTGTATGAATCCTGACCTCGCAATGTTATTGTCACTTTGGGAAATAAGCTATATAGGATACCAGAGGTACCACCGCCTCTCTTTGGTTGCTGCAAAAAAATTTAGTAATCTCATTTCCCAAACCTAGAAATTTTTTTTCCTGATGATCCGCCACCAGGGCAAGAAGAAGGTTGTGGCCACGACCTCCAGAGAGGGCTGCTCTGCACGACAACAACAAATGGACAAGGTTGTGGAGGAGTACGGGGACATCTTTACCTCACCCACAGGGGTGCCTCTACACTATCAGGTAAAGCATCCCATTGATCTGACCCGAGGTGTGCTGCTACCTAATGGACCGATCTACCAGTGCTCTATTTTGGAGAACGATGAAATCAAGAGGCAGACATGGAAAATTTTAGGGGCTAATATTCATAGGTGGGATAATTTTCCATGATTTTTCAAAAAAATAGATTCGCCAATTTCCATTTTTAAGAAAAATAATTCGCCCAAATTTTACAATATAAAACTATTTTACCCTAAAAATTGCGAATATTATGTAGAGAGTATATATAAAATGATTTTAAATTTGAATTATTTTACAAATACATCATATTAGGGACTAGTGAGATTCGCCAATGTTTTGAACTTCAAGATAATTTTCCATCCTTAAAATTTTCCCTGGAGGCAGATGAGGAGCTGATGCAGAAAGGTCACATCTGAAAAAGTTCATCTCTATGTGCAAGCCCGATAATGTTGGTACAGAAGAAGGATGGGACTTGGAGACTTTGTATTGACTATCTGGCACTAAACAAGATCACTGTCCAGAATAGGTACTCGATCCTAGGGATTGATGTCCTTCTGGACCAACTCAAAGGGGATAAATATTTCAAGAAGATTGACTTGAAGTCTAGGTATCACCAGGTACCAATCAAACCCTCCAATGTGTGGAAGATTGCCTTAAAAGCCAAATAGGGCCTCTTCAAATGGCTGTCATGCCTTTCAGGTTGATGAATGCTCTCACAACATTCATGAGGTTGATGGAAGACATCTTGCGTCCATTAACCAACTCATTTGTAGTGGTGTACTTGGATAACATTTTTATCTTCAACCAGACTTGGGAAGAGCATCCCCACCACATCCGACAAGTCCTCTAAACACTGCGGCAACACAAGTTGCGTGCCAATTTGGAGAAGTGCACTTTTGGCATGACCCAGGTTCAATATATGGGATACATTATTGATGAAAGGGGGGTGCATGTGGATCCAACAAAGATTCATGTCATTCGGGATTAGCCATCCCCAACCACTCTAATAGAGCTTCACAATTTTCTGGGTCTTGCAAATTTCTACCACAGGTTCATTTTGGTATTATCTCATATCACTTGGTCCTTGAGTCAAGTAACCAAGGGAGGAGCGAAAGAAAAATTCTTTTGGTTGGAATTTCAGCAGAAGGCGTTCATAGAATCGAAACATTGCCTATATTCCCCCTAGTGCTCACATTACCAGAATCGTAAAAACCATTTGAGATCAAGACAGATGCCTCTGACTATGGTATTAGGGAAGTTCTTACTCAACAGGGGTATCCACTGACATATCACAGTGAGACATTGTCCGACACAGTCCTTAAGTATCCCACTTATGATGAATAAATATATTCCATGGTGCAGGCTTGTCGACAATGGAAGAATTACATTTTGGGGAAGGAAAAAATCATCCACACAGACCGCTGACCCGTGTAGTTCATAAAAACACAAGGGAAGTTGTAGAATGATCACCAATAGAAGTGGTCCACATATCTGCAACAGTTTCATTTTAACATCAAAGTACAAGCAAGGTAGCACCAATAATGTTGCAGACTACCTCAGCCAACCACCGATCACGGTGCTAACCACTGTTCTCAACTCTTGT
Source organism: Pinus albicaulis (assembly GCA_034641835.2). Classification (NCBI taxonomy): domain Eukaryota; kingdom Viridiplantae; phylum Streptophyta; class Pinopsida; order Pinales; family Pinaceae; genus Pinus; species Pinus albicaulis. The sequence continues at coordinate 246,318,663 of CM076573.1, read as the reverse complement.
GGGCATGAGAGTTCTGATTGGCTGCTTCTCTACAAGGTTGATCCAGAATTCGGCCACACATACATGGAACTCTTAGGGGGTATACAAGATCTAAATTTTCACCTCCAAGATGCATTCTTATGTCACCTAGGACAGCTTTATGTTCCTTCAAGCGAGCGTGCCAAGATGATATGGGAAGCACACTACATTTGAGTCACTGGGCATTTTGGGGTCGAGAAAATAGTGGCAGTACTGCAGAAGTATTTCTATTGGCCGAACCTTTGACAGGATGTCGGGAAGTAAATCAAATCCTGCACTGCTTGTGCCATTGCCAAACTGACCATCAAGAAGAAAGGCCTATATACTCTGCTACCTACCCCTAGTCAAATTTGGAAATCCATCTCCATGGATTACATGTCAGGCCTTCCTTCTACTAAGCATGGAAAAAACTGTGTTTTCATTGTTGTCGATAGATTCTCAAAGATGGCCATTATGGAGGCCTACAAGAAGAATATCACAGTAGAAGCCGCTACTAAAATCTTTTTTGAACAAGTGTGGGTTCAATTTTGGATCCCACAGTCTACCATATCAGATTGGGACACTAGGTTCCTCAACACATTTTGGTCCAGTCTCTGGTCAATGATGGACATCAAGCTCACCAAGTCCATATCTTTCCATCCCCAAACTGATGGCTGGAAAGAAGTCGTCAACAAGATGATTGTACACATTCTTCACATGTACAATTCAAAGAATCCATGCACATGGGATGAGAGCCTCCCGTATGTAAAACACAGTTATAAGTGGGCTCTCCACAACTCAACTGGCCACAACCCTTTTAGGTGTGCTTGGGATTCTAGCCACTATGTCCCATTAATGTAGCCATGCCATTTGTGGCTACTCAAGCTGATTCGGCTCATGTCCAGTCTAAAGCTGACAAAGAGAACAACTTCATCGAGAACATTCAACACATCCGCCAAGAGGTTCATGAAATATTAGACAAGACCAATGCTAAGTAAAAGAAATTATATGATTAACATCGGGTTCCACACAACTTCCAAGTGGGTGACAAACTGTGGCTACATTTGCAGAAGCAGCGCCTCACTGAACCCCACTGCAAGCTTTTCCCACTCTGATATGGCTCGTACGCCATCACCAAGGTTGTAGGGAATAATTCCTTTGAGCTCAGTATTCCACCATTCCTTGGTTTGCACCCAGTATTCAATGTGGACTGCCTTCGTCCCTACTTCCCACCTCTCCTGGACATTTCTGACATTGCAGAACAACTCACACCAACAGAGTTAAACCCAGACTGCATGGAACATGCCACCTCATATTGTATCATGGACATGCAAATTAATATCACTCACTAATAGAATATCCAATTGTATCAGGTTGTCAAATATGGCCAACTCCTGCACCAAGGCAAGTGGTTGACCAGGTACCAAGTTCAGCAAAACTTTCCTCATCTCATGGAGGAACTCAACGCAATGGTGACCATTGCTTCCTAAGGGGGGAGGAATGATCCAGGTGGATATTGGTGGCCAGCCACCTATTCCACTTGGGGCCCAACCATGGTCTCTTTCATTTTTTCAGTTTCAACACAGCTTACTATTTTTAGCATTTTTTCGGGTCCTAAACTTCTAGAGTCGTTTTGAGGCCCTAAACGACGTTTTTTTGGAAAACCAGGACAAACATGGGTTCATGGACCAATGTTACTCACATAAAAATTTGTAGTCCTTGGATAGATATTTCTAATGAGGTATGGTGCCCGTCAAACAGAGCTTGTATGCCAAAGTTACGTCCTCTGGAAGTTGAAACACCAATTTACCCAAACGAGGCCCATAGTTTTGGCACTTCATCTCCTAGGGTTAGGGCATTCGATGTTTAGGGTTTTCCATTTTTTTCTAAATAATAAATAGGCCCTAGAGCCTCATTGTAACACAGTTCAAAGGCCTGTAGCCACCACATCTCTTCTCAGAGATAAGCTACCAGTGTCCTAGCTAATTTATTTCCATTTTTTGTAAGCAAATTTCAGTTCTTTGATATTAATGAAATGAAGTGATATTTCCGCTGAATATTTGTATTTATGGTTATATGTGTCTTTTTTTGTGTTGCTACATAAATATGGATCAAGAAAGGAAAAATGAAAAGATATTCCCAACATTGGAGGTCAAAAAGGGTAAAAATGAGGGAAGAAAATGTAGGAAACAAGTACAAAAATGACACCCAAAATCTCCTCCCAACTGAAGTACTTGCATGTCCTCATGTAGTAAAACTCAAATTACTCGATAGTATATCCTATGTATATCAGTGAAGTCATATGCATCAACTATATCTTCATCTGGAAATCTGTACCCCTTAGTAGCCACCAACTGTCTTGGCCAAGATTCTTCTTCATAATCGTTTAGTGCATAGTGTTCCTGCTATTCCTCTACTGGAAACCATATCAGATGATATTTGAATTTCATTCCAATACAAGAAGCTCCAAGGGAAATTATTACCTGGGCGTATGTTGGTACATGTTTAACAACAACTACAAAATTATGAAATACAAAAGGATCTCCTTCTAGCAATCCAACACTACTAGCTGCAGTGCATTTGAGGCATCCTGTCAGTGCTTGGCTCTTCATCTGTCCAAACTGATTGAGGCAGAAATCCACAATTATTCTCCTATAGGCAGTATCTAGTTCCCTTATTCCAAGAGTACTTAAAATATTTATGAATTCCTGCCTGAGTTCAGTGGCCCTTCCTGGTTCAACTTGAATCCATAACACTGTCTTTTATTCATTAGTATCCATGGATTTTGTGGACATATGCCACTCAATATGATTCCTCATAAATGAAACAAAAGCATGTAACTGCAAGACTCCCATATATGAGAATATTGTCGTTACCATTTGCATACTAGAATGCTCACAAATAATGTTGTGCAAAAGCATTTCGCACAACAAGCTCTGTTCATCAAAATTAGAAGCGCAAAAAACATCTAAAAAGGTGTAGGTAGAAGTACCCACATAGGGTTTTGCTTCCATAATAGCTTTTAACTAAAAAAAAAATTAATTTTCCTACAGAAAAATATGGTAGGATGGGGACTGTCGCCTGCACCCCAACAAGTTGAGGGCAAGGTCATGAAGCTTCCATTTATCATTAGTCAAATCATGAACCTGATGCTATAAAAGAAACAATTGTTCCTCTTGTTTCTTTGCAACTTCCTTCTACTTTCATTCCTCCCAGCCTTTCTTCAATTCTTTCTTTTTCCATTTCTCTTATAGGGCACCTATTTTCTTCTAATACTATTTTAGTGAGATCATTCCCTCCTATAGGGAAAGTGCCTCTTGTTTCCATTTCTACAACTCAGAGATTAGTGAAATATTTTCGAAACTTCATCCCATAGTAGGACCTGGCGTTCCTCTATATGCAATATCAATAGTGGGTCTTACAACCTCTCTAGGGTGGGACTGATTCACCTCAACAGTTGGTTCTTGAGTAACAACAATGTTATAGGTGAGTTCTTGTGTAGCAGTCTCCTTCATTTTGCCTTGGTTAGCCTTTGTATTCACCGCTAGTTCCTCCATAACAGAAGTTGCCTCTATAGGTTCTTATGTGTCAGCTTCCATATCGATTACTGTGGGAGGCTCTACCTTAACTGTTGGTTCTTGTGTAATAGAAATATCTTCAAAAATTTCTTATGGATTAGCCTCCCCAGGATCTACTTTAGTCTCCCTTGATTAGGTGCTTACACGAAAAACTATATACCCTGCTTCTGCTAACTCCTGGGCACATGCTGCGCATACTGATCCTGGATTTTTCTCCCCCCTAGCTTTCTTGAAAACTTAGCTAAGGTATCCATCCCTGAGGCTTTCAATTTAACAGCTTCATCCAATTTCTTCTTTAAATATTCATTTCCTTTCTTTAAATTTTCAATTTATGAAAGAAGAGTATGAGTTTTGTTCCTACCTGGTGAGAAGGGTTCTTTTTCTTCTTCTTTTGGCTCTTCTTCCTTCTCTTGATTCTCAGCTACTTGCGACGGTTCCATTGGCACTCAAATTTTCACCCTTTGTTTTAGTCATTTGTCTCCAATCGACTTATCAATGAGCTTCTTCTTAATTCTGGCCTTGGTGGATGGGCTTTGGACTCCAGCCTCTTCATGAATTTTTCCCAAAGTCTCTACTTGTTTCCCCCGGCTCATCCTAGGTCGTTTCCATTTAAACACTTACCAGCTCTTTCCTTGTTATTTTAAGGCATCCAACACAATCAGTTTGATAAGACCATGGTTGGTAATAAAATCTTCGGGATGTGCTGCCGATTTGGCTGCTGCAGCCATATGCTTGATATTTTCCCAATAGGAAATATGGAAGATTGATCTTTTTTGTTACCGAACATGGTTCAATAAATGAAAGTGGTAATTGAATCCAATTGTAGACCTTCCCTCACAGGTAATGTACTTTATCAAATTAAGGGAAACATTTGCACAATGATGGGGAAGTGATAGTCTATCAAACCCTCTTCCTTTCTTCTCCATTTTTTCTTCTCCTATAAGGAGATTCTCCTTCAAGGAAGGATCATTAACCTTCCTATTAAACCATCTTCTGCCCTCGACTGGAAATGTGGTGACTCGGGAGAAAACTTCTTCTGTAACTTTGATCTGCAGACCCCTGACTTGGGTTTGATGTTCATTCAAATTCCTGGCGAATTCCATTGCAATTTTTTCATTCTAGCCTTTCAACCTTTGAAAGTACTCGAGCCACCCAACTTCCCTAAGTATCTAAGATGCTCTTGAGCAACTCTGTAAAGCTTCAATGGAGTTTGGCTCATGTCTCGCTGCTGATCCTCCCATATTGTTGTTATCCTCAACTAATCCATAATTTCAACCAACTAGGATATCGACACACTCCTTGCTACCACCCAAAAACCTGCTCTACTATCTTGGTTTGAGAATTTCTACTGAGGGTGCATGAAATTCTGGTGGAGGGGGTTGATGGAATGTCATGGTGTGAGGTGAAAAGATTTTAAATCAATGATTCATTCTGGCACATACGTTATATTAATGTCCAATTATGGAAAGTGATGTACTTCGAGTATGAATCCCATTTTCGACAAGATCTGGTCATGATTGGTTCTCATAGTATTCATTTCGATGCATGCGAGATTTAATGGTGGTTTTAGGGCCAAAATATTTATTTTAATCATGACAAGGTTTAACCCCCCTAGTTTAATGATGATGATAGTCCACGACCATCAAAAGGATTGTTATTAATCTTTCCATAATCATGAAAATATTATAGGATGGTGATGCTACCTTTTTAGTGACATACCTGAGAAGATGTGGAGGCAGAACTTGATATAATGGCATGATTTCTCTAGTGGTCGTGGCGGTATCCTTTAAATATCGTAACAATTCGTAGATTCCAGGATGGCATCCAAGATTCAAAACACTGTTCACGACTATCGGCTATTACATATTTAACACCCAAGACAACCACTACGCTATCCTTCATAAAAAATTATGGTTAGGAAAAATAAATACTAAAAAAAATTTGGTAACATCATCTTAAAAGACTTATATGTACAAAAGAAAGGATGATGTTCTGGAAAGAAAAAAATGGGTGTAGAAGCCACCATAGGAATTGTTTTCAACTGCTAACAATTGTCTCGTTGTGCCCCAAACGAGGTTTTCACAGTCAAGTTTTTTTATTATTATTATTATTATTATTATTATTATTATTATTATTATTATTCAATAGGTGTAACATCTGCCACATGAGTGGTTTTCATCTATTACACTTATTGGAAATTCAAATTTCGGTTTGCATAGGGGAACATCCCCCTGCTTCTGTAACATGAAGATCAAAGTCTGTGAAAATTTTAGTAAATGAATCCTTTGAAGTAGGTTGATGATATAACCTCAGACAATGATAATTAACGAGTAACAGTGTCTTAGCACTATTTCGTAGATTGTATCTACTTTGTAAGTACCTAGCCATCTGGTGCATAGATTGCCCTTGAAATCCTTGAATCTTGAATCGTACAAGAGAGGCCAATTTCCTTTCTGAAATTTATTCTTCTTAATGAACCTACCATTCCATCTAGCTCTTTCCTGCTGAATGATATCTATTTGCTGAATGGAAGCCATCTGTTTCTCTTCCAACTCATTGAGTTGATTCAACCTTTGTCTTTGTGTTGTACTTAATTCCAGATTGACTTGTAATGTTGTTCTTAATGCTTTTATTTCAAACTCTATGGGAAATAAGGAATTCTCACTGTACACCAATTCGTAGGGGGAGAAGCTCATATTGTTCCTCCATGTTGTTCTGTAAGCCCATAGTACCTCTGGAATTTTTTTAGCCCAATTCCTTTGGTGGATGGCTACTGTCTTTGCCAAAATCCCCTCAATAATTTTTTTGGTGCTCTTCACTTGACCATTCACTTGTAGATGATAAGGTGAAGTGATCCTGTGATGAATTCCATACTTCTCAACCAGTTTCTGAATCAAATGAGATGTAAATTAGGGCCCTCCATTTGTCACTATCTCCCTGGGAATCCCGAAACCAACAAAAATATCTTCGAACATGAAGTCCAAAACAACCTGCTCTCTAGCTCTAGTTAATACCTTTGCTTCAACCCACTTTGTGATGTAATATGTACAAACCAATATATATGATCTCTGTTGTGATGAAATATTGATTGGCCCTACAAAATCTACGGCCCACTTCTCAAATGTTTCTATCACTACTTGAGTTTGTAATGGCATCTCGTTTGATTGCAGAGGTTGGCCCATCCTTTGGTAGCTATCACACCCCTTTACAAACTTCTTGGCATCCTGGAATATAGTTGGCCAGTAGTACCCTGTTGAGAGAACTTTGTACCCAATCCTCTTGTCCGTGAAGTGCCTCCACAGGGTTCCTCATGGAAAGCCTTCAAGATATCAAAAATATTGTCTTTTCTAACACATCGTCGAATCTAAAAGTTTGGTCCAATGTGATAGATATTTCCCTTTATCCATGACTAAGTGGCACTATGCTATATGATCTTTCTTCTTTCTTTAGAAGATAAATGATGTGGAAATTTACCTATAGCAAGATATTTGTCTATATCTGCATACCATGGTGAGTGAGTATATATGGAAAAAAGATACTCATCTAGAAAATAATCCCAGTCGGAGTGCAATTATCACATATGGTTCATCTAGAAAGGAAATCAAAAACTACATTTTATTTTCAAGGTTTATCTAGAATAGTGATATCAAATTCGTATAACAAAAATAACCATCATCTAAATCTACCATTGTTAATAGGATTATTCATTAAAAATTCAATGGTAGAGTGGTCAGTGTGTACAGATACTTGATACCCGGTGATGTAATGCTGAAACTTATTGATAGCATGCACTAATGCTAAGAATTCTTTCTCAGCCACTGTGTAACTAAGCTCAACTAGAGTTAAATACTTTCTGATATAATAGATGGCATAAGGCTTCTTTTCCTCCAGTTGACCCAAAACCACACCGACAGCACTGTCAAATACATCTGTAGAGATATGAAATGGAAATTTCTAGTTTCGTCCTCATAAAATAGGGACTGTTGTTACATAGTTCTTTAGCTTCAAAAATGCTTTCTCACACTTCCCTATCCACACAAATTCCACATATTTCATAAGCAAAGAATACAATGGAGATGCAACCCTTGAAATTTTTTATATAAATCTTATATAGTACCCTACATGTCCCAAAAATCTACATACCTCCTTTTGAGTCCTGGGAGTTGGAATTTTCGAGATTACCTCAATTTTTGTAGGTTATACCTTGATATCATCTGCCAAAATGATGTGTCCTAGCACAATTCCCTCATTCATCATCATGTGGCACTTCTCAGTGCTCAAAGAAACATTATTTTGTACACAACATTCAAACACCTTTTCCAAGTTAAGTAATGTGATTTCAAAAGCATCTCCATAGGGTGTAAAATCATCCATGATAATTTCAAGGTAGTCATTCAACAGATCCGAAAAGATACCCAATATTTCCCTTTGAAAGGTTGCAGGAAGGAATGTGTATGAAAAAGTACCCCATGGACAGGTAAAGGTTGTCTTGTCTTGGTCTTTCAAAGAAATATGTATTTGGTTATAGCCACTGAATCCATCTAGGAATGAAAAAGACATTTTCCCAGAAAGAGTATCCAAGACCCGATCTATAAATGGTAAAGGAAAATGTTCCTTTTGGGTGGCCTTACGAAGTTCTCTATAATATACACAGGCTCTCAATTTTCCATTATTTTCTGGAACAATGACGAGCGGAGACATCCACTGACTATTAGAGATGGGATACATGAAGTTAGAATTAAGGAGTTTTTATAATTCCTCTTTCACGATCTCCTTAAGTGTCAGATTCATGCAGCGTTCCGGTTGTCTAACTGGTTTTCAACCATCTTTAAGGTAAATGTGGTGAGTGCACAAGCCAGGATGGATTCCTTTCATATCAATGTAATCCCATGCAAATACCTTTTTATAATTCTGTAACAGTTGTATTAGCAATCTATTTTTTTCAGCGGTCAAATTAGGATTAATGTTCAAAGTTTTACCTGGCTCAATTTCGATAGGACTCCTATTAGTATTCGAAGTGGTTCTCATATGTTAAATATTTACATCATCTACCTCATCCTCCTCCCCAGAATCTGTAATGGAAGCAACAAAAAGGGAATTTCTAATAAAACCATTAATAGTGTCGTCCTCTATTTCATCCTTCAAATATTGTGCTTGTCTAAGTGTGAGGAGAGAGACGAATAAATTAGATTCAAGTTCTAATTCGTACCACTGGGAACTAGTCAAATCCATGTGTGGTTTCACTGGGGGGTAAAGGATCAGATTCTTAGTGGCTTACCAATATGAGATCATCATAAATCTAAATCTACATCTGATAAATGCATCTGCAGTGGCTAGCCACTATCTTCTGAAAATTAAAGGATGACCCCCAGGTTGGATTTTTTTTTCAAAATGAGAAAATCAGCTGGATATCTCTAAGAAGCTACTGTAATCACCACATCTTCTATCATTCCTTCAGGTTTGACATGAGACCTATCTACTAATTCAAGTACTATAGGTGTAGTTATGAATCCATGAAGTCCAAGGGAGATAAAAGGATCCTTGGTCATTACATTAATTCCTGCCCCCAAATCGATCAAACTATTAAATATGGGCTGGTCATCAATATGGACTGTAACTGTAGGATTTCCTGGGTCGTTATATTTATTTAACAAAGGCTGATCAATCATTAGTTCAAAGAGTTTCCCCATAACATGGATAGTATAAAGGTCCTGCAACTTCCTTCCAGAGTTTTTAACATACAGATCTCTCACTGTTTTGACATAATAGGCACTTCCTTGAGGGCTTGTACTAATGGAATCCACACATACAAATTTTGTAATTCCTTGAGAAACTCTGATTCAGTTTGTGAGGATGGGCCAGTTTCAATTAATCTTTGAGCGTATGGAGGATCATGAAATCTTATAGCTAAGTCAGTTGTCACAGATGCACCAGCCCTACTTGAATTGGCTATTGTAGGAACAACAGAACTTTTCGAGCTGGCTGTTGCAGGTGTAACAGTTGGTGCTGTATCAGTTGTTACAGGTGTAGCAACCGTTTCAGAATTGACTATACCCCTTCTAGGTGACTCACTTTTTTCCTTAGTAATGATAGGAGTGTGGCCAGGTCTAATTACTTTTCCCGATATAAGTCGAATCTCATTGAGCCCAATAGGGGTAATATGGTAAGTGTGGAAAGTAGCCAGAGTTTGTATCCTATGTGTTGCATTGTTATTCAGATCAAGGTTAGGCTGCACAGGAAATTGGGGTCAGATAGGAGGTGCAAGAGTTTGGAGAGGAGGTAGTTGTAACTGCTGTTGCTGCATTGGTAGTGCAAAGGGGTATGGACCTTGTCCATTACCTCTCCAATTATGATTCCAAGGATAATATTGTGATGCAGGATATTTCATTGGTGGAGGGGAAGGCCATTGGTTCTAGGGTAAAGGAAATTATGTTGAGGAACGAGTAAGATATGGCCATGGAAATTTCTGACCATTATTAAAATTATTCCAAGGATTAAAAGAGAAAAAATCTCGAGGCATACCTATAGGTCGGAGTTACCATGGTCTCTTTGATCTAATGAAGTAGGAATACTAGTCTTCCTCGCTGGATTCCTTAAGAATTTCTTTCATTCTAGGTAGTTCTGGGCATTGACCAGTGGAATTTTGAAACTCAAAAATGTTTCACAAGCTAACGTTGTTCAGTTCACATTGCATTTGTAGATGTTGCTTCTTGCATTGAGGACAAAATATTGCCAAAGCTTCTTCATCTTTTTCTTGTGCTTCCTTGACTTGTACTATGGTGATTTGGGCAGATAGAGTAATGAGGCGATCGATTTTAAAATCCTCAAATATATTCTCGATCTATGCTCTATTTACTCCTCCACTTGTGTACTTCTGTATCCAGACTTGAGGGTCTCGAACTGAACTCCTTCCCTTGGTTGATCCTCTTGAACTACATAGACAAAGCTCCATTATTTATTCAAGTGATTCCTGTGATACATCTCCTTTTCCCAACAAATTCAAATGTTCCAGAAAATCATCTCTCATACCTCTTAGAAAATTTTTTATCAGGATTTTTGGGGCTAAGCCACCAAACTTAAACCTTTGTAAATTATAATGGAATCATTCCATGTAGTCTTCCAAGCTCTCCTCTTCCTTCTGTGTGATTCTAAATATTTCTTCCTTCAAATACCATGTTTGACAATAATCCTGATACTCAAAGAGGAATGCATCTTTCATGTCACTCCAGGTTCAGTTCATTCCATCTCCTAATTTGATGAACCATCTCAACGCTGCTCCTTTTAGAGTAGTAGGAAACAATTTTAGCTTTTGGTCACCCGAAGTGTAGTCGTAACTTCTACACAGGAGATCAAACTTGAACATGAAAGTGTCAATATCGTCAATGGCCATCTCATGAAAGGATGGTAGATATGATAAGTGAATATTTTTTATAGGAGATTAACCTCTTGTTTCCAGTATTGGGAATTCAAAAGTAACAGTACCATCTATTTTAGTATTTTCATCCCCCATAGTTGAATCTTTCTAATGAGATGAGATGACCTCATAATGTACATGAGATTAACAGATGGATAATGGGTCAGGCTGTTCCAGGACTGGCTGCTTCACTGCACTACCCAAATCTAGATGATGATAATCAAATAAGCTTTATTCCGGTTCAAGCCTTGGCTGTTCTTTGTTGGTTTCCCCTTGTCCTTCAATTCTCAGATTTTGATCAACAACTTTCCACTGTTGTTTATGATCTGGAGTCTTATTCTTAAGAGTGGATATGTTGGGTGAAGGATGGTGAGGTCTAGACACTGAAGGTGTAGATGCCTCTGGCCTTGATATAATTGAATATTTTTATGGTCCTGTCATGCTAGTGTCCTTGTATGAAGTGGACTGTTCTTTCTCTGCTTTCAAAATTAGATTCCCAAAGAACGTCTTCCTTCCCAAATCTGCACTTTTTTTTTCCTTTTTACGACCCGTCTTTCTTGTAGTTAGTTAGAGTGGGGGTTGTATTGGTTTATCTACTATCCTAAATGCACACATGGACCTTATGTGGATCAATGCTTACTATGGGTACCTTAGTGAGCCCCCTAAGGTATATTAGAGCGATGTGTCAGTTCTTACCTCTCATCTTATCGCCCAACAACTGTATAGCCAAATGCATGTCCTAGAAAAACAACACCCAAAACTCACACTTCTAGGTGTCCCAGTGTAGCAACACTGATCCCACTCAGGTATGTTAGAGTGATGTGGAGGTTCTTACATCTTCTCTTACCATAGAGAAATCGCTTACTAAGAGCACCCTACCATCAAATAAAAAATTCTAGCTGATTGTGTCGTCACTACCATCCCTGGCAATGGCGCCAAAATGTTGAATTTTTTTAATAACTATTAATTTACTAAGGTAGTACACATAAATTATCAATCCAGGGAATTCTTTTATTTCAATAACAGTTGCACTGTATATGCCGATACATCATAGCATAAGAGTAAATAAAACAAGAAGAAATCGTTGCTGAACCAATTGCTAAAAATTAACACTCATGCAGGAATAAAAGATCTACAAGAATGTAATATCACTTCATGTAAATAGGTATCTAGCATGCCACAAGATAACTACACCAGGTGGTATTTCTAATTGAATCTATGCAACAACATAATAAATACCTAAACTTGAAGCAGATATACTTACAGCCAATACATCAACAATATCACTTCACACATACGCAGAAGAAAACATAAGATATGATACAACTACTTTATGACTGCAGTCCCTATTAAAGAGGAGGGCCCTTCCTCCCTAACAAGTCACAAGAAGAGATAGAAACTAAATAAGAATTAAATATGTCAACACATGTAACCTCAACAATACGATATTCTATATTATGATGAGAAAAATTACAAAGTCAAAATGATGATATTGTTATGTGCTAACCTCCTGACTTTGGAGTTTCGAGTGCTTATAAAAGTTACATGTCCAAAAAATGAGGAACATATCAATCACGAGAATCTTATGATTCTCATGCTGATCAAAATAAAGTAATTATAGTTACAATTGATTCCCTCAATAGAGTCTTGACTGGGAAAATAGTGATTTCAATCAAAACTACCTAAATCTGTTATCCTAAATGACGATACATAATGACTCCTACAGTTGTCATTGGAATGTGAAAGCTATAGCATAACAAATTTTGAAGACAGATAAACTTTCGGAAGTTGACAATATGCAATCAACACTAAGAGTGTAACAACAATCTATAACAATAGGTCTGTAATAGTGTCACAGTGTAACAACATCGTAGTGTAACAACAAAGGTCATGACAGCAGCAACATTTTCTCTTTGTGAGGTAGTAGTGTCATGTAACAACACACTGTAATGACATGCTCCCAACTGGTTGTATGTGCCCATATCTTTTGGGTTTCTTGTGCTCAAAGTGGTATCTGAAATAAATAACAAAAGGACCAAAGAATTTCCTCAAATATTCACCCCAGTTAGCCACAAAAAGGAAACAATGCATCATAATAATGAATGAGAATGACAAGATAATAATCACAGTAAATTTACATTGGTTTACAGTAAGGAGAAAGGAAAAGGGCAAAGATAGTCCCAAGGTTGGAGGTCAAAAAGGGTAGAAATGAGGGAAGAAAATGTAGGAAATAAGTACAAAACTTTCACCCAACACCATCCTTGAGCTTCTCCTCAGAGCTATCCCCCGAGAAAAGATCAATTTTCCCCAGTGTCAACAACCATTTGTCAAACTAGTGAAGGCATTTTTAATCCAACTTTCCCAAGCATGTTTCCATAATGGTGTCCTGTTATTTGGGGTTGTTTTTTCCCATAGCCTAGGATTTTACCTTTTATTTCACAACAATTTTGTTTCAAAACTCGCTTTTCCTCATATTTTTTTTTTTTTACCTCTTCCCAGTAACTTTCCTCTTTACTGATCATGATTCCTTAGTTATTTTCTTCTCTCTATTTTTTTTTTTCGATTTTAATTATCATCAAAAGAATTTTTTGGAGTATTTGGGAAAGTTTAAAATTCTATTTGATCCTCATTGATAAGAATTGTTAGATATATTTATACTCTATCTTTTCAATATTGGCACAATTTTTATTCAATAGATATTAATATATAAAAATTATAATTCCTCGAACAACATAATTGTTTCATATAGTATTTTTCATATCTACATAAAAATATAATAGCTTTAAATAAGCGATATTATGTATATATATATATATATATATATATATATATATATATATATGAATATGAGAATATATATATATTAAAATTAGTAATTAAAATATTGGTAAATATATATAAATACAACAAAATAGTTTTAGTAATTAAAATAAATTTGAAGTAAAATAATGAATTTACAGTTGGTTTTTTTGAGTGGTGTGTATATCTATATCTAGATATATATATATATATATATATATATATATATATATATATATATATTCAAGTTTTTGTGGAGTATTATTATTCTACCCACTGAAGCTCTAGTTCCATCGATATTAACATGCTTGCTCCTTGGGATTCATTTCTATATGAAAAATAATGGTGGATGTAGCTAGTATTGATCTCCAGTACAGTGAACCAAGTGAATACACACACCCACACACACACACATATATATATATGATCCATCTTAACTGGAGATATACCAAGTACCAAGAGGTATCAAATCTCATGTGAAAAATCTCGTTTAGAGTGAAAATATATTTCATACCTCTAGGCACTTATTAGGATGTTATTATTCATGTGATGGTTTTGACAACCAATTGCTTTTCCAATGATATTAATCTATTTGAAGGGATAAAATTCTAGTGAATTTAAATTAAATATATATGTATTATTATTAACATAAATTAAATTAATAATTTTTATATTGTAATAATTCGAGAAATATAATGTTTTAATTTAAGCCCTAATGGTTAGTTCATTGGTATGTTATGGAAACATTTTAACTCAATAAGTACGGGTTTTGATGATCCATAATTTTCTCATGGTGTTTTTATATTGGAAGGGATAAAATTCCAATGATTTTACATTAAATATGTTTGTATTATTTTTAGCATAAATTAAATTAATAATTTACATATTTTTTTTCTAAGTAAGCTTAACTCTATTAATAAAACATATAATACAGAGGGATCAGGGCGTCAGGAGCACCAGACAGTCAGCAAAATATAAAAAAATTGAACTGCCCTCTGGGGGAAACCGGTCTGAGAATTGTTTGGGAGCTGCCTCAGGAGAGGAAACCAACTTTTACATGCCAAAATTGAGCTGAAAATAGGGCCACTCGCGTGGGGAAACCGGCTCACACCATGATTTTGAACAGACTCAACATAGGACATCATCTTGGATAGACTGAGAATTGTAGCAGACAAACCTAACAAAATGTCACAAAATTAGACATAGAAACTAGAGCACAAACTGAAACGCTAGAGCCCATAGTCACCCGAGGGAGATTCCTCCACTATTCTGCACCAGCCATCTCCATCGTCGTCAGGAACTGGGACATTTTGACTGGCGGTGGCTTCTGCATCTCAACCATCAGCCGGCGGCACCAGGTTCTGGAGGAGACTTGAGCCGCCATCGACCTCTTTCCGAGAGGAACCAATGTCCATCATCTGAGAAGCATGCTGACAGGCAGGAGGGGTCGGCAGAATGACAGGAGAAGCTGATGGAAGCGGGTCAGGGGAAACTTCAGGGATTTCCTTGAAAGAGACCAAAACTGTAGCAATAACCAAGGGGCGAGAGGAATTACATTGAAAGTGGAAGATGGCAGTGGACGGATTGCACGCGGGAGAAGAGATAGCAGGCAGGGGATTATGGGATTGCTGTGAGGCAGTGGTGCCAAGCCGGGTGGAGGGAGGAAAACAATGCACACGACCCCTGCTGCGAAAATTTCGCGAGGGAGGAGGGCTTTCACTGAGACTATGCGAGGACGAAAGGGAATCAGAGGAAGGGGAGCAACCACATCTGTAGGAGCTGGGGCGAGAAGTTCCCCTACGACAACGCAGGTGGTGCCTTAAGTGCAGCATAGCAGTGGTGGTATGATGAGAGAAGGCGGAGAATTCGGGCGGCACAGGCGGGTGAAACGGAACGAACAAGCCAAGCGAAGCAAAATGCAGAGCGCAGAAAGGACTGTGAGTCTAATGAAAACCAGGGGAAAAACTAATGCAATAGCACAGAGGGCAACGCTTACCCAAAGCAGTGTGGAGGCTGTGAATGTCAGCCTCAGGAGAGTAATTGGAACCCACGGGCAGGAGCTGCAGTGACATGGAGACCTACAAGCAATTGTACATCCAAACCAGAAACACCGAAACCACATTCGAATGCAGGGATGGAGGACTAGAGCAGGTCATTTTGAAGCAAGTGATGTCTCGACCTCCCCACCGGCATAAATGCCGTGTAGGATGACAGCCTGCAAGATTTAAGAAACCCAGGGAGAGTAAATGCTAGCCTTGGGTGGCCATGTGGGCTAGCCACGCGCCCGCTCGTAGATTCATAACTGTCAATTCCTTAATAACCACCTGCATCTGGGATTAATAATTTATATATTATAATTGTTCAAGAAATATAATTTTTTAATGTTATCCCCAAGGTTAGCTCAAGTTGTTTAGAGCTAAATATTAAGTTCTTTTATATTGTTACTCATTGTTACTGATCATGGGTTCGAAACTCCTCGATTCCCCTGGGAAAAGGCCCTTTATTATGGTTTGTTTACCATCCATGGAAAATGTGGAGAAGTACTCTAAGGTTTCTTAGTCTCTCATTCAAAGTAAATAAAAAACAAAGTAAATATCAAACAAGAATTGTAATCTCAAAATCAGAGATCTAGGAAAAAACCCCCCAAAAAGCATGAAGAAAAACCTGAAAATGAAAAGTGTTGATGCTAGAATAATAACCTTTTTTTGGGGGTAAATTTTCAACATTTTTTTAAGAATGACAGTAAAAGCCAATAAAAGGCAATTTTTTTGGTGCAGAAAACAACCTAAAAATGAGAAGTGTTAATGTTGGAATAAAATTATTTTTGGGATAAATTTTCCACATTTTTTAATAGTGATAGTAACATACATTATGATGACTCCGAGAAACCTTAAAATTCTAGTGATTTTCAGGCATGACATTAAAGTTAAAATATGAAATCTCTAAAAATCCTTAAAATTCCAATGATTTTCAGGCATGGAATTAAAGATAAAATATCATGTCTCTAAAAAACGTTAAAATTTCAACAATTTTCAACCATGGTGTCAAAGAAAAGATACTTATAACTTTTTTCAACCATAACATTAAAGATAAAATATCATGACTTAGAAAAATGTTAAAATTTTGATAATTTTTCAAGTATGGATTTAAAACGAAAGATCATGACTACAAAAATCTTAATTTTTCAACATATTTCAACCATGACATTATGGAAAAAATTTATGACTAAAAAAAAATTTTAAATGAACACCAAAATGAAAGGGTCATTATACCAAGAGTAATTTCTTTTTTAAATGCTAAGAGTCTGGCGATTTTAAAATCTTTGTCTAAGACAACTTGACACATTGCAACACAAATTTAAAACTTAACCATGAAATTTACACGCAATATAGGTCAACTTGACCTATTGTAATGAAAAATTAAAGACCAAACATGAAATTGAAACTTTGTGGGGGTGGACTTGATCCATTATAACACAAAATTAAAAAACAACTATCAAATTGACACATATTGGGTTTAGGGCACTACTCAAGGATCGTCACGAACCCTACAAAAAAGAATAAAATAAAACCAAATAATAAATAAATATGAAGATAAAAAAAGTGAAAAATACAAAGGAAAATGAAAATTAAAACATCGAAAAAATTAAAAATTAAAACTAATAAAAAAAAATCTAAAAAATACTAACAATTAAATAAAAATATATATTAAAATATTAAAGTTAAAAATAAAATATAAAAAGTAAAAAAAAGGAATATATATATATATATATATATATATATATATATATGAACAATAAAATATTTCCAAAAAATCATAAAAGAATAAACTTTAAAAAAATTCACAAAAGTCTAGGTCTTGCATAGATGGTGATCACATATTCTATTAAGACACTCCTTAATGTGATGTCAGCGGTTCAATTCCCCGCCTTGATCGGGGTAATATTTTGGACATAATGAAGATGTAGTTCCACTGAGCTTAAAAAAAAAATTAACAAGAAAAAAATAAAAAAAAACAAATAAACAATACATGTTGGATAGTTAACCACAAAGAAAAAATCACACATTAAAATAAAATTGTAACCATTAAAAACAAAATAAAAAACATTAAAAATTATTTAAAGAAAAAAATTTAAAAAAATGAAAAAAACACTTTGAAATAAAAATAAAAAACATTAAAAAAACAAGCATTAGAAAGCATTATAGAAAAAACATTAAAAGAAAATTAAACAAATAATTAAAAAAAATTAAAAAATCAAGCATTAAAGAAAATGAGGCCCCTCGAGCCCTAGGGAGGGCAAGGCTCATTTAGGGAATCGACCTTTCCCCTCCTAGGGTCATGGCCACATGGGCTCTGGGTAGAAGCATTCCTATTCCCTAAATCAGACTTCTCTTCCCACAGCCCGCAGGGCCTTGTTTTATTATTATTATTATTATTTTATTTTATTTATTTGTTTTTAAATTTTTTGAATGTTTTTTAAATTGTCTTCAATGCATTTTTTTTATTTTTATTTTGATTTTTATGTTTAATTTGTTTTTTAATATATATATTTTTAATTGTTTTATTTTTTTTATTTTAATGTTTTTATTAATGTTTTTTATGTTTTTTTCATTAATGTTTTTTTTTAATTTAATTGTATATTTTTCTTTTGTGTTTTTAATTTTTATATATTTTTTTAATTGTATGTTTTAATTTTTTTAACATTTTTTTTGTTATTTATACTTAAAATGTTGTCAAATTCATTTTTTTTGGAAAAAGAAAACTTCAAATGTCATCATCTTTGGATAAAAAATTCATAAAACATTCATAAAATTTGTTATTTTTACAACTCTTTTGACTAAATTTTTCATAAAAATATTTTATTTAACATGCCATTTTTAGTGAAAAGGTCTTGAAATACATATTATTTTAATTGGATCTATATGCAAAATGTGTTTTTTTGTGAGTGTTTAAATTTTTTATTCTACTGACAACTATTTTATGTGTATCAGGTACTAGTTAATGATATATAATTATATAAAAAATCATAACCTCAAAATATTAATGTTATTATTTTTCTAAACTTCGCAAAAAAATTAAAATTTTCATTATAAAAAATATTGCAAAGAAAATAAATATATGTTTTGAACACCCTTGAAAAACAAGCATCTTAATATGAAAAAGAAGAATAGGAATAAGACAACTTGAAAATGACTTAATAATCAACATTTAAAAAATTATGTGCATAGTTACGACATAAGAAAATTTATAGTGTCAAATATATGCCTTAAAAAAAAATGTTGATGCATTTAAAAATCCGCATGAAAATCACCGACATTTTAAAAACATTGTCCACACTTAATACATTAGAAAATTTAAAGTGTCGAAAATAAGCCCTCTAAAAGAAGCGGTTAATGTTGCATCAACATTTTTTCAAAATAATCATAAAAATCACAAACACTTTAAAAAAAATGTTCATTATTAATACATTAGAAAATTTAAAGTGTCAAAAATATGGTTAAAAAAAAGGTGTATTCTGAATCAACACTTTTCAAAATCGGATGATTTTTTGCAACCTCAAAAAATGGGTACTCAGTACAGTTCCTATTTGATAGTTAATTTTTTAAAATAAATAAAAATATTTTATATAAACGACTTTCGGATTAATCACGTCATTAGGATTTGGTCGACGTTTCAAACCATGTAATGTGGTTCATCCTTAGGACAAGGTGTAAAAACAAGATCGGTCTAACATAATCAATATATAGTGAGGATGCATCATTGCTCAGAAATAGCTATTAAAGACTAGCCTAGAATTAGCTAATTTTTAACGGCTATTTCTAAGCAATGACGCATCCTCACTATTTATTCTGTTAGATATATCTTCTTTTTCACCTTGTTCTGAGGATGAACCACATTAGATGCTTCGAAATGTTGACCAAATCGTAATGATGTGATTAATTTGAAAGACATTTATCTAAATTATGGATCACAAAAGTCTTAGATCTAACATACATAAAAATAATTTAATGTTTCTATTTTGAAAATTTTAATAAAATTTAAAAGTGTATTAATTAATATTCTAAAAATGGAATTAATTTATTAATATTATAAGTTATAATTATTTTAAACCAAATTCATCTTAACTCCAAGTGTATCAAGAGTCGAGAAGGGGTCAAATCTTTTGGAGTACAAAACTTTTCTAAAATTTTGCACTCAAGAAAAAGGTTTACAACTTGAGAAATTTAATCCCTCTACATGCTTCATAGCTCCGAATTAAGATGAATCTAGACTCATTTCTATACATTAATCAATTTTAATATTACATTTTATTAATTTATCTATATATCATTGTTACATATAAATATTAATCTAAAATACTTATTTATATGATATTAAATTTATAATAATTCAAATATCCATTTAAAAAAAAAATATTTATTGATATTCTCTTATAGACAAGAGGTTGTGGAGCTCCCAACATCTTCTCCAACATAATTTTAGCAAGGTTAATTGTTGCAATGCAGCATAGTCCCTTCTTCTACTACTAATTAATTGATTAAAGGCTCTTCTCTTCAGCCAAAACTCTTTGCATAATGAACATTCTTTGCATAAATCTCTATGCATAGGGAAATATCACCGCACAAAGCTCTTTTCATAATGAAATATCTCCACACAAATCCTAACACATAGTGAAATATTTCCTCACAAAATCATTTGCATAATCGAAGTTCTATGCACAAACATTTCTTAATAACAAATACAAGTGTGTAGCAATCAGGTCTCCACATCATTATTATTGTATATTTTTTGTAATATTTTAATACCAAATAATCCATATCTCCAAATTATGAATACTTCTACTTAATTAATTAATGTTTGTGTGGAGTGCAGAGAAAAATCCGCACAATGGATATCTCTGCACAAAACTATAATGAAAACTCTTTGCATAGTTAAAGCTCTTCACACAAGGAAATCTCCAGAAAAAACACTGTGCCCAATTGAAATTTTTGAATAACAAATATAAATGTGTGGTGATGTTCTACACTTATACATGAATTTTTTATCCTTACAGTTATATTATTAGCAATATTTTAATTCTTATTAATCCATATGTTTTTATTCTAAATATTGTTAATTACTTGATTAAAGGTTGTGTGAAGTAGTGTAACACCCCCAATTTGTGTGTTGAATTTTTAAAAGTTAGACATTTGAACTTTAATCCTAAGGGGGTGGACCCCAAGGGATGAGTATGGTGTGAATGTATTTGCATATTTTATTTGAGGAAATAAATAAAATGATTATGCATTTTGACCAAAAAGAGAATTAGAGATCACTTGCCAAATCCATGAGGATGGATAAGGCAACAAATCCCCAAAAATCTTTCAAAAATCCTTGAAAGAAATTTATTTAGATTTGAGGAGGAATCTAAATTTCTCCAATGAAGAGGAGTAGTTGGGAAGAGGTGAGAAAAAGCTGGAAAAGCTGAGGAAAAGCTTAAAGCAGCTTTAAAGAATCCCAAGATGGGAAGCCTAGGCTAAACAGGAAAGAAAGCATCCTGCTATTCTTGACGCAGAATTAGAAACATGCTTTGGGGAATTATGAGCTTAAATAAGCTGCTCCTAAGTAGATCAGAGGTTGATCTGTTATAGGAGGTGATCTCTGCTCGGGGGTGAGTCCTGGGAGACAAAGAGGACTCTAAGGTTGGGAGGTTGGTCATTTTGCAGATTTTGTGGTATGTTCTGAAGTTCTTGTTACTATGTCTTATTAGAGTATGAATTGGCTACATATAAAATTTAATTTGATGACAATGAGAAATTTTGGTACTAAATTTATCAGAATCTTTCCTTAGGCATTCCCCTTCCAGATTCTGTTTAGTTGTAGACCAGAAATTCATAGATTAGAAACTCCAGAAACTCTAAACCAGGGTCGGTTTAAATCTGAAGTTACTTAGCCTCTACGGACAATTAAATATTGTTTTGTTCCATGTGGATATAAAGGTGATATCATATGCTTATATGTATGTTAGAAAAATATTATAGCAGAACTGAAGCATGCATGAGATCTAAACAAATATAAGAATAAAATAGATATTAGACTTTGATACTCCAAAAATTTTGCTAGAAAAGAGTAATTCTATTCTATATGATTTTTATAACATTTATAAGGGTAGCGATTTCAACTCTGGAGCTATACTTGCCCTTGAAACACCCGAATCATAGCAAAGTACTGGACTTATAATTAATGTTCTCTAGTCAAGTACTATTAACTACATATAGTATACATCAAAAGTAAAGCAGCAATTATGAGTATGCATTATAGAATATGTAGTTATAAATTCTTCTTAAAACCCCAAACAAATCTTCCCTAGAGAAGGGTTAAAGTACTCATAGAAATTATAGAGCGTGTTGTGTTTTTATTTCTGCACTAACCAGTGAGATACATGTTATGACTATAGATAAAATCTATGAGTAAGGAATATTATCAAAGAAACTATTGCATAAACGTATATGTATTTAATAAAAATTTAAATATATTAACAAGTATCCAATCTAGTGTATGTAGATCTTTTTAAGATCGACCATAGGTGAGATAGATACAAAAATGAAACATATATGATACACGAAAAGATAGCAATGAGAATACATATAAAACTCTTATATGGAAAAACAAAAGGGAACTATAAATGCGCTCCTTATCTCTATATCTGTCATATACAATACAAGAAAAAATTATAAACACGAACTCTACCTTTATATGTGTGGATAATATATGACCCGAACGAAAAGTAAATACAGATTAACAGTATCAAGGGTAAAGTATGTGAACGATTGACGGAATACCCAGTCAAACTACAGAAATAGAGGTTAAATCCGTGCCCCAATTATACTACCAAATAGATGTAGGTGCTTTTAAAACACCGATTAGGTAGTTAGTGCTAACTAAACAAATTTTGTTCACATCGACTACAAATAAGATATGGGTATGCAATTTCTATACTTATGTAGTGATGGAAAGGATCGAACCATATAGAAAAAAAGCAAAATATGAATTCACAAAATTATGGAACCTAAATGCTGTAAATTTACGCCATAACGATATATATATCGATACATTAAAAACAAAATATAAAAACCGTGAGTTCGATCCATCACTCCCGATAACCTTGCGTTATAAAAGAGTAGGGAGGCGATTAACATATATATGAGATATGCGCAGAACGAGAGAGTATTTATGGGTAAGTGGTTAGTTGTATAGCGGACCTACACTTGACTCGGTGCTATCATATTTGGTTGGTCTGACTGACTGTTACAAGAACACGTCTCGGCTAAACCAACAGTCACAACCGTTGGAGTTACGTTCTGGGTAAAATAAAACTAAAAAGAACCATGTCATAAATTACAGGGGAAAGCCAACAATACGTAACCCTAATTCTGCTGAAATCAGATTAGTCTAATTCAACATAACTTGACAAGTTACCCTGCTCAGAAGACGCATAGAAGCGCTCTCCAATTTTACAAGAAGACATAGCCAGGTCTGCGTAATACCACACAGAATTTTGTATCGTCCAGGATCGACGTAAGTAAAGCGGCTAGCATGTATGGAGGATAATAATTCCCATTCTGGCGGCAAAGAGAAGTCGGAGTATACAATCATGACCGTCACAAACATGGCCGCCTGCATTTGCTTCTAAATGCGATGAAAAAAAAAAAAAAAACTATATCACGTTAGAGTCCACAGTAGCCCATCGATCAGAATATATAGAAAGACATAAGAGCAAACCGAAAGAAACACAAACATATGGCAAATCCATGCTAGTCCCCTGCTCCAAAATAGAAGGGTGCCGCAAACTTTGCAAACCTGAAATATCAGTGTGTTCCACAGAAACCGAGTTAACCACGATTGGAAACCAATGAAGATTAAACAAATTTAAACAAAATCTAACCATCAAGAACTGCGCGGAGTAGATGAAGGCGAGACCTGTAAATCGCCCTCAACCTTTTCGCTCTCATGCAGACAAGGTTGAACTCGCCACCCAATCAAAGGGGATGAGCCAAAACGCGAGCTCTGGCCTTCCTGCCAAGCTGCGTGGATTTGAGAAACAATGAAACCAGGGGACAAGAAACTCAAATGAAAACAAAGAGACCAGGAAAATGAAATCGCCGGAGGCCGACTGAGGTTTTAAGGAAGTGAAACCGTGCCCCTAAGTGCCGTTGCTGGTTGAATGTATAAACCAGATCGAAACTTGAAACCCTAAGTGCAGTGGCCAGGTGGTTGCACAAAATCCCGAGGATAGGATCTTACAAATCTGGGCGTGCAGAGAAATTGGTACCAGGGTAGCGTAATCGAATTTCCTTAACCCTAAAAATGTAAGGCACAGCGCAGTAATAAACCGGCTCGAGTACTGAGATCCGTCCTCGCCGAGGTGCACCATACCATCGAACCACCTAACCTGTGTGGACACCCGTCGAGTCCTCCAGTTCGGGTACCATAGGTCGAAAACCCTAACCTGTACCGGGAGACGTTCCGCGTGTGTGACGGAGACACGACGGGCGGTAGTTGTATACTCACACACGGAATGCAAATCTGCCGTGGCCAGTCTACCCTGCAACAATCCAAGGCAACAAAAAAACGTGGCGTACCTGCCATACGAACCAAGGGGACTTGTTAATAACAACAATTCAGATATTTGAACACAGGCCTATGGCCGATCGAACTCAGCTGAACGTAACTATCCAAAGAATATAGGTTGGGAAACAATAAACCAATAATTATAAACAGTAGTCGTAGAATAAGATAAAGCACTTTATGAACGGTATATGGTATATGGCTCATTCATAATATGCTATCAATATCGAAAGTATAATGCAATAACATCATCCATACGAATATAGTGGGCCGATTCATCCAGTCTTAACTTTAGGTGTAAACGAAAGGGTAACATGTCATCTTCTGAGAAAAGGATATACAAACAAATGAAATTAACCGAGAACATATAGAATTTTGATGTAGTGGAAGAATAATTATACATAAGGGGTTGGGGGTGAATTGGAAAACCCCTATAGTTTAATGTATAAATACATTGTATGTATAATTAAGAGAATAATAAATATTCCTAAATGTTGAAGAGCTTAGGACAACACCTATACATATATATCTACAGGTGTAAATATATTTATGGGGATAATTGTAGGTAATATAAAAGATGGTAAGAGGCATTACACAAAGAGATATCAAAAAGATAAAGAGGAATATGGACATATATATCTATGGTGGAATTAAAGTGAATGTAACATGTATATATGGTTTTATTAAAGGGAATGTAACATATGTATATGGTTTTATTAAAGTGAAGGTAAACATATACATATGGGATATTGGATATATTTATATTGGTTGTGCAGATGGGAACTCAAATGTTAATTTAATTCTATTCAATGACATAAACATATGGATTGTGTATAAGCTACAAGTATGATTTATAGTTATATATATATATATATATATATATCAATAATATACATTGGTCACTAAGCAGCAGAGGTATGATCGAAAAAAAAAAAAATTGGAGGCGTGACAAAATGGTATCGGAGCACTAGTTACAACAAGTTGGGTTGTTGTTTTGTGCTCACTGCTTATTACATATTTTGTTTTTCTGAAGTTTATAAACTTTGCTAATCTGTGTTGTAAGTGTGTACAGTTGAAATGGCTGAAGGTGAAGGGATTTATGTGGATCTGCGTGATGAGTTTGCTACTCCAGATCCCAATGCCCCGGTACTGGCTATGTTGCACCGGATGCAATGAGATTTGGCTGAATTAAGAAGCCAGAATGACATGTTGTCATCAGCCAGTAAGGAGCAGGAAAAGCTCATTAGAGAGCTAACTTCCCGAAACAGCCAGGATGGCGAAGGTTCTGGAAAAAGAAAGATGGATGAATCTGAAGATGAGGATGCAGCTAGACATCAACATAAGCAGAAAAGAGAATTGCAGGGAGAATTTCGAAAAATCAAACCTCCCTCCTATGATGGGGAGAAGGAGGAGGATGCTGAAGCTTGGTTGCTGAACATGATCAAGTATTTCCAAGTTTATGAATATGAGAGCAATCTAAAGGCCAGATTAGCTGTGTACCAGCTACAAGGAAAAGCTACACTCTGGTGGGAAGAGACAAAAATGGTGCATGCCATTGATGAAAAGACATTTACTTGGGAATATTTTCAGACTAAGTTCAAAATTCGTTATTTGAATGAACTTTATTATGACGATAAAGCAAAAGAATTCCATGAACTTAGGCTAGGGAAGCTCACTATTGATGAGTTTGTCACTAAGTTTACTAATTTACTAAGGTATGTTCCTTACATTAGGGAAGAAAAGGAAAAAGTGCAAAGATTTTTAAATTGCTTACCTACTGTGTACAAGGAGAAAATAGAGTTTGACAACCCAAAGACCATGGATGAAGCTGTTAGAAAAGCAAGACTATGCTATCAGCAGTTTAAAGGTAAAGCTGAACAAGGGAAGAGCTGGTTGAAAAAAGGTGAGTTCAAAGGTAAAAGACCAAAACCAGCATATCTAAGAAATTTTGGTAGAGATCATCAGCGGAAAAAATTCAATAAACCAAGAGAAAGTCAAACTGCTCAGTCCCAAGTGGCGTCAAAACCAGTAGAAGGGAATAACAAAAAGGAAGGGACAGTCAGAATGAAGGAACCTCTGAAATGTTGGGGCTGTGGAGAACCCCATATGATGAGGGACTGTCCCCATCGAAATATTCATATGATCAGCAGAGAGTGGGAGGCAACAACAGTCAATGACATAGCCATAAACATACCAACTATCAGTGCAGCATTGGAAAATCGGCAAGCAGAACATCAAGCAACCATGGTGGAAATGGAGGGTAAGATTTCTGACCTACCTGTTACTGTTTTGATTGATCCAGGTGCTTCTTTGAGTTACATTAGCCCTGGAATTGTAGAAAAATGTAAAATTAAACCTGAAAAATTTCAGCAGTCACGGTTGGTACAGCTGGCCACTGGAACTAAGAGAAAAGTCACACATAAGTTGCCCAAAACATCAATACAGTTAAATGGGTTCCCAACAGAAGTAAATATGAACATATTGCCATTAGGATCCTATGATTTACTGATAGGAATGGATTGGCTAGAGAAGAAGAAAGCCCTGATGAATTGCTGGGATAAAACTCTGCATTGTGTAGATGACGAAGGGAAACCTTTTACACTAAGAGGGAAACAAAAACCCATTTTAGTAAGACAAATATCAGCCTTACAATTGAAAAGAACAACTAGAAAAGGATACCAAGTCTATGCAGTGCATGTAGAAGAAATAGAACAGAAAACTGAGGAAGAGTTACTGGATGCTATACCAGTCATCAGAGAGTTTAAGGAAATCTTTCCCAAGGAAATCCCTCATCTTCCCCCCAAAAGAGAGATTGAATTTTCTATAGATCTGGTGCCGGGAGCTACACCTATTTCCCGAGCTCCTTATCGGATGAGTCCGCCAGAACTGATGGAGCTGAAGATGCAGCTGCAAGAATTATTGGATAAGGGATACATTAGACCAAGTGTGTCTCCATGGGGAGCACCTGTTCTATTTGTTAAAAAGAAGGATGGAACTTTTAGGATGTGCATTGACTATCGTCAACTGAACAAGTTGACCATTAAGAATAGATATCCACTTCCTAGAATTGATGATCTTTTTGATCAAGTGAGAGGAGCTTCAGTCTTCTCCAAGATAGACCTAAGGATTGGGTATCACCAGCTCAGAATTAAAGAAGAAGACATCAACAAAACAACATTTCGAACCAGGTATGGGCATTACCAATTTGTATTCCTACCTTTTGGTTTGACAAATGCCCCTGCCACATTTATGTGTCTGATGAACAGTGTGCTGAATAAGTATTTGGACAAATTTGTTCTTGTGTTCATAGATGATATCTTAGTTTACTCCAAAAATGAGGAAGAACATAAGGAACACCTGAGAATAGTGTTGCAAACTTTGAAGGAAAATCAGCTATATGCCAAGTTCAGTAAATGTGAATTTTATAAAGATAAAATTCAATATTTGGGTCATATAATTTCTAAAAAAGGGTTGGCAGTTGATCCTGAAAAGATAAAAGCCATTAAAGAATGGCCAGTTCCCACTGATGTCTCAGCAGTAAGATCCTTTATGGGAATTGTAGGCTATTATCGCAGATTTGTGGAGAGATTTTCTGCTATAGCAAATCCCATAACTTCATTACAAAGGAAGGGTGTTAAGTTCGTGTGGACTGAGAAATGTCAAAACCGTTTCGAACAATTGAAACAGAAACTTATTTCAGCTCCTATATTAACAATTGCTGATCCTGATAAAGAGTTCGTGGTTTGTACAGATGCTTGCAGAGAGGGGCTAGGAGGAGTCCTATTGCAAGAAAATTCAGTTATTGCCTATGAGTCTAGGAAATTGAAAACTCATGAAAAGAATTATAGTGCATATGATTTGGAATTTGCAGCTGTTATTCATGCCTTAAAAATGTGGAGACACTATCTGCTGGGGAAGAAGTTCACATTGATGACTGATCATATTAGCCTTAAATATTTCTTTTCCCAAACTGACCTAAATGCAAGACAAGCCAGATGGCTGTCTTTTCTAAGTGAATTTGATATGGACATAAAACATATCAAGGGAAAAGAAAATAAAGTTGCTGATGCCTTAAGTAGAAATGCTTGTCAACATTTAAGCAGCATTGGGAGTAGTGCCCAAATGGAGATAGAAGAGTTGGTGGGAAAAGCAGCAACTCAAGATCCCAACTATGAAGCACTCTTGGTGAAATTACAGACAAGGGATAAAACAGATTACACTAAAAACCCACAAGGGCTGCTCTATTACAAAAACAGGTTGTATATTCCAAATATAGAGTCATTGAAAAGAGAGATTCTAGATGAATATCATAAACAGCCCTATGCAGGACATCCCGGATATCAAAAGATGTTTACAGCCTTGAAGAAGAAGTTGTTTTGGCCAGGAATGAAGAGAGATGTGGCAGAGTATCTAAGTAGGTGTATGGAATGTCAACTGGTCAAAGTTGAGCATCAACACCCAGCAGGGCTTTTAAATCCCCTGCCAATTTCAGAATGGAAATGGGACACAGTTTCCATGGATTTTATAACAGGATTACCCAAGACAAAATATCAACATGATTCTGTGATGATAGTAGTAGACACTCTCACAAAAGCTGCTCACTTTATACCAATGAAATCTACTTTCGGAACAGCTCAAGTAGCCAATGTTTTCCTGAAGGAGATAGTAAGGCTTCATGGAGTTCCCAAAGTAATTGTCTTTGATCGAGATTCTAAGTTTACATCAGCATTTTGGAAGGGATTGTTTGGAGGGATGGGTACTAAGCTGAACTTTAGTACTGCCTATCACCCTCAAACTGATGGGCAAACAGAAAGGACAAATCAAATATTAGAGGATATGCTGAGAATGTATGTGATGGATAGGCCATCGAAGTGGGAAGAGTATCTGCATTTAGCTGAGTTTACCTATAATAATAGCTATCAATCCTCTATTAAAATGAGTCCGTTTGAGGCACTCTATGGGAGAAAGTGTCGTACTCCCTTGAGTTGGATTCAACCAGAGGATAAACTGGTGTTGGGACCAGATGCACTACAAGAGATGGAAAGAATTGTTAAACAAATACAGAGAAATATAAAGACAACACAAGACCGACAGAAGAGCTATGCTGATAAGAAAAGGGTGCACCAAGAATTTAAAGTGGGGGATCATGTGTATCTGCGCATCAAACCCAAAAAGAGCACACTTTATGCAGGAAGTTGTGCAAAACTGGCTCCTAGATATTGTGGGCCTTTTGAGGTGTTAGAAAGGGTGGGACCAGTGGCTTACAAGCTGGCCTTACCACCCCATGTTAGAGTGCATAATGTATTTCATGTTTCATTATTAAAAAGATATGTGCATGATGCTTCTCACATAGTTGATTGGAATGTTGTAAAGGTGGAAACTGTATGAGTGCCATGTGAATCAGCTCAAATATCGGGGAGGAAGAAATTGAATTTGAAATCGTATCATTGACGAGTAAAGGTGCAAGAAGCACTTTAATGGCCAAGAAGCCACTTGGGAAAGGGAAGCTGAAATGATGGAGAGATATCCATTTTTGTTTAAATGAACTCTAGTAGTTGAGTAAGAACACCGAGGATCTGGTGGTTATTTTCAGAGGGGGAATATAAATAAAAAACAAAGTAAATATCAACAAGAATTGTAATCTCAAAATCGTAGATCTAGGAAAAACTCCCCCAAAAAAGCATGAAGAAAACCCGAAAATGAAAAGTGTTGATGCTAGAATAATAACCTTTTTTTTGGGGGTAAATTTTCAACATTTTTTTAAGAATGACGTTTAAAGCCAATAAAAGGCAATTTTTTTGGTGCGTAAGTCAACCTAAAAAACGAAAAGTGTTGATGTTGGAATAACATCTTTCTTTTCGGGGTAAATTTTCAACATTTTTTAATAATGGTGTTAAAGATAAAATATCACGACTCTGAAAAACTTTAAAATTTGAATGATTTTCGGGCATGACATTAAAGATACAATATCATGTCTCTAAAAAGTCTAAATCTAATGATTTTCAAGCATGGAATTAAAGATAAAATATGATGTCTATGAAAAGCCTTAAAATTCCAACAGTTTGCAGCCATGTGTTAAAGAAAAAAAACTTATCACTATTTCCAACCATTGTATTAAAGATAAAATATCATGACTTAGAAAAACTTTAAAATTTTGACAGTTTTTCAACCATGGAATTAAAATCAAAGAACGTGACTACAAAAAACCTTAATTTTTTATCATATTTCAACCATGACATTATGGAAAAAATTTATGACTAAAAAAACTTTAAAAATGAACACTTGAATGGAAGAGTCATTATACCAAGAGTAATTTCTTTTTTAAATGCTAAAAGTATAGGGATTTTAAAACCATAGCCTAAGACAACTTGACACATTGCAACAAAATTTTTAAAATCAACTATCAAATTGACACGCAGTGTAGGCGCACTCGACCCATTGTAATGAAAACTTAAAGACCAAACATGAAATTGACACATTATGGACGCAGACTCAATTCTTTATAATGAAAACTTTAAAATCAACTAACAAATTGACACATAATGGGATCGAGTTGTTAGTCGATGATTGGCATAGAACTTTCAGAAAAAAATAAAAATAAAACAGAATAATAAATAAATAAATATGAAGATAAAAAAGTGAAAAATACAAAGGAAAATGAAAATTAAAACATCGAAAAAATTAAAAAATTAAAACTAATAAAAAAATCTAAAAAATACTAACAATTAAATAAAAAATATATATTAAAATATTAAAGTTAAAATAAAATATAAAAAGTAAAAAAAAGGAATATATATATATAAGAACAATAAAATATTTCCAAAAAATCATAAAAGAATAAACTTTAAAAAAATTCACAAAAATCCAGGTCTTGCATAGATGGTGATCACGTATTCTATTAAGGCACTCCTTAATGTGATGTCAGCGGTTCAATTCTCCGCCTTGATCCGAGTGATATTTTGGACATAATGAAGATGTAGTTCCACTGAATCTAAAAAATAAATTAACAAAAATAAAAATAAAAAAACAAATAAACAATACATGTTGGACAGTTAACCACAAAGAAAAAATCACACATTAAAATAAAATTGTAACCATTAAAAATAAAATAAAAAACATTAAAAAGTATTTAAAGAAAAACATTAAAAAAAATGAAAAAAACACTTTGAAATAAAAATAAAAAACATTAAAAAAAAGAATTAGAAACCATTATAGAAAAAAGATTAAAAGAAAATTAAAGAAATCATTTTAAAAAATTAAAAAATCAAGCATTAAAGAAAATGAGACCCCTCGAGCCCTAGCGAGGGAAAGGCTCATTTAGGGAATTGAACTTTCCCCTCCCAGGGTCATGGCCACATGGGCTCTGGGTAGAAGCATTCCTATTCCCTAAATCATACTTCTTTACCCACGGCCCGCCGGGCCTTGTTTTATTATTATTATTATTATTATTTTACTTATTTGTTTTTAAATTTTTTTTTAAATTGTCTTCAATGCGTTTTTTTTTTTAATGTTTAATTTGTTTTTTAATATATATATTTTTAATTGTATGTTTTAATTTTTTAACATTTTTTTTGTTATTTATACTTAAAATGTTGTCAAATTCATTTTTTTTGGAAAAAGAAAACTTCAAATGTCATCATCTTTGGATAAAAAATTCATAAAACATTCATAAAATTTTCTATTTTTACAACTCTTTTGACTAAATTTTTTATAAAAAATTTTTATTTAACATGCCATTTTTAGCGAAAAGGTCTTGAAATACATATTATTTTAATTGGATCTATATGCAAAATGTGTTTTGTTGTGAGTGTTTAAATTTTTTATTCTATTGACAACTATTTTATGTGTATCAGGTACTAGTTAATGATATATAATTATATAAAAAATCATAACCTCAAAATATTAATGTTATTATTTTTCTAAACTTCGCAAAAAAATTAAAATTTTCATTATAAAAAATATTGCAAAGAAAGTTAATATATGTTTTGAACACCCTTAAAAAACAAAAAAGAAGAATAGGAATAAGACAACTTGAAAAATGACTTAATAATCAACATTTAAAAAATTATGTCCATAGTTACGACATAAGAAAATTTATAGTGTCAAATATATGCCTTAAAAAAAATGTTGATGCATTTAAAAACCCGCATGAAAATCACCAAAATTTTAAAAACAATGTCCACACTTAATACATTAGAAAATTTAAAGTGTCGAAAATAAGCCCTCTAAAAAAAGTGGTTGACGTTGCATCAACATTTTTTCAAAATAGTTATAAAAATAACAAACACTTTAAAAAAAAAATGTTCATTATTAATACATAAGAAAATTTAAAGTGTCAAAAATATGGTAAAAAAAAAGGTGTATTCTGAATCAACACCGGATGATTTTTTGCTACCTCAAAAAATGGGTACTCAATACAGTTCCTATTTGATAGTTTAATTTTTTAAAATAAATAAAAATATTTTAGATAAATGACTTTCAGATTAATCACGTCATTAGGATTTGGTTGACGTTTCAAACCATGTAATGTGGTTCATCCTTAGGACAAGGTGTAAAAAGAAGATCGGTCTAATAGAATCAATATATAGTGAGGATGCATCATTGCTCAGAAATAGCTATTAAAGATTAGCCTATAATTAGCTAATTTTTAATGCCTATTTCTGAGTAATGACACATCCTCACTATTTATTCTGTTAGATCTATCTTTTTCTTTACCTTGTTCTGAGGATGAACCACATTAGATGGTTTGAAATGTTGACCAAATCGTAATGATGTGATTAATTCGAAAGACATTTATCTAAATTATGGATCACAAAAGTCTTAGATCTAACATACATAAAAATAATTTGATGTTTCTATTTTGAAAAATTTAATACAATTTAAAAGTGTATTAATTAATATTCTAAAAATGGAATTAATTTATTAATATTATAAATTATAATTATTTTAAACCAAATTCATCTTAACTCCAAGTGTATCAAGAGTCCAGAAGGGGTCAAATCTTTTGAGGTGCAAAACTTTTCTAAAATTTTGCACTCAAGAAAAAGGTTTACATCTTGAGAAATTTAATCCCTCTCCATGCTTCACAGCTCCGAATTAAGATGAATCTAGACTCATTTCTATACATTAATTAATTTTAATATTACATTTTATTAATTTATCTATATATCATTGTTACTTATAAATATTAATATATAATACTTATTTATATGATATTAAATTTATAATAATTCAAATATCCATTTAAAAAAAAAATATTTATTGATATTCTCTTATAGACAAGAGGTTGTGGAGCTCCCAACATCTTCTCCAACATAATTTTAGCAAGGTTAATTGTTGCAATGCAGCATAGTCCCTTCTTCTACTACTAATTAATTGATTAAAGGCTCTTCTCTTCAGCCAAAACTCTTTGCATAATGAACATTCTTTGCATAAATCTCTATGCATAGGGAAATATCACCGCACAAAGCTCTTTTCATAATGAAATATCTCCACACAAATCCTAACACATAGTGAAATATTTCCTCACAAAATCATTTGCATAATCGAAGTTCTATGCACAAACATTTCTTAATAACAAATACAAGTGTGTAGCAATCAGGTCTCCACATCATTATTATTGTATATTTTTTGTAATATTTTAATACCAAATAATCCATATCTCCAAATTATGAATACTTCTACTTAATTAATTAATGTTTGTGTGGAGTGCAGAGAAAAATCCGCACAATGGATATCTCTGCACAAAACTATAATGAAAACTCTTTGCATAGTTAAAGCTCTTCACACAAGGAAATCTCCAGAAAAAACACTGTGCCCAATTGAAATTTTTGAATAACAAATATAAATGTGTGGTGATGTTCTACACTTATACATGAATTTTTTATCCTTACAGTTATATTATTAGCAATATTTTAATTCTTATTAATCCATATGTTTTTATTCTAAATATTGTTAATTACTTGATTAAAGGTTGTGTGAAGTAGTGTAACACCCCCAATTTGTGTGTTGAATTTTTAAAAGTTAGACATTTGAACTTTAATCCTAAGGGGGTGGACCCCAAGGGATGAGTATGGTGTGAATGTATTTGCATATTTTATTTGAGGAAATAAATAAAATGATTGTGCATGTTGACCAAAAAGAGAATTAGAGATCACTTGCCAAATCCATGAGGATGGATAAGGCAAAAAATCCCCAAAAATCTTTCAAAAATCCTTGAAAGAAATTAATTTAGATTTGAGGAGGAATCTAAATTTCCCCAATGAAGAGGAGTAGTTGGGAAGAGGTGAGAAAAAAGCTGGAAAAGCTGAGGAAAATCTTAAAGCAGCTTTAAAGAATCCCAAGATGGGAAGCCTAGGCTAAACAGGAAAGAAAGCATCCTGCTATTCTGGACGCAGAATTAGAAACATGCTTTGGGGAATTATGAGCTTAAATAAGCTGCTACTAGACAGATCAGAGGTTGATCTATTCTAGGAGGTGATCTCTGCTCGGGTGTGAGTCCTGGGAGACAAAGAGGACTCTAAGGTTGGGAGGTTGGTCATTTTGCAGACTTTGTGGTATGTTCTGAAATTCTTGTTACTATGTCTTATTAGAGTATGAATTGGCTACATATAAAATTTAATTTGATGAGCTTAATAAATTTTGGTACTAAATTTATCAGAATCTTTCCTTAGGCATTCCCCTTCCCGTTCTTGTTTAGTTGTAGACCGAAATTCATGGATTAGAAACTCCCGAAACTCTAAACCCTCTAACCCGAGGTCGGTTTAAATCCGATTATAGCACTCTAGGACAATTAAATATTGTTTTGTTCCATGTGGATATAAAGGTGATATCATACATGCTTATATGTAGCATGTTACAAAAATATTATAGCAGAACTGAAGCATGCATGATATCTAAACAAATACAAGCATAAAATAGATATTAGGTTTGGATGCTCAAAAATTTTGCTAGAAAAGAGTAATTCTATTCTATATGATTTTTATAACATTTATAAGGATAGAAATTGCACCTCTGGAGCTATACTTGCCCTTGAAACACCCGAATCATAACAAAGCACTGGACTTATAATTAATGTTCTTTATTCAAGTACTATTAACTACATATAGTATACCTCAAAAGTAAAGCAGAAATTAAGAGTATGCATTACAGAATATGTAGTTATAAATTCTTCTTAAAACCCCAAACAAATCTTCACTAGAGAAGGGTTAAAGTACTCATAGAAATTATAGAGCATGCTGTGTTTTTTATTTCTTCACTAACCAGTGAGATACATGTTATGACTTTAGATAAAATCTATGAGTAAGGAATATTATCAAAGAAACTATTGCATAAACGTATATGTATTTAATAAACATTTAAATATATTAACAAGTATCCAATCTAGTGTATGTAGGTCTTTTTAAGATCGACTTTATGTGAGATATATACAAAAATGAAACATATATGATACAAGAGAAGATGGCAATAAGAATACATATAAAACTTTTATATGGAAAAACAAAAGGGAACGATAAATGCGCTCCTTATCTATATATCTGTCATATACGATACAAGAAAAAAAAATATAAACACGAACTATACAATTATATGTGTGGATAATATATGATCCGAACGAAAAGTAAATACAGATTATCGGTATCGAGGGTAAATTATATGAACGATTGAAGGAATACCTAGTCAAACTACAGAAATAAAGGTTAAATCCATGCCCAATGATGCTACCAAATAGATGTAGGTGCTTTTAAAACACCGATTAAGTACTTAGTGCCAACTAAACAAATTATGTTCACATCGACTACAAATAAGATATGGGTATGCAATTTTTATACATATGTAGTGATGGAAAGGATCGAACCATATAGAAAAAGGGCAAAATATGAATTCACAGAATTATGGAACCTAAATGCTGTAAATTTACGCCATAACGATATATATATCGATACATTAAAAAAAAAATATAAAAACCGTGAGTTCGATCCATCACTCCCGATAACCTTGCGTTATAAAAGCGTAGGGAGGCGATTAACATATATATGAGATCTGCACAGAACGAGAGAGAGTATTTATGGGTAAGTGGTTAGTTGTATAGCGGATCTACACTTGACTCGGTGCTATCAGATTTGGTTGGTCTGACTGACTGTTACAAGAACGCGTCTCAGCTAAACCAACAGTCACAACCACTGGAGTTACGTTCTGGGTAAAATAAAACGAAAAAGAACCATGTCATAAATTACAGGGGAAAGCCAACGATACGTAACCCAAATTCTGCTGAAATCAGATTAGTCTAATGCAACATAACTTGACAAGTTACTCTGCTCAGAAGACGCGTAGAAGTGCTCTCCAATTTTACCAAAAGACGTAGCCATGGCTGCGCAATACCACACAGAATTTTCTATCGTCCAGGATCAACGTAGGGAAAGTGGCTAGCACGTATGGAGGATAATAATTCCCATTCTGGCGGCAAAGAGAAGTCGGGGTATACAATCATGACCGTCACAAATTTGGCCACCTGCATTTGCTTCTAAATGCGATGAAAAAAAAAATAAAACTATATCACGTCAGAGTCCACAGTAGCCATCGATCAGAATATATATAAATACATAAGAAAAAACCGAAAGAAACACAAACACATGGCAAATCCACGCTAGTCCCCTGCTCTAGAATATAAGGGTGCCGCAAACTTTGCAAACCTAAAATATCAGTGTGTTCCACAGAAACCGAGTTAACCACGATTGGAAACCAACGAAGATTAAACAAATTTAAACAAAGTGGGTCGAGGGTTTGCGCGGGTAGATGAAGCGAGGTAACTAAATCACCCTGAATGAGTGAAACTTCATGCAGACAAGGTTGAACTCGCCACCCAATCAAAGGGGATGAGCCAAAACGCGAGCTCTGGCCTTCCTGCCAAGCTGCGTGGATTTGAGAAACAATGAAACCAGGGGACAAGAAACTCAAATGAAAAGAAAGAGACCAGGAAAATGAAATCGCCGGAGGCCGACTGAGGTTTTAAGGAAGTGAAACCGTGCCCCTAAGTGCCGTTGCTGGTTGAATGTATAAACCAGATCGAAACCTGAAACCCTAAGTGCAGTGGCCAGGTGGTTGCACAAAATCCCGAGGATAGGATCTTACAAATCTGGGCGTGCAGAGAAATCGGTACGAGGGTAGTGTAATCGAAGTTCCTTAACCCTAAAAATGTAAGGCACAGCGCAGTAATAAACCGGCTCGAGTACTGAGATCCGTCCTCGCCGAGGTGCACCATACCATCGAACCACCTAACCTGTGTGGACACCCGTCGAGTCCTCCAGTTCGGGTACCATAGGTCGAAAACCTTAACCTGTACCGGGAGATGTTCCGCATGTGTGACGGAGACACGACGGGCGGTAGTTGTATACTCACACACGGAATGCAAATCTGCCGTGGCCAGTCTACCCTGCAACAATCCAAGGCAACAAAAAAACGCGGCGTACCTGCCATACGAACCAAGGGGACTTGTTAATAACAACAATTCAGATATTTGAACACAGGCCTATGGCCGATCGAACTCAGCTGAACGTAACTGTCCAAAGAATATAGGTTGGGAAACAATAAACCAATAATTATAAACAGTAGTCGTAGAATAAGATAAAGCACTTTATGAACGTTATATGGTATATGGCTCATTCATAATACGCTATCAATATCGAAAGTATAATGCAATAACATCATCCATACGAATATAGTGGGCCGATTCATCCAGTCTTAACTTTAGGTGTAAACGAAAGGGTAACATGTCATCTTCTGAGAAAAGGATATACAAACAAATGAAATTAACCGAGAACATATAGAATTTTGATGTAGTGGAAGAATAATTATACATAAGGGGTTGGGGGTGAATTGGAAAACCCCTATAGTTTAATGTATAAATACATTGTATGTATAATTAAGAGAATAATAAATATTCCTAAATGTTGAAGAGCTTAGGACAACACCTATACATATATATCTACAGGTGTAAATATATTTATGGGGATAATTGTAGGTAATATAAAAGATGGTAAGAGGCATTATCACAAAGAGATATCAAAAAGATAAAGAGGAATATGGACATATATATCTATGGTGGAATTAAAGTGAATGTAACATGTATATATGGTTTTATTAAAGGGAATGTAACATATGTATATGGTTTTATTAAAGTGAAGGTAAACATATACATATGGGATATTGGATATATTTATATTGGTTGTGCAGATGGGAACTCAAATGTTAATTTAATTCTATTCAATGACATAAACATATGGATTGTGTATAAGCTACAAGTATGATTTATAGTTATATATATATATATATATATATATCAATAATATACATTGGTCACTAAGCAGTAGAGGTATGATCGAAAAAAAAAAAATTTGGAGGCGTGACAAGTGGGCAGAAAACTATGCACAATGAAATCTCTCACCAAAATGAAATCTCTTCGCACAAAAAACTTCGCATAATGAAAATTCTCCACACAAATCTCTATGCATAGTGAAATGTCTCTAAACAGTGAAAATATCTATGCACGTTGAATTGTTCAACATTAGATGATATTTGTTATTAAGAAATACAAGTGTACATCTCTGCACTTCCCTATCCATTCTATATGCACATAGTTCTCCCACATCATTTTTTTTGTAAGGTCTTGAAGACTACATCTTCATCATGTTAGATATATCACCCCGATGAGGGTGAGAAATTGAACGAGTGACCTCACATCAAGGAGTTCCCTAACTGAGCACTCGATCACTGCCAATTCAAGACACCATGGGCCTCCCACATCATTATTATATATATTGATAGTATTTTAATAGTAAATAATCCATATCTTTGTATTCATATTTGTTTTGCAGCAATGTTTCATACTTTCTCATGCCAAATAAACTTAATATAGTGTGTTTTTAAGGCTACATCTCTTCATTAATCGAAGAATTATTGTGCAAGAAACAATTACGGGTAAAAATTAATGTTATAAAATATTATATTCTGTAATTATTCAAATGATAACATGTAACATACAAAATGTTGAAAGCATTTAGTACTAGACAATTTGATAAAGGACAAGTGTGTAGCGCGACCATCTATGCAAAAACTATGTCAGGATGGAAATGTTTGTGAATGACATTTACTAATTATGTTGTAGATAGATTCACACTTAGCATTGAATAATTAATTAATGCTTAAAAGTTCTATTAATATTTATTCAACAAATCGATACATGATAATGTTATCGCTCAAATTCTTAATATAAATTATTATGATGAACTTTGTAATGATTTTTGGTTCCAAACATATCAATAAAATTGTATCTATCAATATTAAAAAATACTGTTTTGGGAAGTTATTTGGTGAATAGAAGTATATCTACATGTTTCTACAACCAATATGCCTCATAAAAAATTGAAGTGATGTGCAGTCCGCCTTTGTACACTTATCTCTGCATATTCCCTTTGCGAAATGAAATCCTACTCCACACCTTCACAATATGCACATGTATAATGGTTATTGGTCGTAAACATATCAAGGAAAACATATTTATTGAAATTGTAAAATATTATTTTATTCATATATTTGGTGAATTGACATGTAATAAAATATTATAAAAGAGTATTTTTTTCATTTATTTGGTGAATCTATACGTAATTAGGAAAATCACATTGAATATAATAAGGAATATAATGTTAATTTTCCAAATTGCATGAATTATGAAATTTTTTCTTATTACATGTATTATAGTTTGTTTTTTTTTTTTTTTTCTAAGTAAGAGTAAGATCTATTAATAAAACATATGTTACATGGAAGATAGAACATGAACCATGTTAAACACCATGTTAAACACACACATGGTGTAGGAGAAAGAATAAACACACACACACAAGAGGGAACTCAACATAATGAAGGATAAGCATGTAGCTCATATTTTCCATTATACAAAGATGTACATTTATAGTACAATGGTGTGACTCTTGGTTTCACATTCCAAGGTCACTTGGACTCCATTGTGACTTTTCGCATTCCACACCTACCCATGTAGGATTAGGTGTTCCAACATCCCCCCTTAGTCCGAAGGGGTATGTGTGAGTCCAAGAAGAGAGTTGTAATACAAATCTGCAAAGTATACATGGTAGCACTTGGGCTGAATCAACTCTCTGAAATGTTGGAAAAAAGAGATGGTTTAAGGATGACCACCAACACTGGAACACAAAACTTGTTGCAGTTCCCGGAACTCTTCCAAAACTGGCAAGAAGCTGAAAGCTTCTGCTAGAGGAATTGTCCCTCATAAAAAAGGGAGACCTTCAACCTAAAAGAAGGGAGGTCTACTACTTGTGATGGTTTTAGGATTACCAACAACTCTGGAATGCTTGAAGCATTTCCTGGAACTCAACCAAAGCTAGCAAGAAGCTGAAGGCTTCTGCTAGAGGAAGTGTTCCTCATATATGAAAGGGAGACCTTCGACCTAAAAGAAGGGAGGTCTACTACCTGTGGTGGTTTTAGGTTGTCCACCAACCAAAGATGATGGTTTAAGGTTGTCCATCAACCGAAGGCATGCTCATGGGCATCCGTGTCTCTGGCTACATCTCTGAATATGGAATGACGAATTGTGGCTCAGGCTCGCTTGAACTGCTGGCTACAACTCTGAACATGGAATGAGAGATTGTGGCTCAGGCTCGCTTGATCTGTTGTCGAAGCTTGTACATGACCACCATTTTCCCCCCTGTCAGGGAAAAGGTGAGATGATGGCGAAAACTCAACTGCAAGTTTGCTCAATATCTGAGAACAAGTTCTGACATGTGTCTTAAACATCTTCTTGGCTGCTGATGCCCATTGCCAAGAAGCGATCCATCCAAGATGAATCTTTGTTCTTGCAGGAGGCTTGTTTCTGAAGCATCTGTCTGAAGAATGGGTGTGCTGACCACAGTGCTTGCATGGATGAAGATCAAAACAGTGATCTTTCATATGGCCAACTCAATCACAGTGTTGGCATTTTACAATATGTTGTTGTTGTGGAAGTGGAGCAGGATCTGAAACTGTTGCAGGTGAACTGTCATACAGGAATCCGGCACTCTGAAATATGATGGGCTTGGTGTAGTTTGGAATATGAAAGGACACATCCTTGTCATATCCAAGACCAGTTCTGTGATTGTTGTGGACAAGCTCTTCCCAAGGTCTGAT
This sequence comes from Pinus albicaulis, assembly GCA_034641835.2. Lineage (NCBI taxonomy): Eukaryota > Viridiplantae > Streptophyta > Pinopsida > Pinales > Pinaceae > Pinus > Pinus albicaulis. The sequence continues at coordinate 246,277,074 of CM076573.1, read as the reverse complement.
GATGGGCTTGAGAAGTGCAGGTTGAACTGCTGCATCTGCATGTAAATCTGCTCTAGTACAAGGAACTGAATGGGAATCAACTGGAACTTTATCTTCTTTCTTCTGATGAGAGTCCTTCTCAATCTTCTGAACAGAAACAGGTTCAGAATGGTGACTCTTTTGCTGAAGTTCATCTTGTTGAAGCTGAGTTTCCAACTGCAAAAACTCAATCTTTTCTTGTGCATCTAGCAAACAACTCTGAATGTTACATAGAGCATCCTTGCTCATTTTTATCATATCATGAACATTTGAATGAATGAGGTTATTCAAAAACACTAATGCCTCATTGATTTTGGCCATTTTCAACAACTTAGGCTCAAAAAATGAAAGGGTGTCGGCTTCAACCGAAAATGCACCCATTTACAATGTGATTCAACAAATACAAATGACTGCAAAGAATTTCCAACTATGGAAATCTCAAAGTACAAAGTGTGCTCCTCAAATGATGGAGGACAATCAACAATGAGTTACATCAACAACTCAAATTTACTGATTGCAACTATGAAGAAGATGCAAATTCCACTCACAATACAATGTCAATATCTCTGCAAAAATATTTTGTAAATGTGCAGCTGAAAACACTTGTGCAAGACGCCTTTAAGGCAGCTGATTTTTTTCTTCAAAGAGCTGTTTTCAATGATGGCAAACTTGTCTTCACATGTAAAATTCTTTCAGAAAATCACCCTCTTATATATGCTACAAATCATAAAATGTCAAATCTGCAATTTTCTCTATATATTCAATCCATCTGCTCACATGTCATTTCCTCTTTTTCTGCTGTTCATATTCTCTCCTTCCTCTCTCTCTGCTGTTTTTTTTTTTTATAATTAATTAAAAAATAAATTAATTGGGATTAATTAAAAAATGGGAATGAGGGACTGTAGTAAAAATGGAGGGGGATTTTTATTTGGGTGGGGGGTATTATATGGGTGGGTTGGATATTAAAAAAAAAATTAAAATTTTTAAAAGGGCTGAGTAAATTTATTTATTTATTTATTTATTAGATATATATATATATATATATATATATATATATATATATATTTAAGGGCTGGGCAAATCGATGGGAAGGGAGAAGCAGCTATGGGTAGCGTAGGTTTGAGTGCAGGGGAGTCAAGAGGGGAGGGCTGCGAGGCGTAGGGGGTAGGGGGTGGCGGTAACCGTGGGGAATGAGTGAGGGAGGGCGTAGTGTGAGGGAGGGCCGAGTGTGAGGGGGCTCGGGGTTAAGGGGCGGGTTGAGCGCATATGACAGAGGGGTGCGCTGGATTGGGAGAGGGGTTGAGTGGTGGTGAGGTGGGGGAGCGGGTTGTGTGATGAGTGAAGGAGTAAGGTCGAGAGGCCGGATGTGAGAGCTTGAGGGAAAGGCGAGGGGGTAGCGTAGGGTGAGCGCTAGTGAGGGGGTGGTAGGAGGTAAGGGTTGTTAAATTGAGGGCAGAGTTTGGGATAAGGGATAAGGGATGAGTGTTGGGTGGGGTAGAGCGCAGGGAGAGGAGGATGGGTAGTTGGGTAGGCTATAGAGTAGTAGAGTGCTGTGTGTTGAGAGGTGGAGGGTTGAGGGGCCAAAAGGCTGATAAGTGAGTTTGTAGAGCATATGGTTGGGGGCCGAAAGGGCATGGGCTCTGTTCAGAATTTATTTTTTCTTTATTTTTGATTTTTAATTTTTTATGTTAAAACAGCAGAGAGGAAAGTATGAGAACCAAGAATTTAAAACAACAACAGAGAAATGCAGTCCAGAAGCTCAGAAATTTTCACAAAAAACCCCATAATTTTTCAGAATATTACATAGGGCAATATAGCAGCAGCAAATTGGAGAATTTGTAGAGTTAGAGAACTCAGAAATCTCAGAAATTTTTCAGTGAAAACTCAGAAATATCTTCAAAAACCCTCTTTAAACTATTTTCTAGTAGCTCAAAAATGCAGAATTTAGAAATACTCAGAAATCTTTTTTCACTAAAAAACTCATAAAACTCTTCAGGAATCAACTTTAAGCAATTTTTCCAATAGCTCTCAAAAATGCAGAATTTAATGCGCATAAATTGCAGGAAAAATGAGCAGTGAGAAAACCTTCAGATGCACAATGTTTCTTCTCTTCAAAACCACTGCTACTCTTCTTCAAAACAAATTCTGAATGCTGCCAATTTCTGAATGTTGCTCTTTCTTCAAACAAATTTGAATGTGGAAAAAAAGTGCTGAAATACTGCGAGTGTTGCAAAAATGCCAGAATTTTGCAGATATGCACGAGCCATAAACACAAATGGCTCACTCAATTTGGACGGGAGCTAACAATCGCAGCTGCGATACCCATGCTAAACACACATGGTGTAGGAGAAAGAATAAACACACACAACAAGAAACTCAACGCACAATGAAGGATAAGCATGCAGCTCTCTTATTTTTCCATTATACATGATGTACATTTATAGTACAATGGTGTGACTCTTGGTTTCACATTCCAAGGTCACTTGGACTCCATTGTGACTTTTCGCATTCCACACCTACCCATGTAGGATTAGGTGTTCCAACAAACCGCATAATGTTTTAAGGTGAGATATAACTATTTCATTATTAGCCTTAACATACTTTTTAATATTTAGTAATTTTTGTTATAGAAAGTTGGCATGTGCGAATGGGTAATGTATACAAAAGTGTAAAAAAATAATGAACGAAGGTTGTGGAGAAATGTTTATCGATGTATTTTTTGAATAAAAATTGAAAGTACTATTTTATAATATCCATCAATTTGTTAAAAATAAAAAATCATTATATAATGTTGATTTTCCAAATAAATGGTTACGTTAAACAAAAAGGGAAATATAAAAATATGCAAATTAGGTTACGCAAGTGTTTTGAAATTAGGGAAATATCTTTTAGTTTGTGAAAAGATTGGAAAAAGAATATTTTACACCGAAAGAAAAACAATAACTAAATAAAGTGTGGTTTACATTGACGTAGGGTATATCAACGAAATTAGATAGAGTGATATAGATAAATGTCATGTATGGAAATTAATTCGGTTATTTTCAAATTCGATGGCGAACTAAGGTGAAATGCTTCTATACTCTAGTTTCAATAATTTTTTATTATTATTTTTTATTTTGTAACATTTTCTTTCTCATTTCGGGACTATTCATTTAAAATTTTTTGGTGAATTTAAAATACTTCACTAGTTTAGATCGTTCATTAAATTATTCTATTTGATTCGTTTCAATTTTGGAAGCCACGCCAACCAGGCTGAATGAGGCATGGAGTTGGTGAATGAGCTAACTCAAATCGATTTCACCTACAAATAATTACTCACGGGGAGGATATAGATCATAGCCCAATCAACAAATTTGGTTTTCATGATTTTTTATTTGATCAATGCGACAATGGTAATGAGCTTACATATCTCAAAATTCTTGTGAATTTTTTTTTACAATGTTAATTATAGTTAATCTCTAGGAACAATGGTCTATTAATAAATAAATAGTTAATCTCTAGGAACAATGGTCTATTAATAAATAAATTGTTATCAAACGTTTCCACTAGCTCAATCAATTTCAAAATTTAATATATGTTTAGGCTATATATTGCAATATTCACGACATAGTAAAACCTATTTTATTTACAGATTTGTTTCCTCTCTGTATGATAATGATTTATGTAGATATTTGTTTAAATTTTTCATGAAAGAGTCTTTTTTATAGAAAGACTTACAAATTTGGTAAATCAATAAAATAGTGCAATAAATTGCATTGGATAGAAGCGCATATGACATAGGAAAATGAAAAACATAGTAAATAATGGTAGTCAATATCACAATGTAAATACGAATAGCAGGGGGAGATTAGGGGGTAAGAGAGAATTTTGCGAAGTGCAGACGAGAAAGTGACAACCTCAAAAGGAGAAAAAATGTGCACCCACACAATGTATCAACATTATTAGTTCAACAAACTACGCAAAAAAAATATTGGAATGCTGTTGAATATACACGTATCTATAGACGCAAACTATTTTTTAAGCTATGTCATGTTGTTAGATATATTGTTTTTTGAAATAAGCATTTGATTTAGAACTTTTTTGAGTTTTGTATGATAATGATTCATTTAGAATTTTTTTTAAATTGTGTCACAGACCATTTATATTAGAGAAATTAGTTATCATAACAAACTATTATAAATATGTAAATGCATTATAAAAAATCAAAAATATGTTTATTAGCAAAATGTGAATAAATTACAAACAAACATAAATAATTTTTCTAATATTTTTCACTAATTATAATATTCACAATTTTGATAAATCAATAAAACAATGTAAAAAGTCACATCACAAAAAAACATATATGACATAGGAATATGACATAGGAGAATGAACTAGGTACACATTAGAATCAAAACATAGTAAATTCCTTCGAAATATGAAACTCAAGTTTCAAATACAGTTAAGTGTAACATACATAATATCTTAAATAAATAAACATAATTAGAAATCACAATCGAAACATAGACAAACGAGAAATAATGATATAGGAGAATAAACTAGTTACACATTACAATGAAAACATACATAAACAATGCTAGTAAATAACATAGTACAAGACTCAATATTTAGAGGGAAATGAAGGAAGAGGGAGAGAATTGTGTGGAATGCAAAATAAAAAAACGACTAGGTGGGCAGGGAAACAAATCCTCCTCCACACCTCTACATATTCAACGTTAATAATTCCATGAATTATGCAAACATATCAAACATAGTTAAGTGAAACATAATTTATGCCATTTATGTTTTTAATTTTTTGGAAACTAAATATGAAATAAAATGTGACATTGGTAGCTCTGATTTGGTGGGGTAAATTTCTGACACTTTAAGCAAGGTACAAAAATCGAAATTCCATCATCTTAGTAAATAACATAGTACAAAACATAGAACTTGAACAAAGAATTTCATTGAAATATGTTCTTGTATAGTGTAATAAAATCTCATTACTCTATTAAAAACTATTAAACAACGATAAAATTATTGAACCAAAAGGTATAAAATTATGTTAATATTTAAGGTATAGATATGTGAAACAATAGAAATGTGCATAACACACTACCCCTTACCAATAGTTGATAGAACATTGCTGAAAATGTGAGATCAGATGCCAATCATCCAATAAAGTGAAAGAGCTACTAAAAAATAGTCAAAATTTTCAACCATAAAGTACAAGGCAATGTTAATATTTCTTGACAATGCAAGAACTTAGAATTTCACTATTACTATATTTATCAACAATGTAAACAAATGAGCTTTGGGGCTTGGTCTAATGGCCGGCGGACGTACTGCTAAGAACGTTCGTGCGATACGCAGTCACGAGTTCAATCTGACGAAGTGAGCTCAAAGAGCTTAGTCGATTACTAGGAGAAGTGCAGGGTTACGTCTCCCCTAGAGTATAGTGGTAGCCGGGGGATTCGACCCCGTGTCAACGCGAGTCTGATACCTCACGCCGATTTGCCGATTTCTCTAGTTACAAAAAAAAAAACAATGTAAACAAATAAAACCTCGATTGTATACGTATAATCATGTTTTTATGGTTTATTGCAAATGTGTCATGTGTCTCAAAATTGGACAAAAAGTCAATTATAACAACAAATTTCTCATAAGAAAAGTTTTTGTGGTTCAAGAAATACATTTTATAATTCCATGCCTCTTAGAACACAATGTATTTTAGTCCTATCATTTGCATGTATTATACAATTTAACCGATGGAAATAAATGAAGCAACATTTCTCGATGAAAATGGTACAAAAAATCATATTTTTTTTCATAGTTCTAAGACTTGTAATTAGACTACTACATTTTGCACATAAAATATCAAATGAATTCGTGTATGCATTAATCCTTGTGAGTCGTCCTTGGAAGTCCTATAAAATTGATATAGAAACTAAAGACATAGCACCATGAAATCAAATGTATTTTTATCCTTTTTTCTTTACATACACACACATAATAGGTACAATTTAATAAATTTTAATGTGCATATTCCACTCATCGATGAAAGCAATTTTCTTAGATTTTCAAATTTCTTTCTTTTTTTCAATGGGAACATGAGCGTCAATTGTGAATTTTGGAAAAATATTTTTGTTTTTCTAATCATATTTTTTATGAAGATCAGCGAAATTTTTTTCTTCTTGGAATTTTATTTCAATTGAAAGGCATGCTAAAATAAGTTTATCATGTACTTGAACATATTACATATGAAACAATTGTAAAACCATACATGGAAACCATATAACAAATGGAAAATAAATTTGTAACAATGAAACATTCAAATAAATCAAAGCATATTGTTGTCATGATCTATTTTGCATGGTCATCTTTGATTTCTAGTACATATTTCTTTGTTATATATGTTACCAAAATTTCAATAGCTCCAATTGTGCGATGTGGAAATGGATCTGAACTGTGGGACATATTTCTAATCATCATATTTGGAAAGAATCCGTACACTATAGAAACACGAAAAATATTTTCCACAATGCTAAAGATATTTAGAAAAATAGTTTTTCACAATCACCATTGTCATATTTATGGTTTGGAATTATTTCAAAATCTCTAATAGAAACACCAATGTTTGAAATAAATTTTTCGTCATGTTTTTCGATAAACTTTGTTGTAACAAGAGATTCTATTTTCATTTCAGCTTTCTTATTTATTAAATTTTCATGACTCATTGATTTTGTCTTAATTTCTTTATCCAATAAATTTCTATATGTAGCAAAGGTGATTCCATGAAAAATGCTCACGGTTATGTTGTTAATGATATATTTGATCAATAATGGCATAGACTCAATCTTTTTTTTGCTAGTCATGAGCATTGAATTGAAATTAATTAAAAGAAAAAAGTAGAAAAGAAATATGATATACAGTTAACTAAACCTAAATATAACCACCTATTTGCTTTTTCTTCATCCCTATTTTGTATTCCCTTCATTTTTTTGTGATATGGGTGAAAGCATGAGGATGGGTTACACTTTTGGGACAAATGTGACGATGAAATTTCAAGTTTTTCCACTTTTGTCGAATCGAGGCCCTAAAAAATCATATAATCACTATGAATTTTTTATTGAAAGTAAAAAAAACAAATTTTTTAGAATTATGTTGTTGTCCTAATGTTTTTCTTTGAAAAAAATTAATTGTTGTACAATATGTCAATTTTCCATTAAATGAAATGCATAACTTAGTCTAAAATGTGTAATTTTTAACATATACATATAAATACATATACACACATATATATATGAAAAACATAGCTCTCTCCATGTTGATCATGCTCATATATATATATATATATATATATATATATATATATGCAAAAAATTATTTTTATTATTATTGTTCAAAGTTGGTGAAGTAATATTTATATTGGACTTTGTAGACACGTATTCATGTTAGGGTTTTTCAACTATTTAAATAAACAGAAAAAACAAAAGTACCCGTTTCAAGACGGCTCATAAATGAATATAGTGATATTTTAAAAAAAAAATCTTGTTATGTATATTTTATGATATTTATTTTGTATTCAACCTCTTTAAAAAATCTCAAAAAAATTTCAAGAACTACATTTAAAATAAATTAGAAGAAAGATATCATAGGAATTAAAAAATGTTAAAATAATATGCCATTGGATAGGGGATTCTTTCATGAATCCAACTTGATAAACTGCACAACCTAAGGAAAAAAGTGTCCTTGTGTCTACGAGGGTACAAAACAAAGTTGCAGGAAATTTTGTAGAAGGGGTGATGAAATTGTGGATTTTAGGAGTTAAGAGGCTCGATCGAGCACTTAAAGAACTCAATCAGGTGCCTAGATTTTAAATTAAAATAGATCAATTCAAGGTTTTGTAAACCCTCAATCAAACCATATATGTGGTTAACAGGGGCCCGATCGAGCGCGAGGGCTCAATTGAGCCTCTATACAAAAAATTGTATGATTTGAAATTAAGCTTTTACCTCATTTGAAAATTGCCAATATTACTAGAATTTTTGTTATCATGTCATGTAAATACCTTATCACATTTAATATTAATATTAAAATAATAATATTATTATTATTAAATTAAATTATTAATTGATATTACTATTGGATTAGTATAATATAGTATAAAAATTCTTATTCTATAATATATACTAGCACAACCACCTTAATAAATGTGGTTGATATATGCCATAAGTGTCAGCAAAATAGTCATTAACACAAAAAGAGTCATACAAGCCAACTAAATAAGTTTATTTTATTTAATCTATTTTTTTATATATCTAATATAATAAAATATATAATATTTTTAGAATCCTAAAGTAATCATAACCTAAATCTACCTTTGAAGAAATAAAACCTAAATAGTGTCAATTAGAAGACATGAAGCAATCTATGTATCTTTGATGGGCGTAGATAGAACATTAATATTTCGGAAAAGTTTAGATAATATTGCAATGGAAAATTATGATTTTCCCTCCAGTTGAATGTAAAACACACATTTGAAAACTTTACTTTTATATATGTATTATAAAAATAAAATTTTGTACGACATCAATATATATAAACATAATATTTTAATTGTCAAAGTATTTTAATTTTTTTGAAAAATAGAGTATGAGAGAATGGGAGAGAGGGGGGGAAAGAAATATGGAGAGAGGGAGAGGAGGAGAGTGTCTCCAATAAATAGAGGGAGATGGATATATGAAATGGAGGAAAGTATAGGGACGGAAGAAGTTCAAGAGTTATAGAGGGAGAGAGGAAGAGAGAGTGTGAATGTCTAGGGGTGAGATAGAAATACAAAGAAGGATAGATGGAGATGGGGGGCGGGGGGCGGATGATATAAGGACAAATATAGTCAACGAAGTTGCAAGATGAAGCTTGAGGGAGAGAGAGTGAGTGAGTGAGTGATGTGGGGGAGAGATAGAGGGAGGTGGGAGAGAAAGGAGGAGAGATAGAACTTGATATGGGTGGAGAGAGAGAGAGATGGAGTTGGAGGGGGAGAACGAGGGAGGTAAGAATAAAGACATATAGAGAGAGAAATGTGGATATATAGATATAGGTAGTGGCAAGAGAGATGGAGAGAGAGAGGGAGTGAAAAAGGAGATGGAGGGAGAGGAAGAGATGAGAGTAGGAGGGAAGAGAGATCGAATGGTAGACAAGGTGAGAGAAGGGAAGATAGAGAGAGGGATAGGGAGGAATATATCTATAGATATGGAAAAAAATGTGCATGTTTTTGGGGTTATATAGAGAGATAAAGAAGGATATACAAAAGGAGATATAGTTATATATTGAAGGGGGAGAGAGGGAAGAATATAGAGATAAAGGGAGGGAGGGAGAGATATATGGATATGAAGAGAGAGTGTGTGTGTTTGTAAGGGGGTGAGATAGAGAGACAAAGAAGGAGATATGTAAGAATATATTTATATATATGAAGGGGGGAGAGAAAGGGAAGAAAATTTCTTGCACTAGAAGCATTTATTTCACTATAATTATGTTGATTTATAACCTTATTTTATATCTTGAAAATCATATGCATTGATTTCTGTATAAATGTTGATTTCTAATTCTATTTCATTTCTTGCATTATATGCATTCATTTCAATAGATATGTTAATTCATTGGACTTCATACCAATGCCATATGAAATTTGTATGGCCTATTGTGAATATATTCCATAACCCTATGGCCTACAAGAATTTTATTCATAGCTTCTCTTTACATGGAGATGTCAAGGTGGGTAGCATAAAGGAAGTGATTGTAGGCTTCCCTCTAGTACTATCACTAAGAGTTTGGAGATCATAAATGAGGAGAGCCATATCAACAAGTGCAAGAAGAAATGTGTTTGTGGTGGTGGAATAAAGAGGGGTTAGGAGGATATAAGACATAGTAAGTGGAAGAGGCACATGGCGAGAAGAGGTGGCTACCGCTACAACAAATTTAAAACTTGTATATGAGCAAACTTGAAATTTAAAAAATTGGGCATGATGAAACTTACAAAACCTAAAAATAAACATGTATATGAAATTTATATGTGTGTATTAAAATTAAAATTTAATGTTTTAGAATTTAATGAGACTGTAGAACTTCAATAAATAAAAAATAAATAAAATCATGCAATACCTCATGTAGTTCCCCCTCCATTTTCCTGTGTTGGCCCTCCATCAATGCATCCTCTAGATAAAATGCACAATATACATGTACAAGTATATATATATATATATATATATATATATATATATATATTATTTTTCAAATGAAAATTCATAAACTAATGCAATAATATTAACACAATGTTAGACAACTTCTTCTTCAAATTGTTTGGATGTTCATATCTCCATCATACACTCCATCTCTAAAGTCCTTAAAGAATGGAAATCATCTCCACAAACCTAAAATTCAAAAACTGTAAAACTCTAAAATAACTGAAGATGTAGATCTCATTTTTTAATGAAACTTTCACTTCAATTTATAAATTGAAACACAAGTGAAAAATTGAATACATGTGATGGTGGATTATTTCACACATCTCCTAACAGGGAAGAAGAGGGTGGCTTCATTGCAGAAACATAAGACAAAATCAAACTAACATTTAATTATATACATGTGTATACATAAATTTTTTTTAAATATACAAATCATGATTGTTCGATATAATAATAGAATAATAATTGTACATCAACATCATAAACTTTTTAAAAAAACTAACATTTCGCAAAATAACCTCTGGATTGAGAGAACCTAAACCTTTGATCGTGATATTATCAAAATTCAACATGTATGTAAACTGCAAATGGTGAACACATGATACATTTATGTTAGAATAACACATATAGACAAACATGTAGATATCTATATATATATATATATATATATATATATATATTCGTGTGTGTGTGTGTGTAAATTACAAATTATATTAAAATATTCACACTAACCATTAACACATATAGATCCCACACCGTCTTCCTCATGAATAATACATCCTGACAATCATTGTGACATTTCTTGACATATGTTCTAAGCTCTTAAATACTCATGGTGTCTATCACATCATCTGTACTATACACAAAATTAGTACGTGCATTATCTCGTTCTCTTTATTTCTTCAGACCAATATTAATTCCACCAAGTCTAGTATAAACATTTTCTATGATGGTATTTTTTGCTTCTTGACTAATTTGAGAAGTGGCATCCATCTTTGACCACAAAGTTTTCGCATGAGGAGGTTGGCTTACCAATGGTGGCTCAGGGCAGGAAAACTTAGAATCACACTTAAAGCCCTTACGGTCACATAATCGACCTTTCCCAAGACCAAAATATTTAGAAGGAAGGTCATTATAATTGGTTTCATTCCAAAATAATTTTGCATCAAATAGTTTTTCAAAATAAACAAGAACCTCATCATTCCACGGTAGTCTTCCATAGGCTACAAGGTACCTACCATACAAATGGCAGTCTATATCAGGGTGCTTGAAATATTACACCTTTAGCATCTCTCTTTCCAGCTGTTCTTTGAACTTAAACATAGATTTTTCCATTTCTTTTGTAACTCTATTTTTGACATTGTCCCATCTATCGGGACCAATTAGTGTTTCCTTTATTTTCCTCATCACTTCTACAAAAGTATTAGTGGTTGGCCCAAGATTTTTGTGAACATCTACAAGTGTGCTTAGAGAGTTCATAACTATTTGTAAGTGTTCTCGAATCTCTGCAAGGAGTTTCAAAGACACAAGATATTTCCTCAATTTTGAATAAATATGTTTTCACTTTTGTAATGTGCATTGTTGGATGTTTTTTTCCCAAGGTAAATAATAGGGAATTTGAAAAGGATAAGTCGTGGTTGGTGTACAACCTTCTTCTTGAATTAAGAGATATTTCTTACGTATTTTCCGAGTGAAATTTTCACCCTCTCCATCAATATATAAAATTATGTATAAATAAAAAAACATGTTAACAAATTTGTACAAAATTTCTTTTTAACCATAAAAAATTATATAAAAAATTTAATAAATGAGTAACTGAATGATAATAATATTCAGATTGATAGCCACCTCAAGATGGCTAATCACATCATACTCACCCGGAGATGGTTGAGAACCAACATGACCACCCATTGATTGGCCATGAGGGGAATGTGTACCACCACCGTCAAGTGATTGGACACCACCTATTGATTGGCCACTAGGGGAATGTGTACCACCACCACCCCCCTCACGCGATGAGAGCGAACCTTCATAAAAGAATATCAATTTCTAATCAATTAAAATATACTTGCATGTATATACATACATATGATTGATTATATTGAAAAATACCACTATTTCCTGAACCATTTCCGGGCTCCATTGATTGAGCAGATACTCTTTTCCTCCGAACTCCTAAAAAATGAAAATTATTAAAAATTAATATAACTCACAAAATTGATAAAAAACCAATTCCATATGTATACATGTATGTATGGGGATAAGATTATATATTCAAGTGTCATTTAAGAAGTTTCATATTTAATATAAATACCATGAACACAATGGACATCCCCCAATCCATGATCCCCCTCTCTCATAGAGGCATGGGACGCTATTGATGCGCACCTTCAAGAATCACGTGGCAAATGATCATCCTCCATGATATATATATATATATATATATATATATATATATATATATATATATATATATATATATATATATATATATATATATATATATATATATATATATATATATATATATATATATATATATATATATCTACAGAGAAATAGATACACATGATGTTAAAGGCTCGAATAATCATGTGGAAAATGATCATCAATGATATATATGGATATCTACAAAAACATAGATTCATGATGTTTAAAAAGTTACCTTGCGCATTTACAATTGTTTTTAAAATTACTATTTAAAAAAAATTCAAAAGAATTCAAAAAATTGATGTAATTTACAGAAATGTTGGAGCACAACTTGAACAAAAATTATGTAAAACACAAAACTTTCAAAGAAAAAATTGATGTGTAATACTCACTTCACTATTTAAACAAAAAATTGTTAAAGCCCTGCACATTTTGAAAATTAAATACAAAATTTTCTAAAACATGAAGTTCACCAAGTTGTGCTTACATGGGTGCACATTTTGAAAATTAAATAATTTTTTTCTAAAACATGAAGTTCACCAAGTTGTGCTTACATGGTGGGAACACACTTGGTATATAATTGAAAAAAAAACATGGTCATCAAAAATGAAACATGTATAACTAAAAAACACACAGATATCAAAGATATCTTACAATGTCCATCAATAAATTTTGATGGAGAGCGTCTCAACAATAATTCATATTTGACAAATGAATATTGAATTGGCACTGCCCCATATAATATATCACCATACCTCTTATTAAAATTTTCACAATGTCTCATACTAAATGATTGAAATTGTCTAACAATATTGTTTGATTTTCCATGCAGTTGTTTTAGCCTCTCCTTCTTAACTTGGTACATGCCTTTCATCTGGCTTCACACAAATTTAGAATTGATGAAAACTACAATTCCATTAGATCCATACTCCCTAGTTGTTACCAAGCCTTCTACCAATTCAATATAGTATGCTTCATTGTTTGTTGTTATTCGAGGTATATTCATTTTCCTTTGGAGTACTTTGTTAGTTGCAATATTGCATAGCACATATGCAATCACTGCTTTCTCTAGATTGGGATAACAAGAAGCACATATGCATAATGTCCATATTTCAACATGCTTAGTGGGATTTTTGATCCCTGAAAAAAAAAAATTCAATAAAATATTAAATGAACAATTATTGCAAATGTTTTAAACTTTATGGGACAAATGACTTGTACATGGTTTGCAAAAACACTAGGACTGTCCCTACATTTTGCTAACTTTTTTATAATGGTTTACTGCCGATGAAAATGATTAACAATACATCTTGGCCGTTATGGTTGGTTAGGTGATAGTGGACCCCTATGAGGTGATAGACATAAAATTTATATTTTATTGATTATAACCTTCTAGAATTTTTTTACATTACTAAAGCAGTCATAAAAAGTGGAACACAAGAAGTGGCAGAACCACCAAAATTTTCCAGTTGATTCTCCTAAGTGTGATGAAGAGCTTGCTACCTCAGACAAAGGAAAAAGAGACTAACATGACACATGTCATTTTGAAAGCATCATTGATGTTAAAAAGGATAGGCGCTATTGGAAATCTTGAACGAAAACCCAATAAACCTCCTTCAAAACATTGGAGCTCAACAGATCAAAGGGACATCATGGTAGATGATGTCCCAGATTATGATAAAAATGTTGTTTCTACACTAGTGTTGCTGATCATGTAACATTGGATATATTGATGGAAGTAATATAGGTATGAACTGTTCATGCCAATATAGCATGTGGGTTGAAAGGATTTGGGTAATAATTTCTTGAGTTATGCTTCAATATCTCAATTGATATGTATGCGGTGACATATGAATGAATGCATGTCAACAAATACCCAGGTAGGGCTATGGTAAAGGAAGGAAGCCTAGGACATTCAAAAATTATGAAAAAAAAAATTATGCATTCATATGATAATATGTGATGTTGAGTTGGTTAAGAGAAGGAAACGTTTCGTGAGGGACTATTTAGTAGTGAAGGGAAGGGCTCTTTAGGGATTTTTGAGGAGTGAAGGGAGGGTAGATGCCTCATGTGTGGTGATTGAAGAAGAAGGTGTCCATATGTGTTGAGGAGTAGAGTTAATTTTGAAGTTTGTCAAGGAGGATGGTATGGCATGGGATATATTTTAATTATTATAGTAGATGTAAGTCTGGATGCTTGGAGGATGCGTAAAATTTATAGGAAGTGAATATGATGAATATTTTTAGGACAAGAGGTAACTCAACAGAATGAATTGTAAGATTAGATTGAGGGTTATCGTGTATATATACATGGAGGTAAGACTATTGGGATTCATTTCCCAATGTCTCTTAGACTTCCTTATTTCATATCTTACACTAATTTACAATTTATCCCAATCCCTTAGGATTGGGTATCAACATCGCCCCCTTAATCTGAAGGGATGTTGATGAGTCCAAGCATCATTATCAATTTTTCAAACTTTTCTCCTCCAAGTGCTTTGTTGAATATTTCTGCAGTCTACTCATTTGTCGAACAATGACAAATATGGATAGTTTTCGTCTCAACATGATATCGAATTAGATGGTATTTTGTATTGATGTGCTTTTCTCGATCATGGAACTTTGGCTTCTTCACCAAATTCATTGTTGAAGTGTTATTGATCATGAGTGGAGTTGAATGCATTTGTCTCATCTGCAAATATCAGGATTTTCCTTAGCCATAAAATTTCATTTTTCGATTCAGTTGTTGCCACATAGTCTTCGTTAGCTGCGTGATTTGGTGGAACTAACTTTTTGTGTGACCTCCAGGAGAAATCTCCTCATCCAAGACTCATAGTATAACCCAAAGTAGATACTCCCATTTCTTTGTCTCCATCAAATTCTGAATCAGAGTATCCAATCAAGCTGAAGTAGCCCACTTGTGTATATTTAAGTCCAAATTCTTGAGTCCCTTTTCAAAAACTTTAGAACTCTTTTTGCAGTAGACCAATTTCCTTCACAAGGGTTTTTCATAAACCTGGAGAGGATTCCAACAACAAATGACATGTATGGTCTGGTAGTATTCAAGTAGATGAGACTTCATACAAGTTATATATACTTCATTACATCCTCAAATTCCTTCCCTTCAATGGATCTGAGCTTCAATTTTTGTTCAATTTGAGTAGTCAAAGGATTTCATTCAGACACGCCAAAAATTTTCAATAGATCTCGAATGTACTTCTTCTGAGAAAGGAATATAAATTTAGGATGTTGAGTTACTTCAATACCAAGATAATAGTGTACATAGCCCAAATGAGTAATTTCAAAACCTTTCTTCAATTCCTTCTTTATGGATGCAATATAACTCTAATTTTTCCCTATCATAAAAATATCATATAAATACACCACAAGATATACAACTATTTTTCCAAGTTTCTCAAAAAACAAAGTTTCACCATCAAGATCAAAATGTTTGAAGATAAGCTTTAGAAGATACCTAATTTGTCATACCAGGCTCGTGGTGCTTGCTTGAGGCCATACAAGGATTTTATAAGCTTGCATACTTTGTGTTCTTGGCCTTTCATGAAAAATTATTTCGGCTAGGGCATAAAAAAATTCTACTTTAGATCTCCATTCAAAATTTCAGTTTTACATCCATCTGATAGACTTTCTAACCCTTCTGAGTTGCTAAGGAAAAGAGTGTCTCTATTGTGACCCATTTTTTTTTGGGGGAAAACATTTCCTCATAATCGACCCCTTATTTATGTGCAAAACCTTTTGCAACAAGTCTGCCTTTGTGCTTGTCAAGTGAACCATCCACTTTGTACTTGTTCTTGTAGAATCACTTGCAGCTAATTGGTTTGGTTCCCAATGGAGGATAAGCCATCTTCAAAGTGCCATTCTTTATAAAGGCATCATAATCCTTTTGCATCACTTCATTCCATTCATCATGAGAAGCGGCTTCTTTGAAGGAATTTGGTTCAAGACCTATAGACAAATTCAATTCAAAATTATAAGCAACATCCATATCACCTCCATTTTTACTATTGGAACTTCTTGCTCCTGTCTTTCCACCCTCGTCAGAACGATCATTTTCCAGTGTCCTTTTCATCCATTTTGGGGGACATTTCTCAGATGACCCAGGCTACTCATTTGAATGAGTTGAGACTGAATCAAGATTCAGTCACCCAATTCTGTCAATAACATCATTCAAGGTGTAATCCATGGTTGGTTCTTCATGTTGGTGAGAGAGTGTTTTGGAAGACAATTCCACAGCTTGACTCAGTATAGGTATCCCCCCTTCAAGATGTGGAATCTGATTATCAAAATATTGAAATAGCTTTGCATGTGTGAATCTATCCAAGTGATCAAGTTGCTACTCAATAATGTCGTCAGTATTGGAATATTCAAGGAATATGACATATCTAAATACTACAAACTTCTTATTGACTTCATCATAGAGATGATATCCTTTGGAAGTATTACAATACCCCAAGAAGATACATTTTCAACTTCTAGCACCAAGTTTATTTCTTTGTACCTTAGGTATCAAAGAATAATAGGTGGAACTAAAGACCCTGAAATCATTTATCAAGGGAATGTGGCCATGCCACATTTCATAAGGAGTTTTATTTCTGATTGTATTAGAAGAACACCTATGCTATATGTACATATCACATAGAACTACATCAACCCAAAACATCAATTTTACATTCTTGAAAAACATCGTGGAGCGAACCATATTTAAAATTTCTTGTTCATTATTTCAGCTACACCATTTTGTTGGGGATATTAGGGCACAGTTGTTTGAATTTTGATCCCATGTTGGCGAAGTTAGTTTTAAAATTCATTTGAAGTGTATTATTTTCCATTATCGGTGCGCAAAGATCCAATATGAGTTTTTTCATCATTTTCAATCCATGCATGAAAATTCTTGAATCTTTGAAAAGCATCATATTTGTTCTTCATAAGTAAACCCAACACATTCTGGTGTAATCATCAATAATTGTCATTGTATATTTATTTCCATTTTCAGAAGAAATAGGAATGGGGCCACCTAAATCAGAGTGAATAAGCCTAAGTTTTCTATGTGCTCTGGAATGTGAATCATGAAAGAACTATCTGCTATGCTTTCCTATAACACAACCATCACATTGCTTAAGTTTCCTAGGAATTATAGGCAATCCAGTAACACCATTTTTCTTCAACAATCGAAGTTTGTCATAGTTTAAGTGTCCAAATATAGCATGCCATAAAAATTTGATGGGAATGTACCTTCATCATAATGAGAACTGAATGCAATTTTTTGTGAATGAGCAGAGGTACCTTGCAGCATTAGGGTTCTTCCTTCTTCTATTTCTCTCATGACAAGTGAGCGATTTGATGCTTTTCTGAACTCAATCTTGCCATCAAACATGTGAATGCAATGTCCTTTTTGGCTAACGTGGACCAAGGACATCAAGTTTCTCCTCAACCCAGGTAGGTATAGAACCTCATGTAGAAGATGGTCTGGAAGACTAGACAACCTAAGCGTGATTGTGCCAAGCCCTAATGATTTGAGTTTAGATTTTTCTGCGAAGTATACTACTCCATCAAGCTTCTGAGTAAATTCTTCAAAAAAATCTTTCTAAAAGTCATGTGACGTGTTGCTCCTGAATCTAGCTACCAATCATTTCTCCAAGAAGTAAGTGAAGCGTCCAACAAGTCTTCAGTTACTCTAATGTTACAATGTGCTACAACATAATGAGCTGATTTGGGTGCTTTACCTTTGCCTCTGTAATGAGTTTTAACTTTTTTCTTGATTTATTTGTTTCTCAATTCTGTCGCAAGGAAACTTACATGTAGATGCATCATACCAATCTTTATTTCAGTGTATGCAATGAAGATCCAATTTTTCATTTTGAGCTTGTCTGCCCACTCCCCCCCCCCCCCCCCCCCTGCCCCCCCTTCCTCTAAAATATCTTCTTCCTCTTCCTCTTTGGAAACCTCTTCCTCTCCAATATTCTTGAGCATGACTCTCCTCTCTATGTGTGAAACATACATCTTCTTCAGAAGACAGAGGGGTTGTCTTCTTTCCAAAAGCCTTCTCTCTTTCTGCAATTTTTTTCTCAAGGGAATCAAAGGTGATCTTCATGAGGTTTTCACTTGCTTGCAATGACTCAAGGTAGTGTGAGTTAGTGGGATATAATTCCTTAACATAAGATATGAGAGGTATGTCAACTTCTACACCAATATTTTTAATGTCATGCATGATAGATCTTACTTCTGATGTAAAATAAAGAGGGTCATCATTTTTCAATTCAAGGTTGAATATCTTAATCATTAATTGAACACTTTCAAGTTCTAAACATGAGTCGTAGAGTTATTTTAATTTCATGAAGGCTTAATAGGAATTTGAAAATTGTGTAATATGGTGACTCACCTCTTCATTTACATAAGCTATAATCAAGGAACAGGCCTTGCAATTATTGTTTTCCCAAATGGTGATCTCCTTGTCTTATGTGGGTTTTTTTAGTGTATTTTTTCCTTCTCCTTCACAAACTCCTCTCCACAACTCATTAAAGATGAGAGTGTGTTTGATTTTTCGAGACCACTCAGGATAGTTCTACTTGCTAGAGAGAATTACTCCCACAATAGACATGAAAGGATACATTTTAAATAAGTGTTGTAGAAAAATTGTAGTCTACTATAAAAATACTCAATTTTGGTGTAAAAATGTATTCTGTTGCAAAAAACTTAATTCTAGTAAAAAAAAAAATATTTGTAAAAAAAAATATTTTTTTTGTAGAGGTTTTTCTAGCGGAGGTTTTAATTAGGGAGGGTTTAACCTGGGGGAGGTGGGACCTCAGGAAGTTTGGACCTAGGGATGCCAGACCTAGGGAGGTTGAATATGGGGAGGTGGAATATAGGGAGGTGGAATAAGGGGAGGTGAGGGTGGATGGAGGAGGGCAGAGGAGGGAGCAAGGAGGAGGGAGTGGAGGAAGGAGGGGAGCATGGGATAGAGGAGGAAGGAGTGGAACAAGGGAGATCGGAGGAAGGGAGAGCTGAGGAGAGGGGATGGGGTTGTGTGATGTGGGATGACATAGAGAAGGGTTGTGTGTTGTGGGACTGCAGAGGGGGTTGTGCGCTGTGGGACTATGCAAAGGAGCCCTTGAGGAAGATGGCATGGGACCTTGGAGAAACGATGTTTGTTCTGGTGGATGGGACGCAGAGCAGGAGCTGTGACATACTGGGAGATGCGAGATGTAGTGTTGTGCAGTTGTGGAGAGAGAAACAAAAAAACCAAACTCTCAAACAACTTTCAACGCAGGCCAGGAGGGTTGAAAAAAATTTTGAACATAGCAAAAAAATGCACAGTATTTTGCAGGAATATGACAAACAGAGACAATTTTGTAGAATGGAGGGAGTTACAAGGGTAGGGAGGCAAAAAAAAGAGTTGGATTTAATATTGTGTCGAGCCAAGATGTAACTCCAAAAAATGAACCAAAATATTAGATTGAGGGTGCTCATGAATATATACATTGAGGTGAGACTATTGGAATTCATTTCCCAATGTCTCTTAGACTTCCTTATTTCCTATTTTTGTTAGGTACCTATATTACTAGTTTAGTCCCTTATTGTTATTAGTTTAGCCCCCTTATTGTTATTGTTGTACCCTTGTAACCCCAATATTGTTATTATTGTGCCCTTACATTATTATTATTGTTAGGTCAGCTAGGATTATATTCTGGGCCCATGGACTTCTATATAGAGAAGGAGGTTTTGGTCATTTGTATCATCCAAGAATTATTTATTTATGTAATGTATTAGAGGTTTCCCCCTCGAAGTGGCTGATTTCTAAGTTGTTGATCTCTCTTTTCTTCTATTTTTTGGAGCTGGCTTCTTAACATTTGGTATCAGAGCTTTGGATTCTAGGGTTTCGCTGCTCCAAACGGTTCGTCGTGGAATTTTCGCTATAACTTGTTTTCTACGAAGGTTAAAAAGATGAAATTTTTAAAGCACAAAGCTTAAATCCTGAGGAAAATAGTTGCAAAATTTTAGAGCTTGGTTTGTAATATTTTTGGAGATATGATCTATGGAAGTTAGGGATTTGTGTAGGCTCCTGAATTTAACCTAAACAGGGCATCGCAGAATTTTCACTATAAATTTTTATCTACGAGGGTTTAGAAGCTGAAATTTTCACAAAGCGAAGCAGAAATCCTAAGGAACCTCCTGTAAAAATTTCAGATCTTGGTTCGTAATATTTGGTGAGATATGATCTATGGAAGGTAGGATTGTTTCAGGCTTCCGAATTTCATCTCAAAGAGGTGACCGTGGGAAAAACGTCATAACTCTCTCTCTCTCTGAGCATTGGATTTGGATTCTATAAAAAGTGGCCACAATTACATAGACTTTATTTTTCAGCATATCTATTTCAGAGCCGAAGGATGAAACAGTGACACATGGCAAGTCGTACAAGTTCGCTCTACTGAACTAGTCCATAATTAGGTCATCGTGGGAGATTGGGCATACCTTTGTCTTCAAGAATCCAAATCGGGTCAGAACTATGGCATTCAAAAGAAGATTCATAGGGCTACTCTAGGGCTTAATTTCAAATATTTACGATACAAAATCACAGTGATAATTCAGTTTCAATATCGAGCTCTTCAAAAGCAAGAAAAAGGTGTGTATTTTTTTCGAATTACATAAGTCTCACTTGAAAAAAAATAGTTTAATTTATTCCAAGGACATATTGAAGAATAGATATCAGTATTGGGTTCTAAAATTCCCCCTAAAAAGAATTCAACACCCATTAAGCCTTCAGAAGGCTATACTATGAATCATGAAGATGAAGAAACACAATATGAGATATCAAAATTACAAGAGCAAGTGTACCAAATTTCGCCATCGTAAAGAGGAACAAAAAATGAAATGGAAGTTCTGAAGAATGGCATGGAAACTAAGATGGATGGTTTGAAGAAAGGCATGGAAGCTAAGATGAATGGTTTGGAGGCTAAGGTAGATGGCATGGAAGTGGGCATTGAATCTAAGATGGATGGCATGAAAACTAAGATGGATGACATGGAAGCTAAGATCGATGAAAAAATGAAAGACAACATGAAAAACATGAAGAATGATTTGGAATAGTTGATACAAGAATTGTTTCCTAATGGAGAAAAGATAGTAGAGGAAACTCATGATGAGAACAAAATAAATGTTAATCATGATTTCATAAACCGTAACGTTGGATGAAAGAACCACCATATTCCAAAGATGGATATGAGGAAGTTTGATGGCAAGGATCCTGTAACATGGATACTATAGATGGAACAATATTTTGATCTCAATAATGTGCAAAACACAAAAAAGGTACACATTGCAACTTTACATTTAGAAAAAAATACAATTGTATGGTATCAATGGCTTTGCGTCCGTAAAAAAATTGTCACTTGGTCAATTTTTATGGAGGAAATGATAGAACATTATGAGGATACAAAAAGTAACTCCTTCTTTAGCTAACTGATAAATCTCAAACAAAAGGGATTAGTGGCGGAGCACATTGAGGACTTCCAAAAATTGAATATAAGGGTTGTTGATATTCCAGAGGAACAAAGGATTGATGTCTTCATAGGGACTTTAAAGGATAACATCCAACATGAAGTTCGATTTTGGGAACCTAATTCACTGGAAAAGGCATTCATGTTGGCAACAAAAATTGAATGTAAAATTATGGAAAAAATGAAGCATGCCACTCACATATATAAAGATGGAAGTGTTGCTACTCCTAGACTTCCACAACCTACAAGGTTGACACCACAACAATTGGAAGAAAAAAGAGCGAAAGGGCTTTGCTACAGTTGTGATAGCAAATACACTAAAGGTCATAAGTGTGTTGAGAAGAAATTATTTTACATAGATTGTGAAGAGGAAGAAGAAAATGAACAAGAATATTCAAAAGAAGAAGATATACACCAGGAACCAACCCTAAAAGAGGAAGAAATGGGTCTGACCATATTTTGTAATGCATTGGCAGGAATTACCACTCCTCAAACTCTCAAGATAGAAGGACATATCAAGAAGAAAAAGGTAATAGTGTTGATTGATTCGAGTACTACCCATAATTTTATTCATTGTAAGGTAGCCCAGAAATTGAATTGTTTCCTATACCCAGCACTAGAATGTCAAGTGATGGTTGAAAATGGAGGAACTATAAATTGCTCTGTAAAATTCCATAATATCAAGCTAACCATGGGGGAATATGTATTGAATACTCCAATTCTTTCCATTCCTATGGGAGGTAATGATGTTGTACTAGTAGTACAATGGTTACAATCTTTGGGGATGGCAGCTTTTAATTTTCAAGAACTTTTCTTGAAATTTTTTTCAGAAGGAAAGGAAGTCGAATTAAGGGGTATCGCAGGGAAGCCAGGAAATAAAATAAGCTCTAATGTCTTGAAAAAGCTTCTGAATAAAGAACAAAGAGGCATAATTTCATAATTATGCTCACTAAAAGTTCCAACATCAAAATCATCTATTTCTGTAGATCTCCAAAAATCTTGGACAATCATTCCCAGGTGTTTGAAACTCCCAAAGGACTCCCACCTATTCGTGATCATTATCATGCTATTCATTTGATTCCAAGAAGTGTTCCTCCCAAAATCAGGCCTTATATATATCCTTATGTCCAAAAGAGAGAAATTGAACATATGATTGCAGAAATGTTAGAGGCTGGTATAATTCAACCTAGTCAAAGTTATTTCTTTGCTCTAGTAGAATTGGTGAACAAGAAGGATGGATCATGGCGCATGTGTCCAGATTATAGGGAGCTCAATAAGCTCACCATTAAAAATAAATTTCCCATTCCTGTTATTGATGAATTATTGGATGAATTACATCAAGCAATTTATTTTACCAAGTTGGATCTTCGTTCAAGATATCATCAAATTGTAATGAAGACTGAAGATATTCCGAAAACATCATTTCAAACTCATGAGGGTCATTATGATTTTTTGGTAATGCCTTTTGGCCTTACCAATGCACCTTCTACATTTCAAGGGTTCATGAATTCCATTTCCAAACCCTTCCTTAGAAAATTTGTGCTAGTAATTTTTTATGATATCCTAATCTACAATAGGTGTTGGAAGGATCATGTTTAACATGTTCACATGGTGCTCAAACTATTGCAGGAGAAACAATTATATGCAAAAATATCCAAACGTTTCTTTGGAGTACAAGAGGTGGAATATCTAGGTTATATTGTATTTCACAAGGGTGTTAAGGTAGAACCTAACAAAATTAAAGACATTAAGGAATGGAAAGTCCCCACAACCATAAAGAAGTTGCGAGGATTTCTTGGGTTAACAGGGTATTATCGCAAGTTTGTTAAGAATTATGGGAGAATAGCAGCACCTCTAACAACATTATTGAATAGATATGCTTTTTCATGGACTCCTAAAGCGATTAAGGCCTTTGAACATCTTAAAGAGGCAATGTGCCTAGCACCGGTCTTAGCTACGCCAGACTTCACAAAAACCTTTATTGTGGAATGTGATGCCTTAGGAAATGGAATTGGTGTTGTTTTAATGCAAGAAGGAAGACCCATTGGTTTTGAAAGTCGTCCAATCAAAGGAAATTATTTACAGAAAGCTATTTATGAGAAGGAAATGTTAGCAATACTACATGCACTAAATAAATGGTGACCTTACCTAATGGGAAGACACTTCAAGGTAAAAACTGATCGTGATAGTCTTAAACACTTTTTGGACCAAAGACTATCTTCAGAAGAGTAGCAAAAATGAGTCACAAAGATGTTGGGTTATTACTTTGAAATAATCTACAAAAAAGGGAAGCTAAATTTTGTTGCAGATGCACTCCGTAGAAAGAATGAAGAGGTGGAAGCATTTCTTTGTTCCATTTCTATTATCCAACCAAATTGGATAACCAAAGCATGGGAGGAATGGAAGAAGGATGAAGAAGTATGGACACTCATTCAAAAGTTGCAACAAGATCCTGGTACATCTAATACATTTAGTTGGAAGAATGATTCCATATGGTACAAAGGTCGCTTATATCTTTTTATGAATTCCCAACTAAAACAAAAGATTCTTTTGGAATTGCACACTTCTCCTTTAGGAGGACACTCAGAATTTTTAAAAACTTACCACATGGTGAAGAAAGAATTTTTTTGGGATGGTCTTAAATCTAATATTCAAAAGTTTGTGGTGGAATGTTTGGTTTTCCAACAAAATAAAGTTGAGACAATTAAGACCCCGGGTCTTCTACAACCTTTATCCATTCCAATTCAATGTTTGGAGGAGATTTCAATGGATTTTATCACAGGTTTACCTAAGTCCGAAGGAAAGAGTGTCATCATGGTGGTAGTTGATAGACTTACCATGTATGCACACTTTTGTGCATTATCTCATCCATTTAAAGCAAGTACAGTTGCTACTACATTTATGGACACAATTCAAAAACTACATGGAAACCCAAAGGTTATTGTGAACGACAGAGATCACATTTTTACTGGAAATTTTTGGACGGAGTAATTTTCTTATTTGGGTACTCAATTAGCTCATAGCTCATCTTATCATCCTCAATCCAATGGTCAGACTGAGATAGTGAGTAAATGTTTGGAAGGATATTTTTTTTGTTTTGTATCTAATAAACAAACACAATGGGTCAAGTGGTTACCTCTCGCTGAATGGTGGTATAACACTTCCTTCCATACTGCAACAAAAATGACCCCATTTATGGCACTTTATGGATATCATCCACCTTCCATCACATCATTCTTAAGAGAAAATTATAAGGTTCAAGCAGTGGAAGATCACATTGAGAATCAACAAGAAGTTCTCCAACTCTTAAAGGATAACCTAAATTTGGCACAAAATCGAATGAAACAATAGGCAAATCAACATCGCAACGAGAGAATTTTTGATGTAGGAGACTAGGTATTTTTACCGCTACAACCATACAAACAAATGTCTCTCAAGCAAGCTAAGAAGGATAATAAATTATCGCCAAAGAGCTATGGTCCTTACAAAGTGTTGCAAAAGATTGGTACTATGGAATACAAATTGGAGCTTCCTGCTTCTTCAGGAGTGCATCCAGTTTTCTATCTTTCATGCTTAAATAAGGTTATAGGTGAAAATCTTCGAGTTCAAACAATATTGCTAGAACTTGATGAGGAAGGAAAAATCATATTGGAACCTAAGCGATCATGGAAACAAGAAGTCGACAACTATGAAATCAATCAATGTCAGAGTATCTCATTAAGTGGAAGAACTTACCCCCTGAAGATTCTACATGGGAGCATGAAAATTTTATACAGAAGTGCTCATAGCTACTCAAGCGTTGAGGACAACACTTTTTTGAAGGAGAGGGGCATGTTAGGCCCCTATATTACTAGTTTAGTCCCTTATTGTTATTAGTGTAGCCCCCTTATTTTTATTGTTGTACCCCCGTAACCCCAATATTGTTATTATTATGCCCTTACATTATTATTGTTAGGTTGGCTAGGATTATAGAAGGCCCATGGACTCCTATATATAGAAGGAGGTTTTGGTCATTTGTATCATCCAATAATTATTCATTTATGTAATGTATTGGAGGTTTCCCCCTCAAAGTGGCTAATTTTTAAGTCGTTGATCTCTCTTTTCTTCTATTTTTGGAGCTAGTTTCATAACAATTTTACACTAATGTACAATTTTGGCCAATCCCTTAGGATTAGGTGTTAACAAAGACAATGAGACAGAGTCATCTGGATACATATATCAATATGGATGAGTATAGAATGTATCATGGATGGTATTCAATGTCATGAAAGGGTGTAGTGACTAAGTTTGGTGAATGTGAAAGAAGTATGAATGTGCATGAATTATACTATGCGGATATGAAATGTTTTATTGTGTATAAATGAGTATTAGCACATATGTTTGAATGCATTGTGTGAATGTTTTTGTAATATAGTAATGCATATATAGTTAATGAAACTTCATTGCATCTAATATATTATAGATTAAAATAATGGAATGATCGGTATGTCATAATTCTAAGATCATTTCAAAAGCTACTGGAAATATGGAAATGAAAGTTTATATGCTTGAATACTCACAGTTGTTTGGCTGAATGAAAATTCTGTAGGGGAGGACATATTGCGGGTAGAAATTTATTTTATATGTAATCCCATAATGAATATTGGTTGCTACTATGATAAGCGCCAAGCATTATGATAATAATCTCATACTTTTTCAATCCGGTTTCTAAATTGTATAGATTTGAAAATCTGATTTCGTTTTTTTATTTGAACATCTCCTGGTGACTTTATGTTTATGATAAAGGTGAGATGATGGATTTGTATAGTATGTACTGATGACGTCTGCTATAAGCTAGGAAGCACAGGGATAATGCTACTATGATGACACTAGAACCCTGTGATAGGACTTGATTTCAATAATCTATTTAGTGACTAGAGTCTACTAGTGGGATGACTTCGCAGTAAGACTCTATAGGTGCCTGAACATCATGAAAGGGTGAACAATATGTCTTCCCTAATCTTCTTGGCTAGATTTAAAAGGCAGAAAAAAACACTATTTTGTAAATGTATTTTTATGTAGATTTTAAAATATTTTAGGAATTCAATAAATATTAAAAAAAGTTAATTATTTATTTAACTTCAGTTGTAAATCAAATTTTTTAAATATTCTAGAATTTATAATAAAATTACATAAATACTAAACAAATTATCGTTGTGTACAACCATTAGTTGTACATCTTCCTAAATTACTACATTACAAGTACATCCTCCTGTACTTCCATAAAGATCATACAATAATTTTTGAGTTTTCTATTTCATGTATGACATCTTATTTAGATATCGTGGACTTACGCAAAAGATGGACCTATGGATCTAAGTTAAGGGTTTTCTTTTCCTTCCTATATGCCTTTGTGATGTCCTCTTTATCTCCCATTTCTTCTAAGGTTTACATGGATCATTTAAGTTTTCTTGACTTTGAAACTCTTTATTTACTTATTCCAAGGAGGTGTACTGATTGTAGGATTGTCTCGTTGTTGTTATTTTCTATTAGTGTTTATGGACTTGGTTCTACTTCCCATTATTACCATTTTCTAGCTACATGAAATTTAGATTCACTCTAATACAATTAAAGGAGATGTCTCACCTTTTGGAACACTTTGAAAAAATCTTGTATTCATAGGTGAGAACATTCATTACATTGAAAAGGGATTGATTTTAATTTTATATTCTAGATATGACTCCAATTGTCAAATTCAAGTCCAATAGAATTTTGAAGTCCATTTGTAGTTCAACTTCTATGTGGGTAGAAGTGCAAGCATTAAAAACCTTTTTCTATCTCGTTTTCCTCCACAATTTACATTTAATACAATTATTTTGTTGGAGAGATAGGAATAACCTGTAAAGTTTCGAGTTTGCAAAGGTTGAGAATCAGGAAGGGAAGACCAATGCATCACAAGAAGAATTTTGTGACCTATTTCTCTAGGTGAGATTTAAATTTCCATTAGTATAGGTAGAGTCCACGGGAGCCTAAAATCCAAGGGAAATTTCTAAAAAAAAAATCTAGATCACCTTGCAATGAAAACTGGAAAAGGAGTTTGGGTGAACAGTATATCAGTTGGCCGCATAGAGTTTAGGTGAATAATATACCAGTTGGCAGCATAGAGTTTGGGTGAACAAAAGGCCTAGAATTTCAAATCCTTTCTACCCATCAAACGAAAATTTGATGATGTTTTTTCATTTGTCATGCCTTTAATTTTATGTTTTACTTAATTTTGTGAGTGTCTCACCTCTTCTTTGGAAAACTCTCTTTCAACTAATCTTGCTCTCAATATTCATTAATATCTCTGTGAGAGTGCCTTGCTTTTTTTCTAAATTATCCTATGTGTTATGATAACATACAACAATACTTTTAAAATTTTATAAACCTAAAATTTCTTTATGTTTTCATTTATTTTTGAATTTTCACTTTCAAATTCATTTGTTTCTTTATATAGATCGTGATTAGGATAACTTCCAAAATATTCATGTAATTGTTGTCCACATGAGAATCATGGGTTTCTTCACGTAATTTCTAATTGATTTGCTAAGTCTTAGAGGTTTAATATTTTTTCCACTCATACATTTCCCCAATTGTTGTTGTGTTTTTCTATTTTCTAAATTAGCCCACGTGTTAGGATAACATACAACCATACTTTAAAAATTTTATGAACCTAAATTGTATTTCTATTTTCATTTTGTTTTTGAATTTTCACTTTCAACATAATTTTTTTCTTCACATAGATCATGATTAGAATAATATACAAAATATTCATGTAATTGTTGTCCACGTGAGAATTATGGGTTTCTTCATGTATTTTATATTTTCTTTGCTAAGTCTCAGAAGTTTACTCTTTTGTCCATTCATAAATTTCCCCACTTGTAGTTATATCTTTCTATTTTAAGACATTTTTAAATTTATAACCACCTATATAAAAAAGACCCTAACAAAGAGAAACATTTACAACAAAAAAAAGATTTTATTATTAGAAATTTTTTACAATCAAGCTTACTATCTCTTCAATTTAAGGGGCTTCATAAAAATGAAGGAGACTTCACTAGATGGTCAAATGGAAGACCTCATAGATGGTAAAGCTAGAAAAAAAAACTCAAAAAAGATATTCACTATTAGAAAATTCCCATTCAAACTTGGCTTTGAAAGATAAAATCATTCTGGCTATTGGAAAGGGAAGGAAATCATGAATCAATCATCATGTACCAACATGTAATGAGTTGTGTTGGTAAAAATATGCCTTGGAGAAGGATGAATTGGAATATTCCATAATTATAACTAGTGAGGAAAGAGAAAGAGAATCGAGATTTTGTTTTTTGGGTATGTGACAGTAATGTTACTGTGCGTGAGAGTGTACATGGTACAACCACTTTTAAACCAAGGAAACCGTGCGATGATCCAATGGGTCCTCTAGGTATCCCATTACACATTCCAGAGCTGTGACCAACATAATACTTAATCAGATGACATCAAGGGATGGATTAATGCATTTAGTAGTAACAAAATAAGGGCGTAAAAAATAAAAATTTGTTAAGAATAGGGGCATAAATAAGCAATCATTGTGAGCTTTGGTTTCTGAAACACCTCCTTTGAATGAAACATGAGCCTCACTAGAATTTTCATTGATTATAGAGATTCCTCGGTTAATATCTTGGGTTTCTAAGGTACCTAATTTTAATCAATGATAAATGAATTATAATCTATTTCATCTTATGTATTATTGATAAGCATTGACGGACTTGACAACAATGATGGCTTCTTTGAAGAAAAATATTGGCACTTGCTTGAGATCTCGTTGGCTCTTTGAAACTCTTTTGTCTTGGCTTTGACATTACAACATTAAAAAATCAGGTTGAATCACTATTTTTCTTTACTTTTAGTAATATTGATGTAAGGAAGTAGTCGATTTCATTGGGATAGAGTCATATACTTGTGGAATGGAAATGAAATTCCATTTGGCTTCAATTTTTTAAATTGAAATTGACTATAAATATTTTTTTAGTTGATTGAGTATAGATTCTAGGGCGGTAAGAACTTAACTAATTTATGTTTATAATAATAATATTCCATTTTAAATTCACTACCAAATCAACTAAATCAAACATCAATTTTTTGTATGAGATCCATAACCTACTTCGCATGAATTAATAATATTCAAATTTAAATTCACTGCCAAATAAACTAAATCAAACATCAATTTGTTGTGTGAGATCTAGAACCTACTTTGCATGAATTGACACATGAAACCAAAGATACCAGAAATAATCCAATAAATGAACCTAATAATGACATTTCTGGATTACAAAAACATTCAATTTCAAATATTTTCTTTAACACTAAATCCATATGTAACTAGTTTTTACGAGTTTACAAGTTTTCATATTTGCAAGCTACTAGAATCTAATGCTTTTAGTATGGGCTTCGAACAGATAGGGAAATCAGAAGGAGAGAGAATCCAGGCAGTAATTCAATGTGCGGGAAAATAATGCGAGCAAGGCAACATAAATGCAAACCACTCCCCTTTTTCAAATTCATCGAGACAAAAAATGCACCTTTTCGATTCTCCTGAAAAGTTGTACACAATGTTTTTCCTACTTCGCAGGACTTGAAATAGACGTATGTAGCATCAGATTTACAATTTAAGGTGTGCATCATTAAAGGTAAAACAATTTATATTAAAGATATTAAAGGACATGGTTTTTAAAAATATATAATGTTAAACTTATAGAAAATTATCTCCATGCTGTAACCGAGAATCGGAAGAATACTTGGAACCATGGAATTGAGAAAGCGGACGAATACGCTGAACAGAAATAATACCTCAAACCGAGAAAGCAGGCAAACAAGCTGAATGAGGATTCTGCTGCTAGAAGGAGACGTAAAGAAGAGCAGATGCTAAAACTTGCAAACACCGCAAAAACAATTAAATATTCGAAATTATACACAAAAAATAAAAATAAAAATACATAAATAGAAGTGTTCTACAAGAAAAAAACACACATCCAAGCGCTCTCCAACGGTTAGTGCTAAACACACAACTCCAAGTTCACGCAAGCATAGAATCATTGGAAAACCTATTGTGGCCTATGGGCGGCCATATTTATAAAAACAAAGTTCGACCAAACATTTTTAATAATTCGACCGGACTTTTAATGTCGGTTTTTCTTCCTCCGGCTAAAAATCCAATTATTGTTGACATCAATGTAAATGATAGAATAAGTTTAATTAACGACCGAAAAGATTGGCCGAATTAGTTTCAAAATTTTGGCCAAACTTGTGGGAGATTGAAATTTCAGGCGCGTTTCTCATGAAAGTGGAATCCATCTTCATATATTCACCCAATACATAATAAAATTAACTATTATAAACTCTAAGACAACTATGGATATGGTTTTGCAATAATCTATTATAATATTGACTAAGTTTATAAACCCAAGTTTATTAATAAATTTGTATTTATTATTAGAAATAATGAGAGAGATTACATCGTGAGTTATTTTACAATACTTTAATGTAAACCTTTGTGTTCAATATTATATCACCTCTCTTGTATTCAATAGAAAATAAAACATTCATATTGTATCCTTAAAATGGTCCTACACATTTTGCATTATGTAATTAGTGTGACAAGGATTTTGTATTATGCCATTAAGCTCATAAATGGATGAGTATTGTTAGTCTATCATCCTAAGGGAATGTACAATGATGTAAAAAATTTATAAAAGGAAAGGAGAAGAAAGTGGCTCTTATTGAAAATGGACATCGATGGATTCATCCATATGTCCTTATACAACTCTAACAATTTAGAAAAGAGATTTTAATCATTTCAATGTATTTGTGGTTTTCAAGCTTTTGTGGTTATCGTTATTTTAAGGAACCTTCGGATTATCGACAGTGTTATAAAACAATGGTCAACGTTTCGACTCTCAACTAGGATCCATCTTCAGGACAAGATGAAGAATGAAGATTGAAAGAAGGATGAAAAATTCAAGGTTTAAATAGTGAAAAAGAAGATGATCAACGTTTCGAATCCCAACGGGGATCCATCTTCAGGACAAGATGAAGAATTAAAATTGAAAGAAAGATGAAAAAGTCATGGTTTAAATAGTGAAAGAGAAGAATAACCAACAAAACTAATAAATTAATATTTTATTAATTTATTTAATTTCTTTAATAAGTTATATTTCAATAAATAAATAATTTATTCATATATATATATATATATATATATATATATATATATATATATATATATAATTTTTTAAATAAATTTATTTTAATAAATTATTCATAAATTCTAATAATTTTAATAGTATACACATAATATCATTTATTCATTAATATAATAATACTTATTAATTATATTGTAATATGGACAACTATCACCATCTACCTGGAAGAATAATGAGAAAAAAATATATATATGAAAAGAATATATATTGTTTTAATCTGAAATTTGACCAGGTCATGCCGGGCCAGTGAGCAGTGCGGTAATAATACTTATATATACAAAAGTGAGAGTACTTCCCACTCATTTCCAAGTTATCATTGCCCCCAACAAAGAAATCGAATCCCAAAAGCAGTTGACCGAGTTGAAGGCCCGGTTCGACAGCTTAGGTATGAAAGAAAGGGCTTCGAGTTTCAGGCTTCAAAATCCATTCCCGAATGAATAAAGGCAGAAAGCCCATGATAATCAAAATGAGATGAATTTATTTTGGACCGATCTTGGTTTCTGAGAAACCAGAAAAGATGGGGACCTAGAAGATCCTTCAGTGTTCGTTAATAGCATCTAGGAACTACCTTTCTATCTATGGAGGGGCATTCGGGAAAGGGATTACCTTCCCTGCCATAACAATTGAAGAATATAAATGAGAATTGTGAAAAGTTACTTGAATAAAAACCTTGAATAATAATAACCTAATCCAGGAAAAAAGAAAAGAGAAGAAGATATATATATATATATATATATATATATATATATATATATATATATATAATTGATTGCCATCAAGTACATGATCCCTTAAATAATCTTCTGGTGTTTTAATCATTGGCTATGACAACACCAAAAGCCAAATACTACGTGGTGTTGAGATTCCATCTATCAGCTGAACAGTTGGGCGAACAAACACATGGTCCCCTGAACAATCTTCTCGTTTTTTAATCATTGGCTCTGACAACACCAAAAAACCCGAATATTATTATGCGTTGATGTTCCATCAGTGCATCGATCAGCGGAACTGAGCTGTTCAGCACGCTGAACAGTAGGGGCTGAACAGTTGGGGGAAGGGAAGATTATGTGGTCAGCAAACCGACCATTTACGCTTAAAATAATTCTATTTATATTGTGGTAGCTAGTCCATCCATGCATAATCAGCAGGACTGTGATGTCCTACATGCATTCATAATTGATATTGGTTGTTCAAGTGATTGATTAAATTTGACAGAGTTTTTGCGTAACCATTAAAAATGGTAATTTTTAAAATATGCACGTTATTATCAATTTCTCCGTGTATAAGTTTGGTGATCGTATTATATGCACGTTATCGTGAATGTCTACTTATTCGTAAAATCTTTACATTAGCAAGAGCTGAAAATTTGTATTTATATAAATTATGATTATATATGATAAAATATTTCGTAGTTTTGAAAAGAAAGGTTAACTAGACAAGAGTACAAGACAGATAGGTTCTATACTATTTTCATTTCATTTTATATATAATAAAACATTCAACGCTATATATTTTATAATATTTTTATGTTTTTATATTTTTTTTTATCATATTTCAATTAATAATATTTTTTTAAATATTTTTTTAGTATTAATATATTTATATATTAAAAAAAATCACAAAATTTGTTTCACAATTTACAATTTCTTATATATAATTTAAAAACTCAATAAATTGTAATTTTAAATTAATTAATTATATATATATATAACAAGATTGTCAATTATGGAGTTTTAGCATTATTTATTAAAGAGATTTTTAATTTGTAAATAGATTTTGTTATAATAATATCACTTAATATTATGGTTTATCAATATCACATGCCAAAAAATCATAATTTATTTTATATGACAATTTGTTTTAATTAATCAATTTAATTAAAAAAATATAATTATTTTGGTGAGAAATCTCAACTTTTGATTTCTGTATAGTAATATAAATATTATAGATTATTATCTATTTGCTTAATAATTATTGATAATTAAATTAAAATTGTGAAAACTTTATTCTAAAATAAAAATGTTTCACAATATAACTAATAATTTAAATTTTATGATATTTTAAGTTTCCATATTATATATAAAGAACCAATTATATATGTTATATAATAAATAATGAAAAAATATATATACATATTTCCTATAGTAAATGATAAAAAAATATATAATGAAAAAATATATATACATATTTCAGTAAATGATAAAAAAATCTAAAACATGATGAGAAAATAACTTTAAAAATAATTTATTATTAATTTTACATCAATTTGGTTTATTATTAATTTTGCATTAAATATAGTATTTTTAAAATATGTACGTTATTATTCATTTCTATGTGCTTTTAAAATCTACGTATTGAGAAATGAGTTGAAATTTTATATTTATATAAAATTATGATTATTATATATGATAAAATATTTGGTAGTTTTGAATAGAAAAGTTAACCAATACAAGGTTGTAAGACAGATAAGTTCTATATTATATATATAGTGTGTGTGATCATATATGATCATTATAAGTCCTTTTTTTAATGTTTGGTATAAAAACTTATCATTAATAATATTTTTATAATCATATTATTTTTATGATATTTTAATTAATAGGAAAAAAATGTAGTATATTTATAAAAATAAGAAAATATCTTACATCTTTCTAAGGTAGCTTTTAAGAAATATTGGGGGCAGATTGTAACTAGAAAAATTAAAGATAATAATAGAATTGCTTTACAACACTGGAATTATTATCTTAAAAATCTTTCTGAATCTCCAAATTTCATAGATAACTTTGAAACCATGCTCACAAGGGAAGAATTTTTCTCATTAGAAGAAATAGATTTTTGGGTTAAGCACTTGGCAAATATCCACAAGATTTTCAATCAAGCAGTCAAGCAAAGGTTCCCTAAACCATGGACTTAGAGCCTCATTATTCCTATTTTAAAAAGTGGGCATACAAATAACCCCTCCAATTATCGGAAATTTATGATTAGCCCTCTCTTAGCCAAGTTATATGGTATTATTTTGGAAAAGAAGATGAGCATATGGCTTGAAAGTGAAGGTAAGAGGGCTAAATGCCAAGCGGGTTTTAGAAGACAAACTCAACAACGAACCACGTCATTACGCTTAGGATCATTGTGGAGGAATTTCGTAATGATAAATCCAATCTCTTTTGTTTCTTTGTGGAGTTTAGAAAGGCTTTCGATACGGTACCTAGAAATAACCTATGCAATAGATTAGAAAAGAAAAAGTTTCCTTTCGAGTTGAGAGCTACCACTATAAGGTTGTATGAGAATGTAATTTCCAAGTTTAAGAGTAATGAGGGGTGGCTGAAAGATATTAAGTGTAATATCAGAGTTCAACAAGGTTTACCCCTCTCCCCTATCCTATTTGGAATTTATAATGACAAGATAGAAGGTTGTTTAGAGGAATAGTCATCATCCTTCTTCTCTATGTTGATGATATCATTCTTCTGACAAGGTTCCCATTTGTTCTTCATAAGCAACTAAGATTTCTTAAGGATTTCTGCTATACCATGGGTATGACTGTTAACACTAACAGAAAAAAAAATTATGATTATGAAATCCAAGAAGAAAACCTACGCTAATTTTGTGTTTGACAATAGCAACTTGGAGGAAGTATCTTCTTACAAGTACCTAGGAATTGATATTCATCACAAGCTCAACTAGAACTATGCATTCAGAACATGATTAATGGAGGGTGGAAAGCTTATTTTGGTCTTGAAAATAATTATAAAGAAGAAAACCTTATCAAGTGGGATAAAACGAAGCTTCTCTTTGAAACTTTAGTCACTCTTGTAATCTTGTAT
The DNA here is from genome assembly GCA_034641835.2 of Pinus albicaulis. Lineage (NCBI taxonomy): Eukaryota > Viridiplantae > Streptophyta > Pinopsida > Pinales > Pinaceae > Pinus > Pinus albicaulis. Next base: position 246,240,803 of record CM076573.1, on the reverse strand, counting down.
GGATGTGAGGTTTGGGGTTGCAACATCTCTAGAGAATCCTGGAGAAAGATTGAGCAAATCCAAAAGCATTTTATAACGTATAAATTCAAAATTAAAATAAATACACCCTATTGTATTCTCCTTATAGAAGTGGGTCTTTCCCCTATCGAGAGCCTAGCTATAACTAGGCTCCTGTTGTACAAGCACAAAATCAATAACATGGAAGACCTTAGACTTCTTAAGCTAGCTTTAAATTATAGCCAAAACCAAATAAGGCTCAAACGAGGTTGGTATAAGATACCAAGTCCTGGTTAAACCATTAGGAGATCTACGAAAATGTTGCATTGCAAAATATTAATAACATTAAAAATATTGTTACTTCTAAGCTTAAAGAGAAAATGTGGTGTGAGAAAGATTTAGAGGCTAAAAGAAAATTAAGATACTATAAGGAGGTCAGCAACCTTACTCTAGAAGATCAAAAGTATATTTTCATTTTAACTAGCTTAAAGAAAAAAAATATATATCGAAGGCAAGAATGAACTCTCATGAGCTCCATAGTGAAACAAGTCGTTGTGAAATTTCTAAAACATCATGGGTGGAAATGATCTGCCATCTCTGTGAGAATATGAACATTGAGCATGAAAATCATTTCCTCTTAGAGTGCTCTGCGTACACCCACATTAGATCTTAGTTTCATAATCTTTGTTGCAATACCGACCTTCCTAGGCTTTTAACATGTCAAAATTATAGTGAGCTCTCGACACTTCTCTCCAAGCTCTTTAAGCATAGGAGTACAATTTTAAAGCAAACTAAATAATTCATTTATCTAGGTCCGATAGACCAAATTTTGGTCTGAATGGACTTTAACTATCATCATCATCATCATCATAAATTAAATATTTGGAAAACATTTTTAGACATGAATTCATAAAAATTATCACACTGCATACTAAGTTTCTAAGTAATATATATATCATTTATTAAAATCTAAAAAACCATACAAACTCAATAAATAAATTGTAATTTTAAATTATTTCTATTGTTAAGTAATATATATATATATATATATATATATATATATATATATATATATATATATAACAAGATTCTTAATCATGGAGTTTTACCCCACTTTATTATGGATATTTTGAACTTATAAAAATATTTTGTTACAATATTATAGTCCAATATTATGGCTTATCAATATTACATGTTCAAAAAATCATAAGTTATTTCCTATGACAATTTGTGCTAATTAATCAATTTAATTTAAAAAACATATTATTATCCATTTACTCAATATCTATTAATAATTAAATTAAAATTGTAAAAATAGTATTTCAAAATAAAAATTCTTATTAATATAAATAATTATATTAGTTTAATTGTTAAATAAATTTTATAATATTTTAAATTTATATACTTTTATATAAACAACAAATTATATATTTTATATATTATATAATAAATGATGGAAAAAATATATATACATCGATTTATATATTTCATATAATATATAATAAATAAGGTATTAAAAAAAAACACATCATGTGAAAAAAAAAACTTTAAAGACCATTTATTATTAATTTTAATGTGGGACAAGGCACCCACATCCATTCCACGGTGGCCAAGCAGCATCACACAAATCAGGTAACCACACAGTTGTACACTCTAACGAAGCTCTTGACGGTCTTGATGAGGGCTCTGATCCTGATTCTGCACCACTTTTCCCCCTGTAGATCCTACAATTACCCAATCCCCTCTAGAATTGACAGTGTATCCCCATGGCCCTCTTCTGGGTGTTACCACTTCATCGGCCCATGGCTTCGAGCACACCCTAGTTAATCTCAGACCATCGTCGCATTCGGACAAAGCCTCTATCCTGCCCGAAACATTTTATCTTTCCATTCCCCCAGATAATCAGCCACCCTCTTCATCTCGCTCTGGCCCTAACTCTGTCTCGCCCTCTATGCCTCCGCTAGAATGGGCCTTGGCCCCCCCTTCCCCCTCCTCACCCTGTCGAGATGAGCAAGCCGATTCCCCTAGGAATGGTATTGAATCCGACCTTGAAGCCTTACTCAATGATCCCCATATCGACCTAGCTACACTCACCATTTTCGATAAGGTTCCCCCACAATCTGATGCTAAGCCTTCACTTTCTACTACTTCACGCCACAATTTCACCCCTAGTAAAAAGGCGAATCAGGAGTCTCGGAACTTCAGGTGCCGGACTAAGACAAGATCCATATTCGGGGCAGAACTATTGGACCTCACGGAGGTCCCGATTTCATCTGTTGAGGAACTTTGGGCGCTTAGAGCAAATAGCCCAGATGGGGTTTCCAAATGACCTGAATCATCTCTCTTAATATTAGGGGTATAGGCGACCCCTCTAAGGTTTTATGCTTATGAGATCTTATCAGGGAGAATAAGCCACAGATTGTATTACTACAGGAGACAATGTGTGACAGAATGAAGGCCATCAAAGCAGTGTTAACTATAAGTAAGGGATGGAAGGCGGCCGGGGTAAGTGCTATGGGACGAGCCAGTGGACATTTTACTCTTTGGGACCCCAACGAAGCTAATCTCAGGGCCTATCTTTTTTGTGGGGGTATTATCCTATCTGGGAACCTCAGAGGGATAAATGTGCCTATCCATATCATTAATCTATATGCACCTTGCCATAAATAAAGTTCTTTTTGGGATAATCTCAAGGTTTCAGGGATTTTAAATATGAAAAATCTTATTCTGATGGGAAATTTTAATGCCACCTTAAAGCCAAATGAGTCATGGGGATTGAAAGCAAAAAGAGACCCATTGGCCGAGCACACTGCATCCATTGTAGAACCAACAAAATTATGGGACATCAAACTTGCGCCCATTGCGCCTACATGGAACAACCACAGAGTGGGGGGGAATTTCATTTCTAAGCGGCTGGATTGGACATTAATGGGCGAAGGTATTCTCACATCTCTAGGTCACATTTCATCTGGGATGTTAGTCTCAGATTTATCTGACCATTCGTCGATTTATCTAAAATGGAGATCTGTACAAAAAAGCCGCGCCATTCCTTTCAAACTTAATCATGCCTAGTTAAGTGACCCAGAATATGAAAAACTTGTTTGCGATAATTGCAATTTAAATCCACATTTTCTAGAATCAGGGGAATGGAACGAATTCCATTCAAAATTACAAAGGGTAAAATATATCACTAAGGAATGGGAGATAAATAAGAAGCTAGAGATGCGAGTTGAATTAAAATTCATAAAATCAATATTGCCAGAAATTCTATCTGGCTTTTCCTATCATGCACCCGATAAGGAGACCAATTTGTTAATGGAGGAATTAAAAAGGAGGAAATTGCAGATTCTGAAAGTGGAGGAATTGACATGGAAACTCGAAAGCAGGGTTACCTAGATGTGTGAAGGGGATTTGAATACAAAGTATTTCCATAAGACTGCAAACGAAAGGCGAAATCAAAACCACGTATGGCACATTCAGAATAATGAGGGAATAATGATATACGATGGGGAGACAATCCGCGAAGAGGCCCACAAACACTTTGCCAATTTCTGCAAGGTTGATTCAGACATCGATCAGGAATGTCAAAAATGGGTCTTACATCACATTCCCCATAGCTTCGATGAGGAGGCATGTAGGATCATTAATGTTGAAGTTTCTAAAGAGGAAGTTATAGCCAATTTGAAATCCTTTGGCCAAGACAAATGCCCAGGGCCAGATGGATGGCCGCTAGAATGTTTCTGCCACTTCATGGATATTATGGCAGACGAGATTACTACCATTGTTGAACAAGGACATATTCTGGGACACGTTCCTACCAACATGAATTCCACGTTCTTGGCTCTGATCCCAAAATGCTCTGATCCAAAGGTATTCTCAGATTATAGACCCATTGCGCTGTGTAATTTGATCTACAAAGTATCTTCAAAGATAATTTCCAACAGGCTCGAGGAATACTTGTCAAAGACTATTGCGAGGGAACAATACGGGTTTCTCAAAGGCCATTTGATCCACGACGCAATTTCTATTTCCCAAGAGGTTTTATATCCAATACACGATGGGAAAAAGGAAGACATTATTCTGAAAATCGACTTTCTCAAGGCATTTGATAAGGCAAATTGGTCTTACATTCGATTTCTCCTATTTAAACTGGGCGTCCCGATTGGAGCTATCAGGTGGATCATGGAATGCATTACAACAGTCAACTACGCTATTTTAATAAATGGAAAGCCTTCTCAATTTTTTGGGGCTGATCGGGGACTACGAAAGGGTTGCGCATTATCACCCCTCATATTCATTTTGATTATGAATGGGTTCAGTTTCCTCATGGACATGGCATGGTGCGTCGGGTAATTTACATGATTCTCCTTCTCAAATACTGTAAGTACCTCTCACTCACTTTTTGCGGATGATATGCTGATATTTGGTATGATTGTGAGGAATCAATGGTTATACTTATACTACATGTTCAGTCGTTTCTCTGCCACTACTGGGCTCTGCATAAATAAGGAAAAGTCCTTCATCATACATGGGCCCAGGGATGGGGAAGAGATTTCTTACATTGCTAGCTTCCTGGGGGTTCAGAAAAAGAAGTCTATCGAGGGTTTCACTTACCTGGGATATAGAATCAAGCCTTCAGCCTATAGAAACAGTGGTTGGGCTTGGTTAGTGGAGAAAATCAAAACAAAAATCTATAAATGGACCCATAAATGGCTAACCTTGGGAGGGAGGCTCATAATGGTCAAGGCAGTACTTTCCTAAATTATTGTATTTTGGGGCCACCTCTTCTACATTCCACAAGGGATTGTATCACAAATTAATGTTGTCATATCTAAGTTTATTTGGGGTGGCACAACCCAGAATAATAAAATTCATCTATGCCACCTGGAGATCTTATTTGTTCCTAAAAAGCTGAGAGGATGGGGGATTTTGAACACCCGAGCATTCAATTCAGCATTATTGATCAAGTATTTCTGGAGGGATCTTAATGACAAGGGTATTTGGGATGAGATTATAGCTTGCAAATACTTGCCACAAGAACCATTGTGGTTTATCTACTACAAACAGTTCAACGCCCCCAATAAAAAATTTGCAATTTGGATCAGTTTCATCAAGGTCTTACCCATTTTAGTGGGAGGACTGGCTTGGTCCTTTGGCGATGGTAGGAGAATTTTTTTCAGTGGGGACAAGGTGTGTGGAATGGTATCCATCCCTTTCCTCAACATTATATTGCACCATTCCCTCTCTTCCAAAGGGATCATATTTCTATCTCAAGTCATAGATCGATTGGAATTAAATGCACCAATTTACAAAATAGCTGCACAATTAGCGCTCACAGGCTCAGAGGCAATGGAATGCATGAAGCATGCAGATGTATTCTGATAGGCCGGCTTATCTCATACTAAGGAGGGTGACAAGCTGACGTGGGTTGGAAATATGCACAATGGCGCACTGATTGTAAATCAGATATATGACAACATCAACAACTATGAGTCAATGGATTACATTATGCCCAGATTTGAAAATTACTGGTGTCGGAAAATTCCAACCAAAATTGTGTTATTTGGATGGCTTGTATGGCGAGAACGAGTCCTTACATGGGATGGGCTACGGAGAAGGGGATGGCATGGGCCAAGTAGATGCATTTTATGTCTATCGGAACAGGAATCCATCTCCCATCTATTTTTCACTTGCCCCTGCATAACTCACATCTAGTCACTATTTAGCAATCATCTTCTTTGCGAGGATTGGACTCCGTCAAATTTAATTGAAGCTGCAAATAGCTGGGACAAAGTGAGTGGGAAATTTCAATCATTACCCTTTTTCTTCATATGGGAGATTTGGCGTAGCAGGAACAGACACATCTTTGAGGAGGTTCCAATCATGATCCACCACATATACAATGCCATTATGGGATGGATTAAGGACAAGGATCCATACAGGCCTTCCAATCAGGATGACTCCATTAGGATTCGCCCTCACCCTATCTCATTGCCTGCCATTTTCTTTGATGGCGCTTGTAAGAACGAAATTATGGGGTGTGGAGCATGGATCAAACCCTCTTAATTAGAAAGGATCTAGGTAAGCTAGAATGGGGGAAAAGGCACTAAAAATCTGGCTGAATTAATGGCCCTTTGGGGTGGACTGCTGGTGGCTTGCAATCTCAATCTTAAATAGGCATCCATATACGGAGATTCAAATCTTATCATAGAGGCCTTCCAGGGTCTCTGTCCGCATTCTTCTATTACTACACATGGATGGTTTAGAAGGGCTAAAATCGTATGGGAGAAATTGAATGAGCCTCCTCTCCATAATATCTTCCTTGATAATAATACGTGAGCCGACAGGCTATCTAAGAAGGGTCTGAATATGAATTATGGCCATCTTCAGGTAACTAGATATCTTAACAACCAAGAGGTATGGACCAGCAACATACCAATTCCTTGACTCATATATTCTGGTGGAAGAAGTATTCTGCAATTTTGAGCTCGACTGCACAACCACGAGCCTAGAAATTAAGCGAGCCTCGAAATCTTCAAGCAAACCCGCGGGAACAAGTTTTCTAAAAATCAATCCTCAGAAAGTATTAAAAATAACATACAGTTTTTCACTGGCTAACAAGCTCGAATCATAGAATACCACTCTCATTGTATGCAAGATCGAATCATAGTCTTGATATGATAGATATAAGCTAAACTGGACTTTGATTCTTAGTGTTCTGCAATAGTGCGATAAATTGAAATATGAAGCTATTATGAGGACAAAAAATGTATGCCTTTTCTATTTGTAGAAGAAGTGTAGAAGAAGTGCAATTGCTAGATAATCCTCAAATCCATATGAGAACGATTAAAGCAGATGAATATACTGTTATTGTCTTTATAATACAGTGATTTTTTTCCTCTGAAAAAAAAATTAAATATGATATTTTTGAAATATATACATTATTACCCATTTCTAGCTGCCTTTAAAATCACAGATTGAGAAATAAGTTTAAATTTTATTTTGATATAGAAGTTTGGTGATCATATTATGTACAATACCGTGAATGTCTATTGTTCATAAAATCCCGACATTAACAAGAGAGTTGAAAATTCCTTTGAAAAAATATATTTATATAAAATTATGATGATTATATATGATAAAATATTTGGTAATTTTGAAAAGAAAATTTAACGCACACAAGAGTGCAAGACAGAGAAAAGTTAAGATTGACAAGAGCGTAAGACAAATAGTTTAGAAAATTTATATTTATATAAAATTATGATGATCATATATGAAAAGTTAAGAGTGTAGGGAAAAAAACGTGTACCAGGACAAGAGTGTAAGACAGATAGCTTATATACCATTTTCATTTTATATAGAGAGATATAGTGATCATATATCATGAAATATTCAAGGTTATAGGTTTTATATTACTTTTATGTTTGTTTTTTTGGAATTATGAAAAAAATTATCATAATTTCATTAATATTTTTTTTTTTTTAAATTTTATTATTTTTATGATATTTTAATCAATAATATTTTTCTAAATAAATTAAATGTTTGGAGAAATTTTCTAGACATCAATCTATAAAAAAATATCACATGACTTAACGGAAATGCCAACTTAGGTCGTATATAGTGTAATCGAAATGCCAAGGTGAAAGTGCATGATCCGGCCTGATCTATTTCCTCTTTGTTCTTTTTCTTCCTCTTAGAACTTCCCCGATAAAATGACGTCCGAGTTATACTTCGCACGCAATAAGGTTATGTTTTAAAAAAAAATTAAAGTTTCATTTGATTACGGGAATTCTATTTTTGAAAAAAAAAAAAATTGAAATAATAATTCAATTGTCAGAATAAGTATATATATATTTTGAAATGATGAAATTAAAATTTTTAAAAAAAATGGTTCGTAATGCTATTATTATTCAAGTGGAAATTATATTTTTAGAAAAAATGCAAATTAATATATGAATTGGAAAAACTGTACTTGTATTTTAATATCAAGAGTGACAAATATACAACCATAACTAAAAAATTGCTTTAATAAATTATTTTCTTATTATTACACAGAAGGTGTTTATTTTTGAATCATTCCACCCTCACCATAGTCTATATTTTTATTTTCTGTCGTTGATTCAAGCAAACAAGTGTCACATTATCCACCGTTAGATCTGTGTAGCTTTAGAAATGGAAACTAATTGCAAGCCAGCTTGAAACAAATTGGAAACTAGTACGTGAAATGGAAATTGGAGCACACGAAATGCAAATTAATTTTGAGTATAGAATTTTTTTAATTTGATTGCTAATAGAAATGGAAACTAATTGCAAGCCAGATTGAAACTAATTGGAAACTAGTACGTGAATGGAAATTGCAACACACTAAATAGAAATTAATTTTGAGTATAGAAATTTTTTAATTTGATTGTTTTATTTAATAATTTAAAAAGCTAAAAAGCTTAGAGAATCTGGGTTAAATAACTAAAGTTAATCATTTTAAGATTTGGAATTTTTTAAGAACTTGATTAGAAATTTTTTAAGAATCAAAAACTAGTACTTGAAATGGAAATTGCATCACACGAAAAGCAAATTAATTTTGAGTGTAGAAATTTTTTAAATTGATTGTTTTCTTTAATCACTTAAAAAACTAAAAAGCTTAGAGAATCAGGAAAGAAAATCTTGAATTTGAAATTTTGAAGTTGTTTTTTTATATAGATTGTTTAGAAGATTTTTAATTTGATTGTTTTCTTTAATAATTTAAAAATCTAAAAATCTTAGAGAATGTGGGTTAAGCTCTTATGACCGAAATTGTGTGGAAGCCCTATTCAAATGAGCTAGAGGAAGCCTCCACTTCCACCTCTGGAAGTGAAGGATTGTAGTGAAAAAGTTGATGTGTGGAGTGAAGGGGTGATCAGGTACATAATGCGGAGTGGTATTTTTTCTTTTGCTTCATATTTTTCTTACTATTATATTTTTTCTTTTGCTTCATATTTTACAGCTCTAGATAAACTGGTTGAAACATAAATGCAGGTACAAATGTCGAAGGATAAAGTTGAGTGTTCCCAATACAAGAATATAGAATCGTCAAACATACTTCCTTCACTGGTTTCTCCAAGCAGCACAAATCACAATCGGATTTTATTTATAATTAGTTGAACTATTGAAGGCAATAGTGGGTCATATAAAAATAACCAGACACTAAACAAAGTGGAGAAATTGCTAGCCAACACAAATCGCAATCGGATTTTTTTTATAATTAGTTGAACTATTGAAGGCAATAGTGAGTCATATCCAAATAACCAAACACCAACAAACTGGACAAATTGCTAGACAACAACTAAAATTAAAGTTATTGGATCACATGGTTGTGTTTTCCTTCTTTAGCCATTTATGAATGTAGGCTACATTGAGGGTATTAAGTATAGAGCGTGAAATGATATTTCCACTAATCGGTAGTCTTCAATGCTCTATTACCTTTATGGGCAATGCTGTCCCTCGCATTCCATCTGAAATTTGAAAACAAAACCTACAATTTTAAAATATGTTTACACTTTGTATGAGGTTGCACAGTATTCGTTGTCAAAGTTATAAAATTATTTCAATTATATAAATTAAAATAACTATTTACATACATCATATAAATTAAAGTTAATTATTTTAAGGTTTGGAATTTTTTAAGAATTTGATTAGAATTTTTTTAAAATATGTTAACACACCTATATTATTTTAAAATACATAAATAAATTTATTTACAATTAAAAAATATTTAAAGATGTAAAATTCATAAATTTATATGCAATTTCAACAAAATTTTCAAATTTAACAACCTCCCAAACATAAATAAATTAACTACGACATAACAAGCACCCATTGATTCAAGTATAATTTGTGTTTCATGTAAATTTATGGCATTGGACATGTCAAACAACGTTTGATTCATTTATAATTTTTCTCTGGTGTATATTTAAGCATACTTACCAAGTTTGAATTAGGATTAGATACAGAAAAAAGAAACATCTAAAATTCAATATCTGAAAATTTTAGAAATTAGTAAATTCAAATGTCAATTCCACTCAATATCTGAAAATATTAGAAATTATCTGAAAATTTTAGAAAGTAGTAAATTCAAATGGACACGCCCAATTGACATATTTTGGTGATAATTCATTTAGGATGCATAACCGCAAGACAAAATTCCTACTTCAAGAAAAGCAATGAAAGACAAATCTTCCCAAATCTTGACGAAATCTTTCCAAATCTTGATGAGATGAACTAACTTCGGTGTATCTTTGCACCTTTAGGGACAAATGGTATTTTTTTCTTCATACTAAAACCGTATTGGTGCACCATTGAATTAAACCATAAAACATTATTGTTTTCACATCCACTTTCAACAATATTTCCAATGTTTTCAGTGGAATCCAAAATAAAGCTTCACTCCTCCTCTAAAATCATGCATTGATTAACCATTTGAAATATTGCAGGACTAAGTCTCAAATTATAAGTAAGATTTAATTAATTAATTAATTAATTTAATTAGAAAAAAAAGACACAACTACTTTGTAAATAAATTTCTTTTTTTTATTTGTGTATATTACTAATAAATTTTTAAAATATTCTACAATAGTTAAATACATACTATACACTTAATAAATATTAATAGTTAAATTAAAAATATTAAAACTTTATTTCAAACTAAATATGCCTATCAATATAATAATCATAATAAATTTTAAATTTAATAAAAAATTTATTTTAAAAACAATTAAACATAAAAGTTAGAAAAAATAACACGCACTCACAAAGCTCTTGGATAATTTTAAATAATTATACTCAAAAGAAGGCTACTCGATAAAACATGAAAAGTAAAAATAAGAAACCTACTTAACCAACTTGTGAATATATGATAATTTGATTGTGATGCAAGTGTTTCAAACTGAAAATATAATGATTGTGATAATTTGTTTGTGATGCAACTGTTTCAAACCCTAAATATAATGATTAATAGCCTGCATTGCAAATTTGTTGTCAGAGAGGCGGCTTGAACACGTTATACTTTTCAAAATTCACTCACGACTACTTTCTTTTTCTTTTCTTTCAGACAATTCTTGCTAAAATTAAACTTAATTATAAGTACTACCTCAAAATTATAAGCTAATTAAAAATGCAGGATTGATACAGAGTAATGAGATGCAAGTGGAGCTAAAATCTATTTAGTTTTTAATATTTGAAGTTAAAAAAATAATAATATTTTTTTTTTTTTTGAAAAACAAAGAGCTTTTCTTAAAAATAAAGTCTGTTGCATGTGCATATATCAATACTTCCTGTATACAAATAAAATCATCATGCCATGCTTGAAAAAAGCCCTATAACATGGCCACAAGATGTAAAATCCAAAACAACGTGAAATCATATCCTTAGAGACAGTCCAAAAAACAAGAATCCCATTAATTATATTTGGAGTTAAGATATAATTATTATTAAAAATTTTTTGAAAAACTAAAAGTTTTTATTAAAATAAAAAATAAAGTCGGTTGCATTTGCATATATCAATACTTCGTATATATCAAGTAAAATCATCATGACATGCTTGAAAAAAACACTATAACATGGCTACAAGATGTAAAATCCAAAACAGCGGGAAATCATATCCTTAGAGACAGTCCAGAAAACAAGAATCGCATTAAGTTCAAATGAATCCCATTAAGTTCAAATGGGACACGAGGAAGAAACTACAAGAAAATATGTTAGCATAAACGTAACTTTCATATGAATCCCATTAATATGTTTTGCCCTCAGTAGACATGCTGGAAGGGGATGACCTCATACATTGAAATGAGGGCCTCAGTGTTCTCCATCCAATGTATCAAGAAATAAATATCAAGATCATTGACCCCTTGGGTCCATTTAATGATATTCAATGCTTCTCCAACAATATAAATCCGGTTAATGGAAAACCAAAGGGTACACTCGAGAATCGCAAAGGGAAATAAATTCTGGGAAATCAATTCTGGTGTGCAATTGGTGTCAGCCCCTCCATACTAGCAAAAAATAAATGCTTCTCAAGGATTATCATGATATGAACCCCACATCCACAAAACCGCTGTAGAGGTCCATTAAAGAAACCGATAAGGAACCTATTTTCCAAGTCTTGAAAAAAAGCTAACAGAGAATGATACCTAAGTCCACATGTCCACAGATCAATCTCTAGAAAATATGAAATAATAGGAAGCCAAGAGGATTTGATTTCTCTGATGTCTTCCCTCAAAAATAAATCATTGCTACTCTTACAAATCCCCTAAATGATGTATAGGGGTAAAGCTATAACAAGCACTATGGTAGTATAATAAGCACTATGGTAGGAAGTGAGGCATTGAAGAATGGATGAAGGTACCCAAGGACGAAGTGCAGATGTTCAAGGTACTCAGGACGAAGCGCAGATTAATGAATTTGAGTTGGTTTATTTTAACTACATTTTTTTTTTAATTTTATACTAAAGTTAAAATACAATTAGGTGTTACTTGAAGTGTAAACTAGTAAATTTGAATAAGGTTTAGTTTCAATAGATTTTATGTTTGACAATAAGATCAAGTTACGAAAATTAAATTATTCAATTAAAAAAAAGAAGCTTTTAAACATAACAAAAGAAACTAGCCCTTATCAAACTGAGCCTAATTAATTTAATTTAAAAAAGCAAAAACAATTGTCCATTCAAATGTGTTCATAAGATACGCTCATATTTTGCGGACGGATTAACCACAACTCATCCAACTACCTAAACAAAAATATTTCTATCCAATTCATATGATACCACTATTGTCGTCCCAGACGCTTTCAATTGACGGGAAGTGCATGTCAACATTTTCATGATCATCAACCCTCAGTGCTACAACAATCGAAAGATACCTGCCAACATTGCTAAAACAATTGCACAATCAAATACGTGGGCTAAGAACAAAATTAAAACTGTACATAATAGTGAGTTAGGTTAGATATATAATCTTCTCAATAAAATTAGGAGCATTTGCTCACTCTCCGTGGATCATGCATCAGCTCTAAATAACTCACCCCTAGACATTATCGAAAGAATTCAGGGAGAAAGAAATTAAGAAAGATCATCAACCTTACACCTTGAAGGAAATAGTTACGCGGTAATACTCAGAAACAAAAATGAAAAATGTGGCTAGAATGAGAATCAAGATATTGAAAACTGTAATGAAAAATTGATGTACATTCTTATTCTATAATTTTACTAGTTCTCCAAAAATGGTTCAAGGGGTGAAAATTGAAGTTTAAAACGTTCAATGGTGATAAAGGTCGATTTTGAATGCACAATTATAATCGATCATTTAATGCCGTGCAAATATATAATCATTTATAAACATTATTGGTTTCTCTACAGATGAAAATTGAAGTTTAAAACGTTCAAGGTGATCAATGTCGATTTTGAAAGCACAACTATAATCGATCATTTAATCCTGTGCAAACATATAATCATTTATAAACATTATTGGTTTCTCTACGTATATACACTTTATTAATTAATAATAATGTGTTAGGTTGTTATTCATATTGTATACCATCTAAACAATACAATAGACTAGTGCAATATTTATTTATATCTGGGATTATTGGTCTAGGCCAACCAAAGGAGCACTACATTGGAAATTCATGTGATACAGAAAAATTGATGAAAACCAAAGGATAATTTAAATGTATACGATTATTTTTTATAACGATTTCATATGAATAGTTCTATTTTTAGCAAAATGTGACCCGTGACCCATAATAGTTAATGTGGTTTCTGTTGAACTTAGTAGTATTGAATGTGAACATGTTATGGTTATGAATATTTAAAATAACCACCAATTATATTTATTTTAATTGATTGCTATTTGTAAGTTTAATTTAAGGTGTTTGATGCATTAGTTTATCTTGTTTTTTTATGTTTCTTGTTGAGTCTAGAGACTTATTCTACATTTCATTATGAAGGCCATGTGTAAGTATGTCTCTTAACTTGGATCCCATTTGTGTCTCTCTTAAAATAAAAAAAATGAAATATTTTCTAATTAAAAAAACAATATGAGCTAAAAAAAAAAAAAAAAAAAAAAAACAATAGATGTTTAATTAATTGTGAGTATAATTTAATATAATCTTATGTAAAGAAAAAAAAACATGTGATTAAGACTTTATAACCTTATATTTTCCAAAAATATTTTAACACTTGATATCAACTTCATATATATTTATATGTAAAAAGATATTAAATTATTTTCTTAAAAATGATATGAACAAAATATTCCATGTAAATTATGAATAAAATATTGTAATATCAATTAATATTAACTTATACTTAAAAATATATTAACAACCAAAAAATCATTTAAATACATATATTTTGTAATATCTCAAAAAAAATCATTTAAATACATATGTTTTGTAATAATTATTGAAAAAATCTAATCCCTCTAAAACCATCTTAAATCAATTCTTAAAATAAATCTATACTCAAACCATATTAAATCAATTCTTAAAATGAATATATACTCGCCCTACAACGAAGTCATAGAGTTTGGCTAATTCTCAACATCTTCAATCATAAGAGACTCCGTATCGAGCACCTACCGTTATAAGCAATCATTGTATCTTATCTATGGTACTGAGTCGTGATTAAATATGCGCATTGGGTTGGACTCATGTGCAATTCCAGCTGCATCTCCACTTTTAAAATAAAGTCCAAAAACATATATTCAAAAAGCATGGAACTTCAAATCAACGCTTGACATGCATGTTCTCGGCTTATCTTGTCTATGGTATTGAGTCATCATTGAATATATGCATTGGTTAGCATAAAATTCCAACTACATGTCCATTTTTTAAAATGAGTCCAAAAAAAATATTAAAAAGTATGGAACTTTAAAGCAACCCTCGACATGCACATGCATGTTTTCGAATTAATGAATAAGAACATGAGTACTGTAATTTGTAATTATGCTCATGCACTTAGGCCAATTATAGGATTTGGATGATAATCGATATTGTTTAATGAAACATGGAAGTATCAATATGTCAAAAATATGACATACATAGAGTTAGAGTTTAATGGTTATGGATTTAGGTGGAAAGAATGATTAAGAGTAATGATAGGGATAGAAGTTACACAAACATAAGAAGTGGGAATATATGAAAATGGAAATAAGACCTTTAAAATATGAAGGTGAAAATAAGACCTTAAAAATATGAACCAATGAATTCGTGAAAAGTTAATTTTCATATATATATAGAGAGAGAGAGTGTGTGTTAAACATTAGAGAATATATTGGTCAAAGCTCATCTAACCGCTAGTCAAAACAAAATCAATAGCTATAGTCTCTCTTTGTCAATGACAGATGATAAACATAAAAAAACTTACTTTTTGGAAATATTAAATTGCTAAAATAAAAATAAAAATCATAAGCATTTATTAAATTATAAATTTGTTCGAAATAATAAGTATTATTATTGCTATTATTATTATAAAAAAATTAATATATGTAAATAAACATTGCTATAATACGAGGGAGCAATACCATAACTCATCAATACCACATACTAAAACAATCATAACTCATTTCATTAATAAATTTAATTAAAAGGGGAAAACAGACATAAAGAAATCTCATCTTTTGATTTCTATATATTATCAAAAATGTATATTATCCATTGACATGGTAAGGGTATATCATGGTCATGTCCAAGAATAACATCCAAATAGAGTGGGGAATTGAACTAGTGACTTCACATCTAGGACTCTTTTAGTTGTAGTGTTGTTTTTGTAAACTAACACCTGTTAAGGATTTGAAACATTCACCTATCACAATTAGTGTCTTATCAGTACACACCTTCACCATTTTATCAGTGCCACCATTCACCATCAATCTAAACCCAATAAGCCTTTTACTTTAAATATTAATGTTAAATTTTTTTATTTTTTTTTATATATATATCAAACCCTATGTAATTTTAAATGTGCTTTGAGTGGTTATGTTGAGTATTTTGTTTTTTTTTTTAAATAGCTCAATTTAATATGTAATTTATATTTAAATAATAATAAATTATTCATTATATATTCTTGTTTTTCATTTTAAAATAATATTTTTTATATACTAAAATTAAATTTAAATTTTCAAAATTTAAAAATAAATAAATAAAAACTTATTTATTTAAAAAATCATCATCAAAACATTTATTATTATTATATTTAAATGGATTTTGTGAGTTTTTATTTTATGAAAATTTAGTGTAATTGAGTGATTGATTTTTATTAAAATTTGAAAAATTCATTTTATTATATATTAATTATTTTTTTAATTGTTTCAAATATATGGAAAACAATTTTATATATATATATATATATATATATATATATATATATATATATATATATATATATATATAAATATATATATATATAATTTTTAAGTAAAATAGTTTATTGGATATTATTTCTTTGAAATTTTTTATTACTTGTAAATTAAATGAATAAAATACTAGTTATTTTTATAAAGCTATAAAAGTTATTTAGATTTGTGGTTATATAGAAGAAATGTTGTAATGTCCCATTATATTATTATATTATATTATCTAAGTATGCTAGCTGAATCAAATTATATTAAAATTATTAAAAAAAACATCAAAATAAATTTAATAATTAAAATAAAATTAAGTGGTATATATATATATATATATATATATATATATAGTCAAGTTTGTGTAGAGTCTTATTATCTTACCCACTAAAGTTCTATTCTCATAGAGATTAACATGCTTGCTCCTTGGGAATCATTTCTATATGAAAGATAATGGTGGATGTACCTAGTATCGATCTCCAATACAATGAACCAAGTGAATATATATATGATCCATCTTAATTCCAGATATACCCAGTGCCAACAGGTATCAAATATTAGGTGCAAAATTTATTTTAGAGTGAAATTATATTTGATCCCTTTGGTCGCTTATTAGATTCATGGTTAAGATGGATCTAGGATGGTTATTATTTATGTGATGGTTTTGACAACCCATCAGTTTTCCCATGCTATTAATCTATTTGAAGGGATAAAATTCGAGTGAATTTACATTAAATATCTTTGTATGATTATGAGCATAAATTAAATAATAATTTTTATATTTTAATCATTTGAGAAATATAACGTTTCAATTTTAGCCACAATGATTAGCTCATTGGTAAATTATGTAAAACACTTAACTTGTTGTTTTCATGGTATTTTTATATTGGAAGGGATAAAATCACAATGAATTTACATTAAATGTGTTTTTATTGTTATTAGCATAAATTAAATTAATAAGTTCTTTATTATAATTTTTTCCGAAGGAAAAATCATAATTTTCATTAAAGTTGAAAATTACATGCTGTAGATGCATTGCATATGCATGTTGTGTTTGTTTTCACTTACATTTAGATCCTCAAAAGTTACCTCGAAGGGGTGTACATCAGAAAAAAGATAAATAGTATAAATACAATAATTACAATCTATTAGATAACAGATCTATCAATATTGTCCGTCATATAACTGTCAAAAAATTATCAAAAAAATGTCTATTTTCATATCGTCTGTGCTGCATTATCAGTCTGTTCTATAAATGGATGATGATAATAGCTGAAATGTTGAGTATCATTTTTTTCCTCTATGTGATAGAGTCACCTGTGTTGGACCGCTGCCTCCTTGGAAAGCTTGTCAGAAATGCAGTTGTGTTCCCTGCATATGCGAGAGCAGGAAATTGATGAGAAATGTTCTTTCATTTTCCATATATATTCCAATATAAAAATAAGTGTGTGCACATGACAAGATGCTACTTTATTGAACCAATTTTTGATTATTTTTGAATCCCAAAATACTTGAAGGTGTAAAATGTTATGCTCTAATGCAAACTGTAGCAGGTGGCGAATTGTGATAAGCTCAACATAATTATTTGTGCCGGGTCCCAGACCCATTTTGATTTTGAAGAAATGCAGATTTGGGAGATGTAATAGTGCACCTTCACCACAGCCTAATGGTTGTGTAGATCCATTGTAATAATCCCAAGGTGTGTTGTGATTAATATCTTCAGGAGTGATAATTCAGTGGGGTCTAGGAGGATCATCTTCATGTATGTAAGAGAAGCTGGATAAGGTATTGGACTTAATCAAATGCCGGGGGGTAGAGTCTTTAAATATATATGCATTCCTAGCCAGCCAGATGCCCCAACAGACAAGGAGTGGGATGCTCCTGACTTTGTATGTAGGGGAAGAGTTCCACCAAGCTTTCCATGCCTCGTTTATGTTATGACCTTGCCAAATTAGATTGATTCCTAGGTCATGTATAATGGATGTCTAGAGTGCAATAGTGGATCTGCAGAAAAGTATAAGGTGATCAATGGATTCTGAGTCGTTTCTGCAGAGTGTACACCAAGTGGGTCCATGAATGGATCGTTTGAGAAGATTTTCCATGGAAGGAGCAATGTTGTTTAGTGAGCACCACATGAATAATCTGGTGTAGGGAGAGGCTGGAAGCTTCCAAAGGAGGTGCCACCACCATTCACGTCTCTGAGGGAGGTGGTCTAGGTATATGTGCAAATATCCATCTTTTGGAGTATAGATCCCAGATTTTGCAGGGGCCCAAATGATTTCATCATCCCCGGTGCCTATTTGGATATGAAATTCTACCAGCACTGTAGTGAAGGTCTTTCATTCATGTTTCAGATGCTTTAGAATGCCGAGATGGTTGGAAATTTTCCATCCCTGTGATTTGAGGTTCATGGTTTGAGGTTCAGAAATCTGAGCAATGTATCGAATGTCATGATCAACCAGATGGTTGATGAGTTCCGGAGGTAGAATGTGAGTATTTCCACAACCCGCCCAGGGGTAAATACCAATACGAGATTTGTTCCCTAATCTAATTCTCCACGAAATTCCATTCCTGATATGAGGCAGGGATGTAGTGATAGCTTTCCAAATGGATGAGATGTTGTGCTGATTCTATGTTGGTAGCTGAATACACTAAAAAATATTAATGGGTCAGATATACTTCATATAAACCACATGTGTCTAAAGGTTCTTGGTTTTCATGATTGCCCATCCCATTTAAGCAGCAAGGGCTCTTGAAAAAGGGTTCATGTTTTTTATGCCCCATCCTCCCCATTTTTTGGGGAGGGCTATGTTATCCCATTTGACCCATGCAAAAGTTTGACCCTCTCTACTACCATTCCAAAGAAATTTGTTACACATTTGTTGAATGCGATGAATAATAGCCCAAGGTAATCAAGCCAGTGACATCCAACAGATGGGGGTGGCTTCCAAAATAGATTTAAGGAGGGTAAGCCAACCAGCCCGAGATAATCCTCTGTTGTGCCAAATACCAATGCGTTTTTCCAACTTGGCCACAAGCCAACTCCAATCTATAATGCGGTACTCTGAGGGTCTCAATATAAACCCAAGGTATTTTAGACCTTCTTCAAGGTTCAAGGAATGAAAAGGAAATATGTTATGTGCTAGCCCTCTTTCCTGGGGGGAGCATCCGTTGATAGTGATGGTCGATTTCAAGGCGTTGCATTTCATACCTGTGGTTGTACTGAAATATGAAAGTACAGCAGCAAAGGAGAGAATTTCTCCAATATAACCATTGAGTAGAATGAGGACATCATCGAAAAAGAGAAAGTTGGTGAGAGTGCATCCTTCTGCCAATATGATACCCTGAAATCGACGCAACTGTCTCTCATTCTTAATCAACTGATTCAGAGCTTCCATGATGAGTAGGAAGAGGAGGGGTGAGAGGGGACATCCTTGGCGAAGACCTCTTTCTGAGTGGAAGAAAGGAGATGCAAAACCATTGATCAGAAGACTAAAAGAAACATTGGTGATACATCACATGATCCATTTGATGAAATTGTAGGGGAAGCCCAAATGCGTAAGTATCATACAAATGTAGAGCCAATTTTCTTGGTCGAAATTCTTGGCAAGATCCAATTTGAGGATGATGCTTTTGAGTTTTTTTGTGTTTGATGGAGTGAAAAAAATCTTGAGTAGTGCCAATAGCTTCATGTATTTGGTGCTTCTGTAGTCAAGATAATTTTTTAGGTGAGATGTGCTCAGAGAGGATGGGCTTGATATGATTGGCAATGATTTTGGCAATGATCTTGTATATGCAATTACATAGAGATATAGGTCAATAGTCAAATAAATGATGTGCATTGTTAGATTTGAGGATAAGGGCAATGAAAGTGGAATTGAATGCATCATATAGTATTCCAGTAGATCTGCATTCTTTGACCAAGTTGAGGATGTGTTGTCCCATGACATTGAAGAAAGCTACATAAAATTCAATTGGCCAACCATATGGTCCTGGGCTTTTATATTTCTGGAACCATTTTAAGGTGTCCTCAAGTTCGTGAAGAGAGGCCAATTTCATTAGAAGATCTTTAGCTTGCTAATCCACAGATCTTAGGAAGATCCTAGCCACTCTGATAATTTTAGCTAGATTTGTGTTAGCAAGGGCTTTATATAGCTCTCTAAAGTGATCAATACCCATTTGAGAAAATTGGTGGAAGTTGTGGGCTTGACTGTCCTCATGGTCCTTTAGTGTCTAAATAGTATTGATGGCTTTATGTCCATTTGCAAAATGGTGGAATAATTTGGAGTTCTCATCCCCAGATTTGAGCAAGATGGCTCTACTTCGAAGGCGCCATCTTTATTCTTGCTCTCTGAGAATCCGAGTGTGATATTTTATGAAATGTGATAGTTGGGATCTAGTATGATTAGAGCATGTCCCATTTCGCAGAGATTGTTCAATCTCTACAATTGCCTGTTCAGTTTTATTCAGAGTGTCGTCATCCTTTTTCATTTTATCTCTGGCATGGGTTTTAGTTAATTTCTTGATGGCATTCATTATTGCAACAAATGAGGCCGAGGGGCAGCTTGAGTGAGCTATAGGGTGAGAAGAAAAATATATTTTAACCAGATCGATGAATTCTTGGTAGGCTAACCAAGTATCATTGAAATTGAAAGGACTACAGGGCTTTCGTCGGAGAGGTGCAAGTTTGAAATAAATGGGAGAGTGATCTGAGATCCCACCAGTGCCCACCCATTGTCGATAATAAATTCCCAAGATAGTGAGGTCTTCGTGAATCAAGAATAAGTTCTATATTATAATTATTCAAGAAATATAATGTTTTAATTTTAGCCCTAGGGTTAGCTCAAGTGGTCTAGAGACAAACATGAAGTTATTCGATATTGTTTCTTGTTTTTACTGATCATGTGTTCGACACTCTTTGATTCCTTTAGGGAAACGCCCCTTAATTAGCATTGGTTTACCATCCATGAAAAATGTGAGGAAGTATTCGGAGGTTTATTTTTCTCTCATTTAAAGTCAATAAAAAACAAACTAACTATCAAACAACTCTGCCAAAAAACCCCAAAATACATGAAGAAAACCTGAAAATAAAGAGTGATGATGTTGGAATAATGTTCTTTTTTTCGTGGTAAATTTTCAAAAAAATTTAAAAATGACAGTAAAAGGCAATAAAATCCAATTTGTTTGTGCAAAAAACACCCTGAAAATGAAAAGTGTTGATGCTAGAATAACAATTATTTTTTTGGATAAAATTTCAAAAATTTTCAATAGTGATGTTAAAGATAAAATATCATGACTCTGAGAAACATCAAAATTCCAATGATTTTTAGGCATGACATTAAATTTAATATATAACCTATCTAAAAATTCTTAAAATTCCAACTATTTTCATGGATGGAATTAAATATAAAATATCACGTCTCTAAAAAAACCTTAAAATTCCAACAATTTTCAACCATGGCGTTAAATAAAATATACTTATAACGGGTTTCAACCATAACATTAAAGATAAAAATATCACAGCTTAAAAAAAACTTTAAATTTTTGACAATTTTTCAACCATGGATTTAAAATGAAAGATCATGAATACAAAAAACCTTAAGTTTTCAACATATTTCAACCATGAGATTATGGAAACAAATTATGACTAAAAAAATGTTAAAAATGAACACTTAAATGAAAGAGTCATTATACCAAGAGTATTTTTTTTTTACTGCTTAAAGTCTAGTGATTTTAAAATCTTTGCCTAAGCTAACTTGACATATTGCAAAAAAAATTTAAAAATCAACCATCAAATTAACATGCATAACATGCGAACTCGACCCATTATAATGAAAAATTAAACACGAACCATGAATTTCACACTTTGTGGGGGTGGACTCAATTCATTGTAACAAAAACTTAAAAAACATCTACCAAATTGACACATAATGGGATCGGGTCGGTAGTCAAGGATCGTCTCGGACCCTACAGAAAAAAATAAAAACAGATTAATAAATAAATATATAAATAAGTAAAAATTAAAAATACAAAAAATAAACAAAAAATAAAAATTGAAAAAATAAAAAATAAAGCTAAAAAAGTACAAAAAAAATCTAAAAAATAATAAGTAAATAAAAATAGATATTAAACAATAAAAAATAAAAAACATGACAAAAAACAATAAAATAAAATAAAATATAAGAAAAAAAAATAATAATAAAATTAGAATTTAAACAAAACAAAACAAAACAAAATATAAACAAATAAATAAAAGAACAATAAAATATTTCCAAAAAAAAAATTAAGGATAAACTATAAAAAATTAACCCAAAATTCCACGAGGTCAGATAGACAGTGATCGGGTGCTCTGTTAAGGCAGTCCTTGTTGTCAATTCAATGGTTCAATTCCCTGCCATGATCGAGGTGATATATTTAACATGATGAAGACATAGTTCCACCAAGTTATAAAAAAAAACGAACACAAAAAATCTGTGACAGTCTCATTTAGAGCTAATTAGTATGAGTTTAGTTAAAAGACAATTTATTTATTTTAGACATATGTTTACTTTTATTTTTGTAAAAGAAACTCATCAAGAAATACATTTTTGTTACTGATTTGAAAAGAGGAAATGAATCTCTTAAACTGCTGGTAAAGTGTCTAAGAAAAGAAGTTGGTTACTTGGGAACAGTTAGAGGACAGTTACCTAACCTCCAGGGATAAAAAGAAATCCCAGGGGAGGGTTAGGGGTTCTGTGTATTTTCCTCTGGAAAAGAGTAAGGCGAAGAATTCTCTAGAGCTGTGGATAGGACAGTTGAGAATAGCTTCTGCAACCTTGTATCCAGATTGTCTGTCTGTGGCTGGATTGGCCATCCAGAGGCCACAACAGGTTACTGCTGTTTCCGTGGTGCCAACTGAAGTTCTGGAGCTAGGGGGCAAGCGGAGGACGTGATTGCCTCCCTTGAAATGTTTGGAGGACCACAGTTTATAGAGCAACAGTTTCCACAGATAAGTAATCTAGAAAGATTTAATTTGAAAGCTAGTAGATAGATAAGACAATTATACTGCTAAACCATACTACAGGTACAGGAAAAATAGTCAATGACAGTAGAGTTTGTTCATGTGTACAAAATGAGTTAGGAACTACTGTGTAACAGAATAAACTGTGAAATTTAATTCATTATGCTACATGAATTAGTTGTGCCAAGTTCCATATTACACTATCATTACAGATTCCTAATCTGGAAATACTGAGATGGATTAGGTTACCGTGAAATAAAGTTATGCTGCAATAGCTACTATGTAACAAAAGTAGGAATATATGTATATTGGTCAGATATCGAACATTTGCATGTGGTTAAACTTCTGTAATAAAAGACTTCTGAATGATTTATGTACAGGAAACCAGAAAACTTAGATAATCATTCGGAACTAGATAACTGTAAATAACTGTAAACGCATAATGTGGATTCCAGACCAAAATTTCAGGAATGATAGTATTAAATTTATATGAAGACCTGCATCGAACTTGTGGCACTGGGTTTGGGATAAACCCTACCCGTCCCTGTTCGTTTTTTCTGGAGAAACTATACGCGGCCAGGATGGCGGCCGATGCCAGGAAAAGTGGAAAAGAATGATTTAACATTAGGCCAAATAACGAATAGAATGAGTTTATAACCAGAATGCAGGAAAACGGAACATGCAATATGAAACGAAGTTCGAACAGCCGACCCAAGCCGAACAATAAAAGAATATATGAGTACCGGCGTTGCGATTACTAGATACAACCATAGCAGAAAAGAAAACAATCATGCGAACTGTATAATCTTGAAAAGTATCCAGTTGACAGTAGTGAAATGAAACAAAGAAATGTAACTGTGCCAGAATGTTAAACCCCAGAGTGAAGGGGCGAAGGTAGTAGGAGAATACCACCATAAACATAATATCATAACTGTTAACACAAAGAACGTTTCCAGGAAATCAAATCCGAAGGTATGCCGCTCTTGAAGCGGAAATACTTAAACAAAGGCTACAGAAAGTAATAACTTGTTCGTATGCCGGGAAATTTACACCATGCATCATTCCTGTAAATAAAAACCTTCACTCTGCGTATTCAAAGTATGCTTGGGGCTATTCTAAACTAAGCCCAGACAAAACTTAGATTTAACTCTAAAACCCAGTAAATCTTTAGCTAGGAATGCGCGCCACAACCTCATGCAAGTGTTGAGCTGCGGAATACCTGTACATTGCGTGATAGACAGGTCAGTCGCCAAAGATTTGGGTAGGAAAACTTCTGTACAATAAGTGTAAGCAGTGCTCCTCACCTGCATGAAACCCAACAAAAGATTATTCAAACGAAAACTTGTGGGTCGGACAATTTACATGCAAAGGGTGGTTCAACGGAACGCACCAGTTAAAAAGGATTAAATCCACATCACTTTCCATCTGCAGGTAAGGAATAACCAGGGTTTAGAGTGTTATAATTCTAACCCCTCGATCTACTTCAAGCGAAAACTTTAGGAAATTATTAAAACGAAAGCTAGAAAAACTTAACTCGGATTCAGGGCAAACAAACCTGCAAGCGGAAGGATTAGTATTTTCCACAGAGCCAAGAGGTAGGTAGTAGCTTTGGCTCGCGCAGGGATAAACCGGGACGGCCCTGTAAAAAGGAGAAACCTTCCGGAGGACTTCATTAAACATATAGAGAAGTGATATGAAAAACTTATAGCATTGCAGAGGGAAGAACAAACAAGGATTTACTGCAGAGCTACTCACCACCTGGCGGGAATCGGCCATGCATCTGGAGTGCGCCAAGAAACCAACGGAGCGCCAAGAGAAAATTACAGTCTGGAAAGACGAGTTCGATGGACAGGTTGCCTCGGTGTTTTTCCCTCGGAATTCTGCGATTATCCAGGTGGGATACGCGGCAGTAATTTCCGCCCGATACAATGTACTAACCATGGACTGGAGGGCGACAACTGTGCACAGATTAGTGGGTTGTTGTGCCCAACAAGCAGTGCATTGAATTCCCATTGGATTACGGAGATAGTAGTCGCAGAGGCTCATGCATGTGAGGTCCTTTCCAGAATATTAAACCGAGATATTGCGTGATCAAAGATCCAAACCGACGTTGCAAGGACAATACACGTAATGTGTATTTTAAATTGAAACAATAACTTCTGAACTTAACACAAGAACCACCTTAATCTATGTGCACATTTAAACAGATCGCATAGTTATGTTGCATACCGCCGTAGAAAATATTATTGCTAGGTTTAATGCGATGTTATTTGTTTATATGATAACCATGTTAAGAGAAGTACGATCTCTTATGTAAAGTCGGCATACCTCCTATGTTAAATGAATAATGCTATGAAGAATTAGCTACACATATAAATTATGATCACCATATGATAATGTTATCATTGCATTGGTAAAATGACTATTGAATTTGTTATATGTGTTGAATTTGTTATATGAGCTATTATGTAGAACAGGAAATGTTTATATATATATTCTGACAATGGTATAAAGATAAAAAAAAAAAATTCATCTACAGTAATAGACATGTATAACTGTGACAAAATCAAAAAATCAAAAACAAATAAATAATAATTGATTGGATGGTAAAATATAAACACATAAATAAATAAATAACACATTAAAATAAAATTAAAACTATGAAAAATAAAAAAAACATGAAAAATAACAAAAAAAATAAAAAGTATTTAAAAAATTGAACAATTAAAAAAAATAAAATAAAAATATTAAAAACCCGCACATTAATAAGAATTAAAAAAAAAAACATTACAAAAAATTTCAAGAAATAATAAAAACAAATTAAAAAATCAAACATTAAAAAAAATGAGGCCCCTCGGGTCCTAGGCAGGGCAAGGCATATTTCAGGAATTGACCTTTCCCATCCTAGGTTCGTGGCCCCACGGGCCCTGGGCGGAGGCAATCATACTCCCTGAATCAGACTTCCTCAACCCATGGCCCGCGAAGCCTTGTTTATTTTTTTTTTAATTATTTGTTTTATATTTTTTTCAATGTTTTATTTGTATGCTTTGACTCTTTTTAGCACATTCTTTTTCATTTATACTGAAAAATGTTTCTAAATCATTTTTTTTTAAAAAACAAAAACTTCAAATGTCATCATATTTTGATAAAAAAATTCATAAAGAATTCATAAAATTTGTTATTTTTACAACTTTTTTAATTAATGTTTTTCATAATTTTCTTTATTTAACATGTAATTTTTAGCGAAAATGTCATGAAATAGGTATTTTTTTAATTATATAAATACAGAATGTGTATTTTTCGGCGAGTGTTTAAAATTATTATTTTATGTGCATTGAAGTATTATTTAATGATATATAAATATATAAAAAATCCTAACCTCAAAATATTAATGGTATTATTTTTTTAAGCTTTGCAAAAAAATTAAAAATTTCATTATAAAAAACATTGCAAAGAAAAATAAAAAATGCATGTTTGGAAAAACCTTAAAAAACAAACATCTTAGGATGGAAAAGAAGAAGAGGAATAAGGCAACCTGAAAAATGATTAAATAATCAACATTTTAAAAAAATGTGCATACTTAGGACATAAGAAAATTTAGAGTGTCAAAAATATGGTTTAAAAAATGTTGAAGATTTTTAACATCGGCATGAAAATCACCAACATTTAAACAAAATTGTCCACACTTTATACATTAGAAAATTTAAAGTGTCGAAAATAAGCCCTGTAAAAAAAATAATTGATGCCACATCAACACTTTTCAAAATCATCATGAAAATCACTAACATTAAAAAAAAAATGTTCATTCTTAATACATAATAAAACCCAAAGTGTCAAAAATATGCTTAAAAAAAAATCAGTATTTTCAAAACCAAAAGTTTTTAAAATCAGATGATTTTTTGCTACCTTAAAAAAATGGGTACTCAATATAGTTCTTGTTTAATAGTTTAATTTGTTAAAGTAAATAAATTTAATAATGTTTCAATTTTGCAAATTTTAATACAATTTAAAAGTGTATTTACTAATACTCTAAAAATAAAACTAATTTATTAATATTATAAATTATAATTATTTTAAACCAAATTCATCTTAACTCCGAGTATATCAAGCATCGAGAGTGATCAAATATTTTGAGGTGCAAACCTTTTCTCAAATTTTTCACTCAAGAAAAGGTTTACATATCAAGAAATTTAATCTCTCTCCATAAAGCTCTATGAACAGTGAAAGCTCTTCACACAAATCTCTCTTAATAATGAAAGATATCCGCACAAAGCTCTTTACATAGTGAAATATCTCTGCACACAAGAATTTATTCATAACAAATATAAGTGTGCCATGATGTTCCAGACTTATGCATGCATTATATATCCGCACAATTATTTTGCATCATTATCACTATATATTATTGGTAATATTTTAATACTAAATAATCCATATCTTCGTATTTTGAATACCACTAATTAGTTGATTAAGGGTTGTGCGAAGCACAGATAAAACTCCACATAATGAAATTTATTCGCCTAAATCTCTTCACACAATGAGATCTCTCTGCACAAATGTCTTTGCATGGAGAAAGAACTATGAACAATGAAATATATCCGCACAAAACTCTCAGCACAATGATATTTGTTTATAGAAAATACAAGTGTGTGGTGATGAGGTCTCCACATAGTTCTTCCACATTATTATTATTAGATATACTTGGTAATATTTTAATACTAAATACTCCATATCTTCAAATTCCAAATACCTCTAGTCCATTAATTAAGGGTTGTGTGAAGTTCAAAGAAAACTCCACACAGTGAAATATCTCTGCATAAAACTATTCACATAATGAAATCTCTTTGCATAGTTAAAGCTCTCCACACAATGAAATTTCTCCACATAAAACTCTCTACAGAATTAAATTTGTTAATAACAAATATAAGTTTGTGGCGTTTTTTGCACTTCTACATGCATTTTTTATCCGCACAGTTATATTATTGGTATTATTTTAATTCTAGTTAATCCATATGTTCATATTCTCAATACTATTAATTACTTGATTAAAGGTTGTGTGAATTGGGGAGAAAATTACGCACAATGAAATATCGATGCAGAATGAAATCTCTCTGCATAATGAAAACTCTCCACACAAGTCTCTCCACAAAGTGAAAGCTCTCTAAAGAATGAAAAGATCTCTGCAAAATGAATTTTCTAACATTAGATGAAATTTGTTAATAACAAATACAAGTGTGCAGCTCTGCACTTCCATATGCATTCTCTATGCACATATTTCTCCCACATCATTATTATTCTATAATATTGATAGTATTAAAATACTAAATAGTTTCTATCTTCGTATTCTTATTTTTTTTTACGCAATGTTCTGTACATTCTCATGCCAAATGAACTGAATATAGTGTGTTATTAGGTTTTTGTTGGGTAAATTTTCTGGTTGAACTAATATAATTATTTAATTATCAATCCGGGTTTGTAAACTTTGAACCATGTCCAAAATATATGGATTTCAAATGTAGTCAATTTTAGAAGACAAAATGTAGAAATTGAAAGAAATACATATTACAAATATATTCTATATTCTAAGATTTATGGAAATGCATATTACAAATATAAAATCTAACTAAGAAATTTCTGATTCATTATGTAATAAGTGAGGGAAGAGGCTCCTAAATTAGGAGATCCTTATTTTCCTTCCCCACAGTACTACCTTCATGAAGAGAAACTAAATAACTGATTGAGAATAGTTTATGATATATCAAATGTAGGAGAAGAGGCTCCTAACTAAGGAGGTCTAGGTTTTCCTTCTTTACAATTCTGTTCCATCATTGTTACCATTGCATTAAAACTAGAAATTCTGGAAATAACTCAAGCGTGGAAGAGAAGATGAATTTTAGTTGTTGTTCTTTGATAAAAAAGAAGGAGAATTTAACTTAAAATATTGTTTTCCCATTCATATTAATATTATAATTAAACCAATAATCATCAACAAACATCAGAAATATTAACACATCTAAATGACTGAATAAATCTGAAGCAAAACTAGTTCATGAAAATTATGCTAAATTAACCAAAAAGTGTACTTAGCTTGGTGTGGGGGTCATCAACCCTTGCCTTGCACACTTGAAGCACTTCTCAGCTACAAAAAATTCAATCAATCATCCACAGTATTAAAACAAATAGAAGGTGGAACATGTTCCTCAAATTCTCTCAAAATATTCAGAAGTCTCCATATAAAATTATACAAATTCGCCATGCTTGAATGATTCATAACCTTGGTTTAAATAGACAAGTGATAAACAAACTAAGATGTAATTTATCTAGCAGCCTTTTCCATCCTAACCCCATCCATATAGGTCAACCTCATCCATTCAATTACACAAAATCTGGAAAAATCCCAAAAAATACTAATTCTTCCCTTTTTCCTAGGGATTTCTGAAAAACATGTCATGTTTGACTAGGGTTGACCAAGCATCGTTTAGCTCTGTTTGACCGAAACAATACATGATTTTCCATCCATGGTTCCCAGGCTTTCCAAATGTATGCTTAGCTCGTGCCCAGGTGTCCTACACATATGACTTCCATGAAGCTATTACGGGAATTTTCAGTTATGTCCAAAAATACTCTTAAAACACAATTTTTACAAAAATATCTAAAAAATGAAAAACATAATTTATTTACCTGAATATGCATAATAAGGTAAAAATAAGGCATATGTGGATGATATAATGTGGAATATGATGAAAATTAGCTATATTTTAATAAGAAAAATTGACCAAAACTGAGGGCCAACATATCCCCCTTGCTTATCTTCAAGCATGTCCTCATGCTTGATTTCCCCTCTTTGATATTCTGAGTGTTGATCTGCCTAGTGTCCCTAATCCTTTAGTCTCTTGTTATGCAGCATGAAGAAGACAATGAATCCCCCCATACCTTCCTTCCTTGTAGATGGTAGCCTTTACCTTCTATCTCTCATATTTGTATTGCCATGTTTTCTTCTCTTTGAGCAATCTATAAGCTTGTTTGGAAATGAGAGTGTTATTTGTTTCAAGCTTACCCAGATTTTTGGTCAATTTCTCATTTTATTTGATTAGATTTTTATTTTTTTCTTTTTACATCTTGTTTTCTTTCTTCAAGTGATTTTCCAAAATATTGTTCACTTCCAACTCTCTTGTCAACTCTTCTATTTTCGTGAGGTGTTATTCTTGTTGCAGCTTGATTTCTTCTTCCACAGTCTCCTTAGCAAATGAATGTGATGAAGTGGCTCCTACACATACATGCTCAAAGTAGGAATCCTTCTCTAAAGGCTCTTCTTTGGCATCTCTTTCTATTCGTTTCCATATCTCATTAATTTTTTTTGATGTTGTTGGAGGTTCAACAATTTATACCTCTATGTCTTTTTCTTTTTCACTTGGCTATTCCTGTGTTTTCTTCCTAGGCTTCCTCAGAACATATAGGAAGGATATTTATTTCTCAATGATGAAATTATCTCGTTTCTTCTTGGATATAGTCCTAGGATACATTGGAGAATTCATAATGCTCCTAGTCACATGAATTTGCTCAATTTTTTCCTCTATAGTTTGGCCATCAAGATGATGATGAACCAAGAATTCTTTACAAATCAATCCCTTGCATCTCACTTGATGTTCTACAAGTATTTTAATGAGCCATTGATGATAAATATGTTCTTCTTTTGATTCAGTTTTATTTTTAACATCGTCTATCATTTTGATCATGCTCCTTGAGAATAAATATGGTATATTAATCTTGGATTCTCCTTTCATGTGTTGAAGAATACTAATGTGGTAAAGATAAATCATAAAATACACTAAATTGGTTGTCGCATGTAAAATATCTTTGGATGATCAATACTAATTCAGACCATGGTTCACTTAACTAGTCCCTTGGGATTCCTTTTGCTCTGTGAAGGGATCATTTTCTCTATTTTTCTAAGAAGAATGTCCAACCTTTCTCTTTGAGATGTAAACCTTTGTGGTATTCTTCTCCTGCTAAGGGAAGATCTACACCTTGGGAAGGGAATTCTGGGTTTAGTGGTATTGAGAGGTCACCCACTATTGTTTGTCCCTGTTCATAATGATTTCTGAATTCTTGTATAATATTATCATTATGCCCATTAAATATATGAAAACACCCTAGAAATATTGATACAGTTTCTCTATGGTTTCTTTCCCCCAGTTCTGTATCTTGAATTCCTTTGGCTAAACTTTGTTTGCCATGTGATCTGTATGCCAATTAATGTACCCTTGGATAGTTAACATCTTCATCATAAACAAAAATACATGTATATATATATATATATATATATATATATATACCTCTTTCCTTTATTCATTTAATTTTCATTCATGGATAATTATCATGGCAATTAGGCTTACTTGATCTTGGAAGCTCTTTAAAAAATGGAAATTATTCCCTTGCTTGAATCTTCTTCAATATCCTCTGTCCTGCTGCAAAAAGGAGTCCACTTCTCTTCAAAACTGATACAAAAAGGTTTTTCTATGGGACGAGCCAGTGGACTTATTACTCTTTGGGACCCTAGCGAAGCTAATCTCAGGGCCTATCATTTTTGTGGGGGTATTCTCTTATCTGGGAACCTCAGAGGGATAAATGTGCATATCCATAACATCAATCTATATGCACCTTGCCATAACAGAAGTTCCTTTTGGGATAATGTCAAGGTTTCAGGGATTTTAAAGATGGAAAATCTTATTTTGATGGGCGATTTTAACGCCACCTTAAAGCCAGATGAGTCATGGGGATTGAAAGAAAAAAGAGACCCATTGGCCAAGCACATTGCATCTATTCTAGAATCAGCAAAATTATGGGACATCAAACCTGTGCCCACTGTGCCTACATGGAACAACCACAGAGTGGGGGAGAATTTCATTGCTAAGCGGTTGGATTGGGCATTAATGGGCGAAGGTCTTCTCAAAACTCTGGGTCACATTTCATCTAGGATGTTAGTCTTAGATTTATCTGACCATTCGTCGATTTATCTGAAATGGAGATCTGTAGAAAAAATCTGTGCCATTCCTTTCAAACTTAATCGTGCCTAGTTAAGCGACCTAGAATATGAAAAAATTGTTCACGATAATTGGAATTTCAATCCACATTTGCTGGAATTGGGGGGATGGAACGAATTCCATGAAAAATTACAAAGGGTGAAACATCTCACTAAGGAATGGGAGATAAATAAGAAGCTAGAGATGCTAGTTGAATTAAAATTCATAAACTCAAGACTGGCAAAAATTCTATCTGGTTTTTCCTATCATGCACCCGATAAGGAGACCTATTTGTTAATGGAGGAATTACAAAGGAGGAAATTTCAGATTCTGAAAGTGGAGGAATTGACATGGAAGCTCAAAAGCAGGGTTACCTGGATGCGTGAAGGGGATTTGAATACAAAGTATTTCCATAAGATTGCAAACGAAAGGAAAAATCGAAACCACATATGGCACATTCAGAATAATGAGGGAATAATGATATACGATGAGGAGACAATCCACGAAGAGGCCCACAAACACTTTGCCAATTTCTACAAGGCTGATTCAAACATTGATCAGGAATGTCAAAAATGGGTCTTATATCACATTCCCCACAGCTTCGATGAGGAGGCATGCAGGATCATTAATGTTGAAGTTTCTAAAGAGGAAGTTATAGCCACTTTGAAATCCTTTGGCCAAGACAAATGCCCAGGGCCAGATGGATGGCCGACAAAATTTTCCTGCCACTTCGTGGATATTATGGCAGACGAGATTAATACCATTGTTGAACAAGGAAAGATTCTGGGACACGTTCCTACCAACATGAATTCCACATTCTTGGCTCTGATCCCAAAATGCTCTGATCCAAAGGTATTCTCAGATTATAGACCCATTGCACTATGTAATTTGATCTACAAAGTGTCTTCAAATATAATTGCCAACATGCTCAAGGAATACTTGTCAAAGACTATTGCGAGGGAACAATACGGGTTTCTCCAAGGCCATTCAATCCACGATGCAATTGCTATTGCCCAAGAGGTTTTATATCCAATACACGTTGGGAAAAAGGAAGGCATTATTCTGAAAATCGACTTTCTCAAGGCATTTGATAGGGAAGATTGGTCTTACATTCGATTGCTCCTATTGAAACTGGGCGTCCCGATTGGAGCTATCAGGTGGATCATGGGATGAATTACAACAGTCAACTACGTTGGTTTAATAAATGGAAAGCCTTCTCCATTTTTTTGGGCTGATCGAGGACTATGACAGGGTTGCGCATGATCACCCTTCATATTCATTTTGATTATGAACGGGTTTAGTTTCCTCAAGGACATGGCATGGTGCGCCGGGTACTTTACAGGATTCTCCTTCTCAAATACTGTAAGTACCTCTCACTCACTTTTTGTAGATTATATGTTGATATTTGGGATGATTGTGAGGAATCAATGGTTATACTTATACTACATGTTCAGTGGTTTCTCTGCCACTACTGGGCTTTGCATAAACAAGGAAAATCCTTCATCGTACATGGGCCCAGGGATGGGGAAGAGATTTCTTACATTGTTGGCTTCCTGGGGGTTCAGAAAAAGAAGGCTATCGAGGGTTTCCCTTACCTGGGATATAGAATCAAGCCTTCAGCCTATAGAAACAGTGGTTGGGCTTGGTTAGTGGAGAAAATTAAAAAAAAAATTGTAAATAGACCCATAAATGGCTAACCTTGGGAGGGAGGCTCATAATGGTCAAGGCAGTACTTTCCCAAATTATTGTATTTTGGGGCCACCTCTTCTACATTCCACAAGGGATTGTATCACAAATTAATGCTGTCATATCTAAGTTTCTCTGGGGTGGCACAACCCAGAATAAGAAAATTCATCTATGCTGCCTAGAGATCTTATTTGTTCCTAAAAATTTGGGAGGATGGGGGATTTTGAAAACTTGGGCATTCAATTCAGCATTATTGATCAAGTATTTCTGGAGGGATCTTAATGACAAGGGTATTTGGGCTGAGATTATAGCTTGAAAATACTTGCCACAGGAACCACTGCGGTTTATCTATTGCAAACAGTTCAATGTCCCCAATAAAAAATTTGCAATTTGGATCAGTTTCATCAAGGTCTTACCCATTTTAGTGGGAGGACCGGCTTGGTCCTTTGGCGATGGCAGAAAAATTCTGCTCAATGGGGACAAGGTGTGTGGAATGGTATCCATCCCTTTCCTCAACATTAGATTGCACCATTCCCTCTCTTCCAAAGGGATCATATTTCTATCTCCAGCCATAGATCGATGGGAATTCAGTGCACGAATTTACAAAATAGCTGCACAATTAGCGCTCACACGCTTAGAGGCGATGGAATGGATGAAGCATGTAGACGTATTCTGACAAGCCAACTTATCTCATACTAAGGAGGGTGACAAGCTGACGTGGGTTGGAAAGATGCACAATGGCGCACTGATTGTAAAGCAGATATATGACAACATCAACAACTACAAGTCAATGGATTACATTATGCTCGGATTTGAAAATTACTGGTGTCGGAAAATTCCAACCAAAATTGTGTTGTTTGGATGGCTGGTATGGCGAGGACGAGTCCTTACATGGGATGGGCTACGGAGAAGGGGATGGCATGGGCCAAGCATATGCGTTTTCTGTCTATCAGAATAGGAATCCATCTCCCATCTATTTTTCACTTGCCCGTGCATAACTCACCTCTGGTCACTATTTAGCAATAATCTTCTTTGCGAGGATTGGACTCCGTCAAATTTCATTGAAGCTGCAAATCGCTGGGACAAAGTGAGTGGGAAATTTCAATCATTACCCTTTTTCTTCATATGGGAGATTTGGCGTATGAGGAACAGATGCATCTTTGAGGGGGTTCCAATCATGATCCCCCACATATACAATGCCATTATGGGATGGATTAAGGAAAGGGATCCATACAGGCCTTCCAATCGAGATGACTCCATTAGGATTCGCCCTCACCCTATCTCATTGCCGGCCATTTTCTTTGATGGCGCTTGTAAGAACGAAATTATGGGGTGTGGAGCATGGATCAAACCCTCTCAATCAAAAAGGATCCAGGTAAGCTAGAATGGGGGCAAAGGCACTAACAATCTGGCTGAATTAATGGCCCTTTGGGGCGGACTGCTGGCGGCTTGCAATCTCAATCTTAAACAGGCACCCATATACGGAGATTCAAATTTTATCATAGAGGCCTTCTAGGGTCTCTGTCTGCATTCTTCTATTACTACACATGGATGGTTTAGAAGGGCTAAAATCCTATGGGAAAAATTGAATGAGTCTCTTCTCCATCATATCTTCCGTGATAATAATACGTGAGCGGAAAGGCTATCTAAGAAGGGT
Organism: Pinus albicaulis; assembly: GCA_034641835.2. Classification (NCBI taxonomy): domain Eukaryota; kingdom Viridiplantae; phylum Streptophyta; class Pinopsida; order Pinales; family Pinaceae; genus Pinus; species Pinus albicaulis. Next base: position 246,205,070 of record CM076573.1, on the reverse strand, counting down.
CTGAATATGAATTATGGCCATCTTCAGGTAACTCGATATGTTAACAACCAAGAGGTATGGACCAGAAACATACCAATTCCTTGACTCATATATTCTGGTGGAAGAAGTATTCTGCAATTTTGAGCTCGACTGCACAACCACGAGCCTAGAAATCTTCAAGCAAGCCTGTGGGAACAAGTTTTCTGAAATCAATCCTCAGAAAGTCTTAAAAATAACATACAGTTTTTCACTGGCTAACAAGCTCGAATCATACAATACCGCTCTCACTGTATGCAAGATCGAATCATAGTCTTGGTATGATAGATATAAGCTAAACTGGACTTTGATTCTCAGTGTTCTGTCATAGTGTAATGAATTGAAATATGAAGCTATTATGAGGACAAAAAATGTATGCCTTTTCTATCTATAGAAGAAGTGTAGAAGAAGTGCAATTGCTAAATGATCCTCAAATCCATATGATGATAGTTAAAGCCGATGAATGTACTGTTATTATCTTTATAATATAGTGATTTTTTTCCTCTGAAAAAAAATTAAATATGATATTTTTGAAATATATACATTATTACCCATTTCTCGCTGCCTTTAAAATCACAGATTGAGAAATAAGTTGAAATTTTATTTTGATATAGAAGTTTGGTGATCATATTATGTACAATACCGTGAATGTCTATTGTTCATAAAATCCTCACATTAACAAGAGAGTTGAAAATTCCTTGAAAAAATATATTTATATAAAATTATGATGATTATATAAGATAAAATATTTCGTAATTTTGAAAAGAAAATTTAACGCACACAAGAGTGCAAGACACAGAAAAGTTAAGATTGACGAGAGCGTAAGACAAATAGGTTAAAAATTTATATTTATATAAAATTATGATGATCATATATGAAAAGTTAAGAGTGTAGGAAAAAAAACGTGTACCAGGACAAGAGTGTAAGACAGATAGCTTATATGCTATTTTCATTTTATATACAGAGATATAGTGATCATATATCATGAAATATTCAAGGTTATAGGTTTTATATTATTTTTATGTTTGTTTTTTTTGGAATTATGAAAAAAATTATTATAATTTCATTAATTTTTTTCTTTTTAATTTAATTATTTTTTTGATATTTTAATCAATAATATTTTTCTAAATAAATTAAATGTTTGGAGAAATTTTCTAGACATCAATCTATAAAAAAAATATCACATGACTTAACAGAAATGCCAACTTAGGTCGTATATAGTGTAATCGAAATGCCAAGGTGAAAGTATGTGTGCATAATCCGGCCTGATATATTTCCTCTTGATTGTTCTTTTTCTTCCTCTTAGAAATTCCCCGATAAAATGACGTCCGAGTTATACTTCGCACGCAATAAGGTTATGTTTTTAAAAAAACTTAAAGTTTCATTTTATTACGGGAATTCTGCAGAAAAAAAATTGAAAAAATAATTAGATATTCGATATATATATATATATATATATATATATATATATATATATATATATATAAAATAATAATAATAATGATGAAATTAAAATTATTTAAAAAAATGGTTGGTAATGTTATTATTATTGAAGTGGAAATTATATTTTTAGAAAAAATGCAAATTAATATATGAATTGGAAAAACTGTATTTGTATTTTAATATCCAGAGTGATAAATATACAATCATAATGTAAAAAAATGCTTTAATAAATTATTTTCTTATTATTACACAAAATGTGTTTATTTTTGAATCTTTCCACCCTCACCATAGTCTATATTTTTATTTTCTGTTGTTGATTCAAGCAAACAACTGTCACATTATCCACAGTTAAATCTGTGTAGCTTTAGAAATGGAAACTAATTGCAAGGCAGCTTGAAACTAATTGGAAATAGTACGTGAAATGGAAATTGCAGCACACAAAATGCAAATTAATTTTGAGTATAGAAATTTTTTAATTTGATTGTTAATAGAAATTGAAAGTAATTGCAAGCTAGATTGAAACTAATTGGAAACTAGTACACGAAATGGAAATTGCAGCACACTAAATGGAGATTAATTTTGAGTATATAAATTTTTTAATTTGATTGTTTTCTTTAATAATTTAAAATGCTAAAAAGCTTATAAAATCTGGGTTAAATAACTAAAGTTAATTATTTTAAGATTTGGAATTTTTTAAGAATTTGTTTAGAATTTTTTTGAAGAATTGGAAACAAAAGAAGAAATTAAGAATTTTATTAGAATTTTTTTAAGAATTGGAAACTAGTACTTGAAATGGAAATTGCATCACACGAAAAGGAATTTAATTTTGAGTGTAGAAATTTTTTAAATTGATTGTTTTCTTTAATCACTTAAAAAGCTAAAAAGCTTAGAGAATCAAGAAAGAAAATCTTAAATTTGAAATTTTGAAGTTGTTTTTTTATATAGATTGTTTAGAAATTTTTTAATTTGATTGTTTTCTTTAATAATTTAAAAATCTAAAAATCTTAGAGAATCTGGGTTAAGCTCTTATGCCCGGAATTGTGTGGAAGCCCTGTTCAAATGAGCTACAGGAAGCCTCCACTTACACCTCTAGAAGTGAAGGATTATAGTGAAAAAGTTGTTGTGTGGAGTGAAGGGGTGGTGTGTGCAGAGTGATATTTTTTTTTTCTTCATATTTTTGTTACTATTGTATTTTTTCTTTTTCTTCATATTTTACAGCTCTAGATAAACTAGTTGAAACATAAATGCAGGTACAAATGGCAAAGGATAGAATTGAGCGTTCCTGATACGAGAATATAGAATCCTCAAACATACTTCCTTCACTGGTTTCTCCAAGCAGCACAAATAGAAATTGGATTTTATTTATAATTAGTTGAACTATTGAAGGCAATAGTGGATCATATCAAAGTAACCAGACACCAACAAAGTGGACAAATTGCTAGACAACACAAATTGCAATAGGATTTTATTTATAATTAGTTGAACTATTGAAGGCAATAGTGGGTCATATCCAAATAACCAGACATGAACAAAGTGGACAAATTGCTAGACAACCACTAAAATTAAAGTTATTGGATTACATGGTTGTGTTTTCCTTCTTCAGCCATTTATGAATGTAGGCTACATTGAGGGTATTGAGTATAGAGCATGAAATGATATCGCCACTAATTGGTAGTCTTCAGTGCTCTATTACCTTTATGGGCAATGTTGTCCCTCACATTCCATTTGAAAATTGAAAACAAAACCTACAATTTTAAAATATGTTTACACTTTGTATGAGGTTGCACAGTGTTCGTTGTTAAAGTTATAAAATTATTTCAATTATATAAATTAAAATAACTATTTACATACATCATATAAATTAAAGTTAATTATTTTAAGATTTGGAATTTTTTAAGAATTTGATTAGAATTTTTTTAAAATATGTTAATATACCTATATTATTTTAAAATACATAAATAAATTTATTTACAATTAAAAAATATTTAAAGATGTAAAATTCATAAATTTATATGCAATTTCAGCAAAATTTTCAAATTTAACAACCTCCCAAACATAAATAAATTAACTACGGCATAACAAGCACTGATTGATTCAAGTATAATTTTTGTTTCATGTAAATTTATGGTGTTGGACATGTCAAACAACTTTTGATTCATTTATAATTTGTCTCTGGTGTATAGTATATTTAAGCATACTTACCAAGTTTGAATTAGGATTCAGATTCAATTCGATACAGAAAAAAATAGACATCCGAAAATTTTAGAAACTAGTAAATTCAAATGTCAATTCCACTCAATATCTGAAAAATTTTAGAAATTATTTAAAAATTTTAGAAACTAGTAAATTCAAATGGACGCGCCCAATTGACATATTTTGGTGATAATTCATTTAGAATGCATAACCAAAAGACAAAATTGTTACTTCAAGCAAAGCAATGAAAGACAAATCTTCCCGAATCTTGACGAAATCTTTTCAAATCTTGAGGAGATGAACTAACTTTGGTGTATCTTTTCACCTTTAGGGACGGCTGGTATTGTTTTCTTCATACTAAAACCGTATTGGTGCACCATTGAATTAAACCATAAAACATTATTGTTTTCACATCCACTTTCAACAATATTTCCAATATTTTCAGTGGAATCCAAAATAAAGCTTCACTCCTCCTCTAAAATCATCCATTGATTAACCCTTTGAAATATTTCAGGACTAAGTCTCAAATTATAAGTAAGATTTAATTAATTAATTAATTAATTTAATTAGAAAAAAAAAGACAAAACTACTTTGTAATTTTTATTTGTGTATATTACTAATAAATTTTTAAAATATTCTACAAAAGTTAAATACATATTGTACACTTAATAAATATTAATAATTAAATTAAAAATATAAAAGCTTTATTTCAAACTAAATATGCCTATCAATATAATAATAATAATAAATTTTAAATTTAATAAAAAAATTATTTTAAAAACATTTAAACATAAAAGTTACTTAGAAAAAATAACACGCACTCACAAAGCTCTTGGATAATTTTAAATAATTATACTCAAAAGAAGGCTACTCGATAAAACATGAAAAGTAAAAATAAGAAACCTACTTAACCAACTCGTGAATATATGATAATTTGATTGTGATGCAAGTGTTTCAAACTGAAAATATAATGATTGTGATAATTTGCTTTTGATGCAACTGTTTCAAACCCTAAATATAATGATTAATAGCCTGCATTGCAAATTTGTTGTCAGAGAGGCGGCTTGAACACGTTATACTTTTCAAAATTCAGTCACGGCTACTTTCTTTTCCTTTGCTTTCACACAATTCTTGCTAAAATTAAACTTAATTATAAGTACTACCTCAAAATTATAAGCTAAAAATGAAGGATTGATACAGAGTAATGAGATGCAAGTGGAGCTAAAATCTATTTAGTTTTTAATATTTGAAGTTAAAAAAATAATTATTATTATTTTTTTTCTTAAAACAAAGAGCTTTTGTTAAAAATAAAGTCTGTTGCATGTGCATATATCAACACTTCCTGTATACTAAGTAAAATCATCATGCCATGCTTGAAAAAAGCCCTATAACATGGCCACAAGATGTAAAATCCAAAACAACGTGAAATCATATCCTTAGAGACAGTCCAAAAAAAACAAGAATCCCATTAATTATATTTGGAGTTAAGATATAATTGTTACTAATTTTTTTTTTAAAAACAAAAAGTTTTTATTAAAATAAAAAATAAAGTCGGTTGCATTTGCATATATCAATACTTCGTATATACCAAGTAAAATCATCATGACATGCTTGAAAAAAACACTATAACATGGCTACAAGATGTAAAATCCAAAACAGCCGGAAATCATATCCTTAGAGACAGTCCAGAAAACAAGAATCGCATTAAGTTCAAATGAATCCCATTAAGTTCAAATGGGACATGAGGAAGAAACTACAAGAAAATATGTTAGCATAAACATAACTTTCATAGAAAAGTTGTCCAAAAAAGAGTGAACTTAGGCGAGCAACTTAGTTTATATTTCAAAAAAGCTATCACCACTAACCAATTTGTGAACCAGATGGTAAAAAAATTAATTGAGGGAAGATTGAGAAACCAATTTCTGACAGGGCATATACGATCTTGTTTTGCCCTCAGTAGACATGCTGGATGGGGATGACCTCATACATTGAAATGAGGGCCTCAGTGTTCTCCATCCAATGTATCAAGAAATAAATATCAAGATCATTGACCCCTTGGATCCATTCAATGATATTCAATGCTTCTCCAACAATAAAAATCCGGTTAATAGAAAACCAAAGGGTACACTCGAGAATCCCAGAGGGAAATCAATTCTGGGAAATCAATTCTGGTGTGCAATTGGTGTCAGCCCCTCCATACTAGCAAAAAAATAAATGCTTCTCAAGGATTATCATGATAGGAACCCCACATCCACAAAACCGCTGTAGAGGTCCATTAAAGAAACCGATAAGGAAGCTATTTTCCAAGTCTTCAAAAAGAGCTAACAGAGAATGATACCTAAGTCCACATGTCCACAGACCAATCTCTAGAAAATATGAAATAATAGGAAGTCAAGAGGATTTGATTTCTCTGATGTCTTCCCTCAAAAATAAATCATTGCTACTCTTACAAATCCCCTAAATGATGTATAGGGCTAAAGCTATAATAAGCACTATGGTAGTATAATAAGCACTATGGTAGGAAGTGAGATATGCAAGAATGGATGAAGGTACCCAAGGACGAAGTGCAGATGTTCAAGGTACTCAGGACGAAGCACAGATTAATGAATTTGAGTTGGTTTATTTTAACTACATTTTTTTTTAATTTTATACTAAAGTTAAAATACAATTATGTGTTACTTGAAGTGTAAACTAGTAAATTTGAATAAGGTTTAGTTTCATTAGATTTTATGTTTGAGAATAAGATCAAGTTATGAAAATTATATTATTCAATTAAAAAAAAAAAACTTCTAAACATAACAAAATAAACTAGCCTTATCAAACTGAGCCCAATTAATTTAATTTAAAAACGCAAAAACAATTGTCCATTCAAATGTGTTCATAAGATACGCTTATATTTTGCGGACGGATTAACCACAACTCATCCAACTACCTAAACAAAAATCTTTCTATCCAATTCATATGATACCACTATTGTCGTCCCAGACGCTTTCAATTGACGGGAAGTGCATGTCAACATTTTCATGATCATCAACCCTCAGTGCTACAACAATCGAAAGATACCTGCCTACATTGCTAAAAAAATTGCACAGTCAAATACGGGGGCTAAGAACAAAATTAAAACTGTACATAATAGTGAGTTAGGTTAGATATATAATCTTCTCAATAAAATTAGGAGCATTTGCTCACTCTCCGTGGATCATGCATCAGCTCTAAATAACTCACCCCTAGACATTATCGAAAGAATTCAGGGAGAAAGAAATTAAGAAAGATCATCAACCTTACACCTTGAAGGAAATAGTTACGCGGTAATACTCAGAAACAAAAATGAAAAATGTGGCTATAATGAGAATCAAGATTTTGAAAACTGTAATGAAAAATTGATGTACATTCTTATTCTATAATTTTACCAGTTCTCCAAAAATGGTTCAAGGGGTGAAAATTGAAGTTTAAAACGTTCAATGGTGATAAAGGTCGATTTTGAATGCACAATTATAATCGATCATTTAATGCTGTGCAAATATATAATCATTTATAAACATTATTGGTTTATCTACAGATGAAAATTGAAGTTTAAAACGTTCAAGGTGATCAATGTCAATTTTGAAAGCACAACTATAATCGATCATTTAATCCTGTGCAAACATATAATCATTTATAAACATTATTGGTTTCTCTACGTATATACACATTATTGATTAATAATAATTTGTTAGGTTGTTATTCATATTATATACCATCTAAACAATACAATAGACTAGTACACTATTTATTTATATCTCGGATTATTGGTCTACGCCAACTAAAGGAGCACTACATTGGAAATTCATGTGATACAAAAAAATTGGTGAAAACCAAAGGATAATTTAAATGTATACCATTATTTTTTATAACGATTTCATATGAATAGTTCTATTTTAAGCAAAATGTGACCCGTGACCCATAATAGTTAACGTTGTTTCTGTTGAACTTAGTAGTATTGAATGTGAACATGTTATGGTTATGAATATTTAAAATAACCATCAATTATATTTATTTTAATTGATTGTTATTTGTAAGTTCAATTTAAGGTGTTTGATGCATTAGTTTATCTTGTTTTTTTATGTTTCTTGTTGAGTCTAGAGACTTATTCTACATTTCATTATGAAGGCCATGTGTAAGTATGTCTCTCAACTTGGATCTCATTTGTGTCTCTCTTAAAATAAAAAAAATGAAATATTTTCTAATTAAAAAACAATATGAGCTTTAAAAAAAAAAAAACTATGGATGTTTAATTAATTGTGAGTATAATTTAATATAATCTTATGTAAAGTAAAAAAAAAAACATGTGATTAAGACTTTGAAACCTTATACTTTCCAAAAATATTTTAACACTTGATATCAACTTCATATATATTTATATGTAAAAAGATATTAAATATATATATTTTTTTAAATGATATGAACAAAATATTCCATGTAAATTATGAATAAAATATTGTAATATCAATTAATATTAACTTATACTTAAAAATATATTAACAACCAAAAAATCATTTAAATACATATATTTTGTAATATCTCAAAAAATCATTTCAATACATATGTTTTGTAATAATTATTGAAAAAATCTAATCCCTCTAAAACCATCTTAAATCAATTCTTAAAATAAATCTATACTCAAACCATATTAAATCAATTCCTAAAATGAATCTATACTCGCCCTACAACGAAGTCATAGAGTTTGGCTAATTCTCAACATCTTCAATCATAAGAGACTCCGTATCGAGCACCTACCGTTATAAGCAATCATTGTATCTTATCTATGGTACTGAGTCATGATTAAATATACGCATTGGTTTGGACTCATGTGCAATTCCAGCTGCATCTCCACTTTTAAAATAAAGTCCAAAAACATATATTCAAAAAGCATGGAACTTCAAATCAACGCTTGACATGCATGTTCTCGGCTTATCTTGTCTATGGTATTGAGTCATCATTGAATATATGCATTGGTTAGCATAAAATTCCAACTACATGTCCATTTTTTAAAATGAGTCCAAAAAAAATATTCAAAAAGTATGGAACTTTAAAGCAACGCTCGACATGCACATGCATGTTTTCGAATAATAATTTGTAATTATGCTCATGCACTTAGGCCAATTATAGGATTCGGATGATAATCGATATTGTTTAATGAAACATGGAAGTATCAATATGTCAAAAATATGACATACATAAATGGTTATGGATTTAGGTGGAAAGAATGATTAAGAGTAATGATAGTGATAGAAGTTACACAAATATAAGAAGTGGGAATATATGCAAATGTACTTGTTATAAGGGTGGAAATAAGACTTTTAAAATAAATGAAGGTGAAAATAAGACCTTAAAAATATGAACCAATGAAATCGTGAAAAATTAATTTTCATATATATAGAGAGAGAGAGAAAGATAAACATTAGAGAATATATTGGTCAAAGCTCATCTAACCGCTAGTCAAAACAAAATCAATAGCTATAGTCTCTCTTTGTCAATGACAAATGATAAACATAGAAAAAACTTACTTTATTGGAAATATTAAATTGCTAAAATAAAAATAAAAATCATAAGCATTTACTAAATTATAAATTTGTTCGAAATAATAAGTATGATTATTGCTATTATTATTATAAAAAAATGAATATATGTAAATAAACATTTCTATAATACCAGGGAGCAATACCATAACTCATCAATACCACATACTAAAACAATCATAACTCATTTCATTAATAAATTTAATTAAAAGGGAAAACAGACATAAAGAAATCTCATCTTTTGATTTCTATATATTATCAAAAATATATATTATCCATTGACATGGTAAGGGTATATCATGGTCATGTCCAAAAATAACATCCAAATAGAGTGAGGAATTGAACTAGTGACTTCACATCTAGGACTCTTTTAGTTGTAATGTTGTTTTTGTAAACTAACATTCACCTATCACAATTAGTGTCTTATCAGTACACACCTTCACCATTTTATCAGTGCCACCATTCACCATCAATCCAAACCCAATAAACCTTTTACTTTAAATATTAATGTTACATAATTTTTTATTTTTATTTTATATCAAACCCTATGTAATTTTAAATGTGCTTTGAGTGGTTATGTTGAGTATTTTGTTTTTTTTTTTAAATAGCTGAATTTAATATGTAATTTATATTTAAATAATAATAAATTACTCATTATATATTCTTATTTTTTATTTTAAAATAATATTTTTTATATACTAAAATTAAATTTAAATTTTCAAAATTTAAAAATAAATAAATAAAAACTTATTTATTTAAAACATCATCATCAAAACATTTATTATTATTATATTTAAATGGATTTTGTGAGTTTTTATTTTATGAAAATTTAGTGTAATTGAGTGATTGATTTTTATTAAAATTTGAAAAATTCATTTTATTATATATTAAGTATTTTTTTAATTGTTTCAAAAATACTACAAACAATTAATTATATATATATATATATATATATATATATATATATATATATATATATATATATATATATATAATTTTTAGATAAAATAGTTTATTGGATATTATTTCTTTGAAATTTTTTATTACTTGTAAATTAAAGGAATAAAATACTAGTTATTTTTATAAAGTTATAAAAGTTGTTTAGATTTGTGGTTATATAGAAGAAATGTTGTAATGTCTCATTATATTATTATTATATTATATTATCTAAGTATGCTAACTCAATCAAATTATATTAAAATTATTAAACAAAACATCAAAATAAATTCAATAATTAATATAAAATTAAGTGGTATATATATATATATATATATATATATATATATAGTCAATTTTCTGTAGAGTCTTATTATCTTACTCGCTAAAGTTCTATTCCCATAGAGATTAACATGCTTTCTCTTTAGGAATCATTTCTATATGAAAGATAATGGTGGATGTACCTAGTATCATGAACCAAGTGAATATATATATGATCCATCTTAATTCCATATATACCAAGTGCCAACATGTATCAAATATTAGGTGCAAAATTTATTTTTGAGTGAAATTATATTTGATCCCTTTGGTCGCTTATTATATTCATAGTTAAGATGGTTCTAGGATGGTTATTATTTATGTGATGGTTTTGACAACCCATCAGTTTTCCCATGGTATTAATCTATTTGAAGGGATAAAATTCGAGTGAATTTACATTAAATATCTTTGTATGATTATGAGCATAAATTAAATAGTAGTTTTTATATTTTAATCATTTGAGAAATATAACGTTTCAATTTTAGCGACAATGATTAGCTCATTGGTACATTATGTAAAACACTTAACTTGTTTTTTTCATGGTATTTTTATATTGGAAGGGATAAAATCACAATGAATTTACATTAAATGTGTTTTTATTGTTATTAGCATAAATTAAATTAATAAGTTCTATATTTTAATTTTTTCCGAAGGAAAAATCATAATTTTCATTAAAGTTGAAAATTACATGCTGTAGATGCATTTCATATGCATGTTGTGGTTTTTTTCACTTATATTTTGATCCTCAAAAGTTACCTCGATGGGGTGTACATCAGAAAAAAGATAAATAGTATAAATACAATAATTACAATCTATTAGAGAACAGATCTATCAATATTGTCCGTCATATAACTGTCAAAAAATTATCAAAAAAATGTCTATTTTCAGATCGTTTGTGCTCCGTTATCAGTCTGTTCTATAAATGGACGATGATAATCGCTGAAATGTTGAGTATCATTTTGTTCCTCTATGTGACAGAGCCACCTGTGTTGGACCGCTGCCTCCTTGGAAAGCTTGTCAGAAATGCAGTTGCGTTCCCTGCATATGTGAGAGCAGGAAATTGATGAGAAATGTTCTTTCATTTTCCATATATATTCCAATATAAAAATAAGTGTGTGCACATGAAAAGATGCTACTTTATTGAACCAATTTTTGATTATTTTTTAATCCCAAAATACTTGAATGTGTAAAATGTTATGCTCTAATGCAAACTGTAGCAGTTGGCGAATTGTGATAAGCTCAACATAATTATTTGTGTCGGGTCCTAGACCCATTTTGATTTTGAAGAAATGCAGATTTGGGAGATGTAATAGTGCACCTTCACCATAGCCTAATGGTTGTGCAAATCCATCGTAATAATCCCAATGTGTGTTGTGATTAATATCTTAAGGAGTGATAATTCAGTGGGGTCTAGGAGGATCATCTTCATGTATGTAAGAGAAGCTGGATAAGGTATTGGACTTAATCAAATGCCGGGGGGGTAGAGTCTTTAAATATATATGCATTCCTAGCCAGCCAGATGCCTCAACAGACAAGGAGTGGGATGCTCCTGACTTTGTATGTAGGGGAAGAGTTCCACCAAGCTTTCCATGCCTCGTTTATGTTATGACCTTGCCAAATTAGATTGATTCCTAGGTCGTGTATAATGGATGTCTAGAGCGCAATAGTGGATCTACAGAAAAGTATAAGGTGATCAATGGATTCTGAGTCGTTTCTGCAGAGTGTACACCAAGTGGGTCCATGAATGGATCGTTTGAGAAGATTTTCCATGGAAGGAGAAATGTTGTTTAGTGAGCACCAAATTAATAATCTGGTGCAAGGAGAGGTCGGAAGCTTCCAAAGGAGGTGCCACCACCATTCATGTCTCTGAGGGAGCTGGTCTAGGTATATGTGCAGATATCCATCTTTTGGAGTATAGATCCCAGATTTTGCAGGGGCCCAAATGATTTCATCATCCCCAGTTCCTATTTGGATATCAAATTCTTCCAGCGCTGAGTGAAGGTCTTTCATTCATGTTTCAGATGCTTTGGAATGCCGAGCTGGTTGGAAATTTTCCATCCCTGTGAGTGGAGGTTCATGTTTTGAGGTTCAGAAATCTGAGCAATGTATCGAATGTCATGATCAACCAAATGGTTGATGAGTTCCGAAGGTAGAATGTGAGTATTTCCACAACCTGCCCAGGGGTAAATACCAATACGAGATTTGTTCCCTAATCTAATTCTCCACGAAAGTCCATTCCTGATATGAGGTAGGGATGTAGTGACAGCTTTCAAAATGGATGAGATGTTGTGCTGATTCTATGTTGGTAGCTGAATACAATAAAAAATATTAATGGGTCAGATATACTTCATATAAACCACATGTGTCTAGAGGTTCTTGGTTGTCATGATTTCCCATCCCATTTAAGAAGAAAGGGCTCTTGTAAAAGGGTCCATGTTTTTTATGCCCCATCCTCCCCATTTTTTGGGGAGGGCTATGTTATCCCATTTGACCCATGCAAAAGTTTGACCCTCTCTACTACCATTCCAAAGAAATTTGTTACACATTTGTTGAATGCGATGAATAATAGCCTGGGGTAATCAAGCCAGTGACATCCAGCAGATGGGGGTGGCTTCCACAATATATTTAAGGAGGGTAAGCCAACCAGCCCGAGATAACCCTCTGTTGTGCCAAATACCAATGCGTTTTTCCAACTTGGCCACAAGCCAACTCCAATCTGCAATGCCATACTACGAGGGTCTCAATATAAACCCAAGGTATTTTAGACCTTCTTGAAGGTTCAAGGAATGAAAAGGAAATCTGTTATGTGCTAGCCCTCTTTCCTGGGGGGAGCAATCGTTGATAGTGATGGTTGATTTCAAGGCGTTTCATTTCATACATGTGGTTGTACTAAAATATGAAAGTACAACAGCAAAGGAGATAATATCTCGAATATAACCATTGAGTAGAATGAGGACATCATCGAAAAAAATAAAGTTAGTGAGAGTGCATCCTTCTGCCAATATGATACCCTGAAATCGACGCAACTGTCTCTCATTCTTAATCAACTAATTCAGAGCTTCCATGATGAGTAGGAAGAGGAGGGGTGAGAGGGGACATCCTTGGCGAAGACCTCTTTCTAAGTGGAAGAAAGGAGATGCAAAACCATTGATGGGAAGAATAAAAGAAACATTGGTGATACATCACATGATCCATTTGATGAAATTTTAGGGGAAGCCCAAATGCGTAAGTATCATACAAATGTAGAGCCAATTTTCTTGGTCGAAATTCTGGGCAAGATCCAATTTGAGGATGATGCTTTTGAGCTTTTTGTTTTTGATGGAGTGAAAAAAATCTTGAGCAGTGCCAATAGCTTCATGTATTTGGTGCTTTTGTAGTAAATAATTTTTTTTAGGTGAGATGTGCTAAGAGAGGATGGGCTTGATATGATTGGCAATGATTTTGGCAATGATCTTGTATATGCAATTACATAGAGATATAGGTCAATAGTCAAAGAAATGATGTGGATTGTTATATTTGAGGATAAGGGCAATGAAAGTGGAATTGAATGCATCATATAGTATTCCAGTAGATCTGCATTCTTCGACCAAGTTGAGGATGTGTTGTCCCATGACATTGAATAAAGCTAAGTAAAATTCAATTGGCCAACCATCTGGTCCTAGGCTTTTATATTTCTGGAACCATTTTAAGGTGTCCTCAAGTTCGTGAAGAGAGGCTGATTTCATTAGCAGATCTTTAGCTTGCTAATCCACAGATCTTAGGAAGAGCCTAGCCACTCTGATAATTTCAGCTAGATTTGTGTTAGCAGGGGCTTTATATAGTTCTCTAAAGTGATCAATACCCATTTGAGAAAATTGGTGGAAGTTGTGGGTTTGACTGTCCTGGTGGTCCTTTAGTGTCCAAATAGTATTGATAAATTTATGTCCATTTGCAAAATGGTGGAAGAATTTGGAGTTCTCGTCCCCATATTTTAGCAAGATGGCTCTACTTCGAAGACGCCATCTTTCTTCTTGCTCTGTGAGAATCCGAGTGTGATATTTTATCAAATGTGATAGTTGGGATCTGGTATGATTAGAGCATGTCCCATTCCATAGAGATTGTTCAATCTCTACAATCGCCTATTCAGTTTTATTCAGAGTGTCCTCATCCTTTTTCATTTTATCTCTGGCACGGCTTTTAGTTAATTTCTTGATGGCATTCATTATTGCAACAAATGAGGCCGAGGGGTGGCTTGAGTGAGCTATAGGGTGAGAAGAAAAATATATTTTAACCAGATCGATGAATTCTTGGGAGGCTAACCAAGTATCATTGAAATTGAAAGGACTACAGGGCTTTCGTCGGAGAGGTGCAAGTTTGAAATAAATGGGAGAGTGATCTGAGATCCCACCAGTGCCCACCCATTGTCGATAATAAATGCCCGAGATAGTGAGGTCTTCGTGAATCAAGAATAAGTTCTATATTATAATTATTCAAGAAATATAATGTTTTAATTTTAGCCCTAGGGTTAGCTCAAGTGGTCTAGAGACAAACATTAAGTTATTCGATATTGTTTCTTGTTTTTACTGATCATGTGTTCGACACACTTTGATTCCTTTAGGGAAACACCCCTTAATTAGCATTGGTTTACCATCCATGAAAAATGTGAGGAAGTATTCGGAGGTTTATTTTTCTCTCATTTAAAGTCAATAAAAAACAAAGTAACTATCAAACAACTCTGCCAAAAAACCCCAAAATACATGAAGAAAACTTGAAAATAAAGAGTGATGATGTTGGAATAATGTTCTTTTTTTCGTGGTAAATTTTCAAAAAAATTTAAAAATGACAGTAAAAGGCAATAAAATCCAGTTTGTTTGTGCAAAAAACACCCTGAAAATGAAAAGTGTTGCTAGAATAACAATTATTTTTTGGATAAAATTTTAAAAAATTTCAATAGTGATGTTAAAGATAAAATATCATGACTCTGAGAAACATCAAAATTCCAATGATTTTTAGGCATGACATTAAATTTAATATATAACCTCTCTAAAAATTCTTAAAATTCCAACGATTTTCATGGATGGAATTAAATATAAAATATCACGTCTCTAAAAAACCTTAAAATTCCAACAATTTTCAACCATGGCGTTAAATAAAATATACTTATAACGGGTTTCAGCCATAGCATTAAAGGTAAAAATATCACGGCTTAAAAAAACTTTAAAATTTTGACAATTTTTCAACCATAGATTTAAAACCAAAGATCATGAATACAAAAAACCTTAAGTTTTCAACATATTTCAACCATGAGATTATGGAAACAAATTATGACTAAAAAAATGTTAAAAATGAACACCTAAATGAAAGAGTCATTATACCAAGAGTAATTTTTTTTTACTTCTTAAAGTCTAGTGATTTTAAAATCTTTGCCTAAGATAACTTGACATATTGCAACAAAAATTTAAAAATCAACCATCAAATTAACATGTAGAGCATGCGAACTCGACCCATTGTAATGAAAAATTAAACATGAACCATGAATTTCACACTTTGTGGGGGTGGACTCAATTCATTGTAACAAAAACTTAAAAAACATCTACCAAATTGACACATAATGGGATCGGGTCGGTAGTCAAGGATCGTCCCGGACACTACAGAAAAAAATAAAAACAGATTAATAAATAAATATATAAATAAGTAAAAATGAAAAATACAAAAAAAATCAAAAAACAAAAAATCAAAAAAATAAACAATAAAGCTAAAAAAAGTACAAAAAAAATCTAAAAAATAATAAGTAAATAAAAATAGATATTAAACAATAAAAAATAAAAAACATGACAAAAAACAATAAAATAAAATAAAATAAAATATAAGAAAAAAAAATAATAATAAAATTAGAATTTAAACAAAACAAAACAAAATAAAATATAAACAAACAAATAAAAGAACAATAAAATATTTCCAAAAAAAAAAATTAAGGATAAACTATAAAAAATTAACCCAAAATTCCACGGGGTCAGATAGACAGTGATCGGGTGCTCTGTTAAGGCAGTCCTTGTTGTCAATTCAATGGTTCAATTCCTTGCCATGATCGAGGTGATATATTTAACATGATGAAGACATAGTTCCACCAAGCTTTAAAAAAAAACGAACACAAAAAATCAAAAAATCAAAAACAAATAAATAATAATTGATTGGATGGTAAAATATAAACACATATTCCGGATGCGGATGACATCTCAGGTTAAGAGGCCTCCAGGCCTGGTTCAAGAACCAAGGCGGTTCACCTGGGGTGGCCACATGGCCCCCTATGGTGTCATTAATGCTAAGTTCATTAATCCAAAGCGCTGGATATTAACTCCTCCTCGCCGTCAATCGCTCTGTCCTGCTCGGCACACCAGACTTCAAATGGAGCACCACTGCTCGCATTCTTCCGATTGCTTTGGCTCTGCTCACCGCCCTTTGTCGCCTCTGCGCTCTCATTGCCCGGGCGGCTGTGCAATAGGTGAGGCTCGCACAGCTACAGGACGCAGGTGCTCTCTGCAATGCTGTTTGGATACGATTCCCGGCTATCACTTCTCAAATAGTAACTTCTGCCCTGTTCTGTTCAATTCTCATACTTCTCCTGTTATTGTTGGTCAAATTAACTCTATTCCTGCAGCTCCTTCTGGTAACTGGTCAGATTCTTCTCGGAATTTCAGTATGCCCAGGCTCAGGCAAAGAATGTCTTGCAGGAAAGGGGCCTCTCGAGGCAGGTCCTTGAGTGAGCGACCCTCCAATTCTAATGTCGACTCCTCCATGGAACATGCTGAAAGGCGTCCCATTCCTCTTTATGTTGATCCTGCTGGCCGTCACCATGAGAGCGTTGCCCCGGCGCCTCCACAGCCCTCGCACCCGCCTCGTGCCCCTGTTCTGACTACTCTGTCTCCTCCCCCGCTTCAGGCTTCCGCCTCCCCTTCTCTCCCTGGCAGTCATTACCTCCGGCAATCAACGCAACACGCTGAGCTGCGTTTCGATTGCACCTTCAATCGGCCTTCCATTACTGCCCTAATCACGATTTCACTTCGCGAAGAGACCACTCTCCCTCCTGTTCAGCCGCTTGACCCTGTGCATTCTCCTTCCAAGCCTAACTTCGAGCCCCCCTCTGGCCCTGCACCCGGTCCTCACACGCACTCTCCCGGAATTCCTTTTGCCTCTGTCCCTGCTCATCCGGGACAGGCGCACTTGCAGATGGAAGCTGGTCCGTCAGGTGAAGATGCTGACAAGAATGCTGAAGCGGATTCGGAAGAACACTATGGCTGCAGAATTGAGGAAGAGAATCCGGACTCAGACTAAGTGCTCTCCCTCTTCCAGGACCAATTCTCAGTATGATTTATGCTCTAGAATTTTTGATAAATTTCTGTTTTCAATGGTCACTCACAGCAGACAAAGCTGCATGTATCTTTTGGCTCTTTTTAGTTTTGTTAATCCGTATGTAAGTGACTCTGCGCTGGTTTCCCAGTTCCTGGGCGGTGTCAACTCTGATAAAAGAGCTGGTTTCCCGCTAATGGGCAGTTCTATAGCTAGACAGAAAGTGGACATCAAGCCCGGTCTCAAGCTTCCTTAGCTGAGCCGTGGCAATTTTGTACTTTTATGTTCATAATAGAAATAGCGTAATTTAGAAAAAAAAAAAAATATAAACACATAAATAAATAAATAACACATTAAAATAAAATTAAAACTGTGAAAAATAAAAAAACATCAAAAATAACAAAAAAAATAAAAAGTATTTAAAAAATTGAACAATTAAAAAAAATAAAATAAAAATATTAAAAACCCGCACATTAATAAGAATTGAAAAAAAAACATTACAAAAAATTTCAAGAAATAATAAAAACAAATTAAAAAATCAAACATTAAAAAAAATGAGGCCCCTCGGGTCCTAGGCAGGGCAAGGCATATTTCAGGAATTGACCTTTCCCATCCCAGGTTCGTGGCCCCACGGGCCCTGGACGGAGGCAATCATACTCCCTGAATCGGACTTCCTCAGCCCATGGCCCGCGAAGCCTTGTTTATTTTTTATTTTTATTTTTTATTTTTAATTATTTGTTTTATATTTTTTTCAATTTTTTATTTGTATGCTTTGACTCTTTTTAGCACTTTCTTTTTCATTTATACTGAAAAATGTTTCTGAATCATTTTTTTTGGAAAAACAAAAACTTCAAATGTCATCATATTTTGATAAAAAAATTCATAAAGAATTCATAAAATTTGTTATTTTTACAACTTTTTTAATTAATGTTTTTCATAATTTTTTTTATTTAACATGTAATTTTTAGTGAAAATGTCATGAAATAGGTATTTTTTTAATTATATAAATACAGAATGTGTATTTTTCGGCGAGTGTTTAAAATTATTATTTTATGTGCATTGAAGTATTATTTAACGATATATAAATATATAAAAAATCCTAACCTCAAAATATTAATGGTATTATTTTTTTAAGCTTTGCAAAAAAATTAAAAATTTCATTATAAAAAACATTGCAAAGAAAAAAAAAATGCATGTTTGGAAAAACCTTAAAAAACAAACATCTTAGGATGGAAAAGAAGAAGAGGAATAAGGCAACTTGAAAAATGATTAAATAATCAACATTTTAAAAAAATGTGCATACTTAGGACATAAGAAAATTTAGAGTGTCAAAAATATGGTTTAAAAAATGTTGAAGATTTTTAACACTAGCATGAAAATCACCAACATTTAAACAAAATTGTCCACACTTTATACATTAGAAAATTTAAAGTGTCAAAATAAGCCCTGTAAAAAAAAAGAATTGATGCCACATCAACACTTTTCAAAATCATCATGAAAATCACTAACATTAAAAAAAAAATGTTCATTCTTAATACATAATAAAACCCAAAGTGTCAAAAATATACTTAAAAAAAAATCAGTATTTTCAAAATCAAAGATTTTTAAAATCAGATGATTTTTTGCTACCTTAAAAAAATGGGTACTCGATATAGTTCTTGTTTAATAGTTTAATTTTTTAAAGTAAATAAGTTTAATGATGTTTCAATTTTGCAAATTTTAATACAATTTAAAAGTGTATTTACTAATACTCTAAAAATAAAACTAATTTATTAATATTATAAATTATAATTATTTTAAACCGAATTCATCTTCACTCCGAGTATATCAAGCATCGAGAGTGATCAAATATTTTGAGGTGCAAACCTTTTCTCAAATTTTTCACTCAAGAAAAGGTTTACATATCAAGAAATTTAATCTCTCTCCATAAAGCTCTATGAACAGTGAAAGCTCTTCACACAAATCTCTCTTCATAATGAAAGATATCCGCACAAAGCTCTTTACATAGTGAAATATTTCTGCACACAAGAATTTCTTCATAACAAATATAAGTGTGCCATGATGTTCCACACTTATGCATGCATTATATATCCGCACAATTATTTTGCATCATTATCACTATATATTATTGGTAATATTTTAATACTAAATAATCCATATCTTCGTATTTTGAATACCACTAATTAGTTGATTAAGGGTTGTGTGAAGCACAGATAAAACTCCACATAATGAAATTTATTCACCTAAATCTCTTCACACAATGAGATCTCTCTACAAAATTGTCTTTGGATGGAGAAAGAACTCTGAACAATGAAATATATCCGCACAAAACTCTCAGCACAATGATATTTGTTTATAGAAAATACAAGTGTGTGGTGATGAGGTCTCCATAGAGTTCTTCCACATTATTATTATTAGATATACTTGGTAATATTTTAATACTAAATACTCCATATCTTCAAATTCCAAATACCTCTAGGCCATTAATTAAGGGTTGTGTGAAGTTCGGAGAAAACTCCACACAGTGAAATATCTCTACATAAAACTATTCACATAATGAAATATCTCTGCATAAAACTATTCACATAATGAAATCTCTTTGCATAGTTAAAGCTCTCCACACAATGAAATTTCTCCACATAAAACTCTCTACACAATCAAATTTGTTAATAACAAATATAAGTTTGTGGCGTTTTTTTGCACTTCTACGTGCATTTTTTATCCGCACAGTTATATTATTGGTATTATTTTAATTCTAAATAATCCATATTTTCATATTCTCAATACTATTAATTACTTGATTAAAGGTTGTGTGAATTGGGGAGAAAATTACGCACAATGAAATATTGATGCAGAATGAAATCTCTCTGCATAATGAAAACTCTCCACACAATTCTCTCCACAAAGTGAAAGCTCTCTGAAGAATGAAAAGATCTCTGCAAAATGAATTGTCCAACATTAGATGAAATTTGTTAATAACAAATACAAGTGTGCAGCTCTTCACTTCCGTATGCATTCTCTATGCACATATTTCTCCCACATCATTATTATTCTATAATATTGATAGTATTAAAATACTAAATAGTTTCTATCTTCGTATTCTAATTTGTTTTTACGCAATGTTCTGTACATTCTCGTGCCAAATGAACTGAATATAGTGTATTATTAGGTTTTTTTTGGGTCAATTTTCTGGTTGAACTAATATAATTATCTAATTATCAATCCAGGTTTGTAAACTTTGAACCATGTCCAAAATATATGGATTTCAAATGTAGTCAATTTTAGAAGACAAAATGTAGAAATTGAAAGAAATACATATTAAGAATATATTGTATATTCTAAGATTTATGGAAATGCATATTACAAATATAAAATCCAACTAAGAAATTTCTGATTCATTATGTAATAAGTGAGGGAAGAGGCTCCTAAATTAGGAGATCCTTATTTTCCTTCCCCACAGTACTACCTTCATGAAGTGAAACTAAATAACTGATTGAGAATAGTTTATGATATATCAAATGTAGGAGAAGAGGCTCCTAACTAAGGAGGTATAGGTTTTCCTTCTTTACAATTCTATTCCATCATTGTTACCATTGCATTAAAACTAGAAATTCTGGAAATAACTCAAGCGTGGAAGAGAAGATGAATTTTAGTTGTTGTTCTTTGATAAAAAAGAAGGAGAATTTAACTTAAAATATTGTTTTCCCATTCATATTAATATTATAATTAAACCAAGAATCATCAACAAACATCAGAAATATTAACACATCTAAATGACTAAATAAATCTAAAGCAAAACTAGTTCATGAAAATTATGCTAAATTAACCAAAACGTGTACTTAGCTTGGTGTGGGGGTCGTCAACCCTTGCCTTGCACACTTGAAGCACTTCTCAGCTACAAAAAATTCAATCAATCATCCACAGTATTAAAAACAAATATAAGGTGGAACAGGTTCCTCAAATTCTCTCAAAATATTCAGAAGTCTCCATATAAAATTATACAAATTCGCCATGCTTGAATGATTCATAACCTTGGTTTAAATGGACAAGTGATAAACAAACTAAGATGTAATTTATCTAGCAGCATTTTCCATCCTAACCCCATCCATCTAGGTCAACCTCATCCATTCAATTACACAAAATCTGGAAAAATCCCAAAAAATACTAATTCTTCCCTTTTTCCTAGGGATTTCTGAAAAACATGTCATGTTTGACCAGGGTTGACCAAGCATGTTTTAGCTCTGTTTGACCGAACCAATACATGATTTTCCATCCATGGCTCCCAGGCTTTCCAAATGTATGCTTATCTCGTGCCCAGGTGTCCTACACATATGACTTCCATGAAGCTATTACGGTAATTTTCAGTTATGTCCAAAAATACTCTTAAAACACAATTTTTACAAAAATATCTAAAAATTGAAAAACATAATTTATTTACCTGAATATGCATAATAAGGTAAAAATAAGGCATATGTGGATGATATAAGGTGGAATATGATGAAAATTAGCTAGATTTTAATAAGAAAAATTGACCAAAACTGAGGGCCAACATCTTCCCCTTGCTTATCTTCAAGCATGTCCTCATGCTTGATTTCCCCCCTTTGATATTCTGAGTGCTGATCTGCACAGTGTCCCTAATCCTTTAGTCTCTTGTTATGCAGCATGAAGAAGACAATGAATTTCCTCATACCTTCCTTCCTTGTAGATGGTAGCCTTTACCTTCTATCTCTCATATTTGTATTGCCATGTTTTCTTCTCTTTGAGCAATCTATAAGCTTGTTTGGAAATGAGAGTGTTATTTGTTTCAAGCTTACGAAGATTTTTGGTCAATTTCTCATTTTATTGGATTAGATTTTTTTTTTCTTTGTACATCTTGTTTTCTTTCTTCAAGTGATTTTCCAAAATCTTGATTTTCCAAAATATTGTTCACTTCCAACTCTCTTGTCAACTCTTCTATTTTCGTGAGGTGTTATTCTTGTTGCAGCTCAATTTATTCTTCCAAAGTCTCCTTAGCAAATGAATGTGATGAAGTGGCTTCTACACATGCATGATCAAAGTAGGAATCCTTCTCTAAAGGCTCTTCTTCGGCATCTCTTTCCATTCGTTTCCATATCTCATTAATTTGTTTTGATGTTGTTGGAGGTTCAACAATTTATACCTCTATGTCTTTTTCTTTTTCACTTGGCTATTCCTGTGTTTTCTTCCTAGGCTTCCTCAGAACATATAGGAAGGATATTTCTTTCTCAATCATGAAATTATCTCGTTTCTTCTTGGATATAGTCCTAGGATACATTGGAGAATTCATAATGCTCCTAGCCACATGCACTTGCTCAATGTTTTCCTCTGTAGCTTGGCCATCAAGATGATGTTGAACCAATAATTCTTTCCAAATCAATCCCTTGCATCTCACTTGATGTTCTACAAGTATTTTAATGAGGCATTGATGATAAATATGTTCTTCTTTTGATTCAGTTTTATTTTTAACATCGTCTATCATTTTGATCATGCTCCTTGAGAAGAAATATGGTATATTAATCTTGGATTCTCCTTTCATGTGTTGAAGAATAATAATGTGGTAAAGATAAATTATAAAATACACTAAATTGGTTGTCGCATGTAAAATATATTTGGATGATCAATACTAATTCAGACCATGGTTCACTTAACTAGTCCCTTGGGATTCCTTTTGCTCTATGAAGAGATGATTTTCTCTATTTTTCTAAGAAGAATTTCCAACCTTTCTCTTTGAGATGTAAACCTTTGTGGTATTCTTCTCCTGCTAAGGGAAGATCTACACCTTGGGAAGGGAATTCTGGGTTTAGTGGTATTGAGAGGTCACCCACTATTGTTTGTCCCTGTTCATAATGATTTCTGAATTCTTGTCTAATATTATCATTATGCCCATTAAATATATGAAAAAACCCTATAAATATTGATACAGTTTCTCTATGGTTTCTTTCCCCCAGTTCTGTATCTTGAATTCCTTTGGCTAAATTTTTTTTTCCATGTGATCTGTATGCCAATTAATGTACCCTTGGATAGGTAACATCTTCATCATAAACAAAAATACGTGTATATATATACCTCTTTCCTTTATTCATTTAATTTTCATTCATGGATAATTATCATGGCAATTAAGCTTACCTGATCTTGGAAGCACTTTAAAAAATGGAAATTATTCCCTTGCTTGAATCTTCTTCAATCTCCTCTGTCCTGCTGCAAAAAGGAGTCCACTTTTCTTCAAAACTGATACAAAAAGTTTTTTCTCTGTGTAAAATATCATAAAATAACCTTAAAAATGTTTTACTACTCCATAAACTGATGCTTCAATCTCTGATTTTCCAATTTTTTCACAAAAATTCCTTCACTGTTTGGAAAATTTTTCTCATTATGTGTATGAAAATAGGAAATATTTTCTCACTATTTGGATGAAAATAGGAAATGTTTTCTCACCATGTGTATGAAAACCTCATTGTATGTATGAAAAATAGGACTTTGAGTTTTTCACAGGTAACAATTTCATAACTATGCATGAAGGAATTCCTGATTCGAGCTTGAATACATGATCTGGAAGCAAACTTGTAGATGTATTTCAGTTAATAACTCATGATCTTATGTTTAAACAATATCATTTTAATTGGAACACCTATTCAACATCTTCGAAGGTTCATTCATTACACAATTGGCAAGGTATATTTAATGGTGGAAGGGTTTTCAAATCCATAACTAAAGTTTAACTCCTCAGAAAATGACACATATTATCCATCATTTCGAGTTTAACTACCCTTGGAATTTGTTCATCTGGTGATAGAAATCCGAGAGTGATTTTTACCTCTTCTTTTTGCAGAATTTTTGGAGTTTGTTGGGAAGCTCAGTCAACTTAGCGCAGAGGAGATCTTAGACTTCAATCTCATCATTAGAATTAATGTATTCTTTCCTTATTTCTCCACTGGCTTCTTAATGTCCTCGCCTATTTCTTATGCAACTTCTTCATTGTTCAAGGCTTCTCTAATTTACGCAAACCTCTCTTAGGTTTTTGCATTTTTCCTGCTTTTTTCCTCCTTCCACGAGGGTGCTATATGAGTGTATGTTAGTTCATAGTGTTACTTTCACCTTATGAGCTTAATTCTTGCTGTGATGGTGGAAGAGAGTCTTACACAGAGCTTGGTTTGCGCTATAATGGTGAAAGATAGCATTACACAGAGTTTGGTGTGCTTGTTTGAATGTGTTTTGACTGTTTTACCACTCCTAGCTCATACTCTAACTTGCATACCCATGGCTGCCTAGGTGTCTCAATTTTGGATGCATTCTTCTGATTCATGTACATTCTTCCTTCCATGGTTTATATTCTTGTCTTATCACCGTAATTTTTTTTCATTACCCACGTTCTGTTATGTTCATCCTTCAACATGGCTTCATTCATTTCTTTTTATGCCCACTTTTGTTTGTATTTGCAATGATACATATGTTTATTCCTTTCCACATGTTTTTATATTGTATATTTTATTTCATATATTTTTCCTTTCGAATCTTATGTTTAATTTCATACATTTGTCTTTGTTGTTTTTTATGCTCATCATTCATTTTTTTTTTGAATCACCATATGATAGGTCATTTGAAAATCCAATATTTCTTATAATGACACTAACTCTTCGTGGTTTTGTAGGCAAGAAAAAATTTTGCCTCAATTTTTTATTAAAAAAATGCTTATGTTTATGTTGGAGGATAATGTAGGGTATATGGATTTAATGTAGGACTATGATGAATTTTTTTATGTAGAATGTAGGGTAGGGTAATGGATATAATAGGATTATGATGAGGGTAGGATAATGAATGTAATATAATTATGATGAGGGTAGGGTGAGGTTAGTGGAATATAGGTAGCATAAATGTAATATGATGTGGGATATAGGTAGGATAAATGTAGGATGTAGGATGATAAATGTAATAGGATGCATATCTAAATAAAATTAGTTTTAAGAATTCTAGAAAAAATTTCAAAATCAAAGGTTATAACAACATTTTTTTTACACTTACATTACTTCTCCTGTTGCATAATAGCTCAATGTAAATGTTGGTTGATGATGACCTTTTCTAGTTCTTCCATACTTGACTCTTTTTAATTATGATAGTTCTTCAAATATAAATTCTGATGGAGTGTAGACGCTTGTATCAGCTTATTTGATCCTCTTGTTGTAGATGCTGTTGTTTCATGTTCTTTTTGCATATAATATTGATTCAAGTCCCTTCTAATGAATATTGATGTTGCTCAGGTCCATTATTCAATGATATTTTGAATGATGTTTCAGATCCCTTCTGTAATACAGCTTCTTAAACTATTTTCATAGTTTTATTATGAATCTTCCCCCTTGCTTATGTTAAGACTTGTCCTCAACTTTTTGAATTCTGGAGGATTATTTATGCAAAATAATACTGAATAAGAAGCAAAAAAAAATAAGGAATTCATATTGGCCAAACAAGTTGGTTTTCCAATATGAATTCGAGTTTGTATTGTACCAGTTTCTTGTATTTTCACAACCAAACTCTATTATTTATTATTTCTTATTTCTTATTTTTCTTTTTTAATTCTGGAAGTAAGGAAGGCATCTCACTATGCTATTCCATTATTTCCATATTATTTCCTATTGAGACTCTTTTCATAAATTCCTCTTTATTGATAGGATTATTATAGACCTTAAGCCTATGTCCATTGAATAAAAATGAATTTGTTGCTTCATCAATTGTTTTTATTTGAAATTATCCATTGCAAAAAAAAAAAAATTTATCTCATATGTCCTAGGCTAATGAGTTGTAAACTTTCCTTTGAAATCTTTGAACTTGGAATCAAAAGTAATGCCTAGTCTCCTTTATGAAAAAAATTGTTTCTAATAAATATGTCATGTCATTGGATTCTCTGTTGTTGCACTAGTGATGTATTCTCCACTGTTTGTTGTCTAATTTCATCTAGTTCATCTAGTTCATCTAATTGCATGAATCTATGTTATTGTGCTTCTGAGAGTTCCAATCCCAATTGTTCTGCAAGTTTTTATGTATGAATTTAAATTCAATGGGTAACATAACTTCCTACCATATACCAAATTATATGGACTAAATCCAGTTGTATTCTTCCATGTAATTTTGTATGCCCATAGTGCATCCCTTAACTTTTTTCACCAATCCTTTCTGTTCATTTTCATTGTTTTTGTCATGATATTTTCCAGGACTTTATTAGTGGATTCTAATTTTCCATTTTCTTGGGTATGGTCTGGTGTAGACTTTCTGTGTTCGATTTCATACTTTTTTGTAAGATCCTGGACATGTTTGGAGGTGAACTGCACTCCTTGGTCTATAACAATTTTTCTCAAAACTCCAAATCTGACAAATATGTCTCGAAAGAGGAATGAAACCATTGTTTCTTCCATTTCTCTTTCCATTAACTTTCCTTTTACAGACTTTGTAACATAATATGTGCACACTAGAATGTACTTATTTCCATTTGAAAGTGGGTTAATTGG
Organism: Pinus albicaulis; assembly: GCA_034641835.2. Lineage (NCBI taxonomy): Eukaryota > Viridiplantae > Streptophyta > Pinopsida > Pinales > Pinaceae > Pinus > Pinus albicaulis. The sequence continues at coordinate 246,177,766 of CM076573.1, read as the reverse complement.
ACCCACAAAGTACATAACCCATTCTTCGAATGGCTCTACGAGTGCTTGTGGTTTTAATGGCATTTCATCTAATGTTATAGGTGTTCTAGTTCTTTGGTAGTTGTCACATCATTTAGAATAGGATTATGAGTCCTTGAATATTGTTGGCCAGTAGTAGCCAAGTTTGAGAACCTTGTATGCTGTCCGCTTGTCTGCAAAATTTTCACCACATGGCTCGTCATGAAATGCTTTCAAAATATCAATAATTTCATCTTATCTAACACATTTTCTTATTAATAGGTCAGAACTAGTATAAAATAGGTCACCGTTGACCTAGCTATATCTATAAATTTCTGTGATTATTTTTATTTTCTGCTTATTGGTGAAATGGAATGGTAATATTCCAAATGATAGATAGTTGGCTACATCTGCAAACCATGGGGTTTTAACTGTTATAGAAAATAACTGTTCGTATGGAAAGTTATTTGAAATAGGAAGTGGATCACAAGGTGAATGAAGCCTTAACAAAAAAATTTCTACTTGATTATCTTTATCTGGCCAACCTTGAATAGTGATATTAAATTCTTGCATTAATAACAACCATCTAGTAATTCTGCCATTTGTAATTGATTTTTTCATTAAGTATTTAATGGCTGAATGATCTCTATGAATGAGCACTCGATAGCCTACTATATAATCCCTAAACCTATTAACTACATGAAAAACCACTAACATTTCTTTTTCTATGACTGTATAGTTCAATTCTGTTGGAGTTAAAAATTTTCTTATGAAGTATATGGAATAATAAAACTGATTTTATTTTTGTCCAAGTGATTTTTCTATACCTATATCACATGCATCAGTATATATATGAAATGGCAATGCCCAATTTGGTCCTTGAAGAATGGGTGCTACTGGAACTTTTTCTTTCATTATTTCAATTTCATTTTGACAATTTGTTGTCCGTTGAAACTTAACATCTTTTGTAAGTTACTTTAATAGAGGTAGAGCTATTTTAATAAATTTTCAATGAATCTTCTATAATAGCCTACATATCCCAATAAAATTCTTACTTATTTCTATGTTCTTGGTGGCATTCAGTTCACAATGACTTGTATTTTTGTTGGGTGCACATTGATTCCTAAAGAAGAAATGTGGTTTCCCAACACTATCCCTTGAGTTAACATCATAAATAATTTTTCATTGCTGAGGGATAGGTTTGTCTCTGTGAATATTTAAAAAAAATATATTTATTATTCAAAAAATCATCAAATGTTCCTCCATATACAATGAAATCATTCGTTTAGACTTCTACACACTCATGAATTAGATCAACAAAGATTGTAAGGATCGCTCTTTGAAAAGTAGCAGGTGCGTTACATAACCCAAAGGGAAAAACGTTATATGCATATTTTCCCCATGGACAAGTAAATGTTGTTTTATCCAAGTCCTTTAATGCTATCTTAATATGATTGTATCCACTAAATCCATCAAGAAAAGAAAAAAAATTATTTCCAGCTAATGAAGCTAGTACTTGGTCAGTAAATGGAAATGGAAAATGATCTTTCAATGTGGCTTTATTCAGTTCCCTATAGTCTACACATATTCTCCATTTTCCATTTCTCTTTCACACCAGAACTAAGGGAGAGACCCATTGACTATATGAAATACAATATATAAATCCTACTTGTAAAATTTTTTCAGATCCTCTTTTACTATTCCTTTCATCATAGGATCCATTCTTATTTGTGGTTGTCTCACTAGTTTGATATGATCATCATTATAGATGTGTTTAATATATGTATTTTTATGAATTCCTTGCATGTTTATATAATCCCAGGCAAAATCTTATGAATATTTCAGTAATAATTCAATTACATGTTCTTCCTGTGATAATTATAAATTACTACTAATATTTAAACTCTTTACAGGATTGATTTGAATGATTTTTCTTTGTAAATTTGTAATTGAGTTAACAAGAAAAATACTTTCAGATGGATTTGGCAATGACTAAAAAGTAAAATTTTCCTGAAAACATTGATTTAAAAGATGATTTATAGCTTCATATTGTGTTAGTCTTAGCTTCTCTGAAATATCAAGTTCGTAGATGAATAGGTCTATTAGATCCTCATTTTCTTCCTCTTCTCTAAAATTAAAGACTTGATTAAGACTTAGAAAAAATTGAGTTTCTTGTTGGTGTTCATCAAACCATGATAATAAAGAAGGAGATTCTGTTTGAGGATAGAGTGTAACATGTTTCCTTTCATCCTCATCTGCTATGATCATACTTCCTGATCTACATCCAATGAAGGCATATTCTATGGCTAACCATGGCCTTCCTAGAATTAAAGGATGGCCTCCTATATTTTTTTTTGGTTACAAGCTTATAAAGTCTACATGATATTCCCATGAATCCAAAGAAACAATGATGTCTTATAATATTTCAATAGGAGTTGTTTTTCCAAAGAAAATATGAGAAATCCAGAGAAACTATATGTGCTATTCTTCAAGATTTCATTTTTCAATTTTATCTCTCTGAATGTGTCAAATATTGTCTTCTCTTTCTCCCCTTGGACAACCTTACATGTTTGGATAGCTTGTTGTTGGTCATGTGATACTGAAGAAGTTGTAGGATAAATAGTGGATTGGCCACCAATTTGAGAAGATGAAGGTGTTTCCTTAGTAACTACAACAACTTATTATTCTAAATATTTTTCTATATTAGCTTTAGGATTCAGCTTGGTCTGTTTTCTGTATAGTATTTTGAATTATTTTCCTGTACTGTCAGTCGCCAAAGGTGACTCTTCTTCTCTGTGTCTTTTCCCTGATTTTTCATGTGGGACAGGATTATGTGATTTTGATGTCGATATTAGCTTCTCCTCAGCTTCCTGCAATGTGTTCTCAACCCATTCTAACTGATTCTTATACTTTTATGTCTCTGTCCTATGGGTGTGTATATAAGGAGTAGTTTTTTTTTTCTACCCTTAGATTTGAAATACTTCCTAGAGGATCATAGGACCAAGTAAATATTAGGCTAAATCTCATTTATTTCAGTATCTTATTTGCTTCATCACCTGCTAACCTACTGTTACAAATCAAGGGCCCAATCTGTGTTTTAATCCTAAACTGTGACTTCTTCTTTCCTGATACAATGTGAATTTCATCAGCATTCATCATATGTCTAATATATTCCAGAGCAAAAATCCTCATTGGGAGGAGTTTTGGGAGCTTGTAAGGAGCAAGATCACAACCATATACTCTTAGCTTTGTGTAATTCTAGTACAAGTACCAGTCTCCTACCTTGGCCTAAATTTGGCAAGTGCAGAATCCTTTTTATGTCTTCACTTATTACTTGGTTCAGATGTACTGCTGAAAATGACCATAGTTGGATGTACAAACAATTCAATGAACTAATTTTATGAAAATTATTTCCTCTCTTTCATTACAATGTTGTCCAGAAGATGAATGATTGTTGGTTTCCATCTTCATCAAGTTTTTGCATAGAAAACTTAAACCAGTCGTCCTGATAATACAAAAACATGTATACTAGAATAGAGGAGTATTTAAATGCTTCCTCGGTCTTAAATTTAAAAAAATGATCATGAATGTTGTTACCAGGAATTGGTTGAAATTAAAGATGATGGATGGTTTAGATTCTGTGGAAAATATGGAGAGGAATCCTATAATGGGTTCATCTATCCACTGATCAGAGTAATAGTCAAGGAGGTATGAAATGACTATTATAATATTTTTTTATCTATCAAGGAATATGGAGGAAGCCATAGAGGGTATTTCTTTGGTAGTTGAGTGTCTTCAGGTAGGAAAAGGTCAATGATTTTAGTTCTTTTTGAAAAATTGAGATTCTGGTATAACTCATTGAGGGATTCTAGGGAGAAAGATGTGTTATTTTCCATAAAGGGAACTTCCATCATATGATAAATTAATTGTGCATTGATGGTGAAAAGGATTTCACCAGTAGGGGAAATGATGCCTCTTTGACTAGGTATATAGCAGGCTTGACACTTTCGGATAAATTCAGGGGCATTGTAAGAATAGGGGAATATGTAGTGAGGAAAATTAGACTCCGGGAGTCCAATATAATCAGATTTATCTATATAATTATCTTTTAACCAAAAATAAATTTCAAACAATTCAAATTCACACAGAGTCTCATTGATTTTGTAATCTCTATCAGCTAGGGGAACATGATCTAAATCTATGGGAGGGTGTATCTCGGGATTAAACGGATCCTCTTGTTTTTTCTTTTTAGCAGGCATTTTCAATTCTTTTCAGAGGAATTCAAAAGTAATTGGAATGGAATAGGTTTATGCGAATGCGTAGAGGTCTGGAATTGGTTTAAGAAGGTAGGGTAGATGTAGTTTCTTTGGTCGAAGATGAATTAATGAATCAAACTAGTGCACTATAAACCTATTAAAAATTTGAAATTGCAGAGAATAGAGCACAATAAAGGTCAAAATCGTGAAATTTCACAACTTTATAAGAAAATGTGATTTTACATTGAACATAGTGTAGATCCATTAATTTAACAATCATTAGTTTTAATTCAATGCATTAACAGATCCATTACCGATGGAATGTATTTGATTGGTAACAGATAGATGATCTGGTGCGATTGGAGTGGCAACGGTAATAGATAGGGAAGCATTTTTTATGATATGGGGAATTGTGGTTTTCGTGGTGGGGGGGGGGGGGTAACCAAGTGGTATGTGGCTTAAGCGAGGGGGGGGTAACCAAGTGGTATGTGGCTTGAGTGGGGGGGGGGGGGAGTGTGAAAAGAGGAGAGGCGACCACGTGGTTGTAGGCCCAGACAGGAAACAACTTATTTCGGACCCCCCCTTGGTGGTAAAGCTGGGATGGAGAAGGGGAGGGGGGGCGAAGATTAATAAGAGTGGTCGAGCGAGAGGCGAGTGAGGTGGATGGTGGTAAAATGCGAGGGGTTTAAAAATAAAATGATGTGATGGATTTTTTGGGTAGCAGCCCTTTTGATTGAAATGAAAACTTAGGATATATAGTAAATATCCCAAATATTTCATTTATGTAGCCAATGTTTGATAGTTAGGATAGATATTTTACATTTTCCTCCTTATGTGCCAAAATACATTTTGAAACAAAACCTAGGATAAATAATTTTAACCCTTTTTGAAAGCCCCAAAAAAATTCTACCAACCCTTAAAATTTTTATTCTTTTTCTAGACTAACATTTTTTACTTCTTTCTTCTAGAGGTGCATTTAGAATAGCAAACTGATATCTCTTTTTTTAGGAAAAACATAATCTACTCTATCACTTGTTTCTTCTATTAATTTAGATTAAGCCATTGAATCAATTTCATTTTCCACCTAAATATTGAAATACCAATATTAAATTGTTTGGAAAATATTTATTCTCTAACCTAATTGACAAAAATTCACAATTGTTCAATCATGATTAAGCTGTATCATTTGAACAAATATCTAGTCATTGTGGCATTTTTAAACAAGCTACACACAACCCTATTTGATGTTGAGATAAAGAAAACTAATATATCGCTAACCACTTGATAGAGGAAATCAAAATACAATTGAAGAAAATGATAATGAGTAAAGGGCTTACACCTTCAGAATTTTTTTCATTGCCCTAAGAGGTTAGAGTATGAAAACTATTAGAATTGGACCACTTGAATATGAAGGGGCATAGATCCAAAAATTGTTAAATCAACTAGGTTCAAAAAAATCGATACCTTGTCCAAGTGGTTTCCTAAAATTGAACTTTGACAGAGAGTCAAAGAAGAATCCGGGCAAAGTAGGGGTTGGAGGGGTTATAATATAAAACAATGACCAAACTTGTAGAGTCTTCTTCATAAATTTGGGTATGGCATCTAACAATGCGGCAAAATTCTAGGCCCAGGAGAAGGGGTTGCAAATTTTGGTCCGAGAAGGAAATGTGAACATTACAGTTGAAAGAGACTCATCGTTTTCAATACAGTCAACAAAAAGTATGAAATGTGGTGCTCAAGCCGGAAGAGTAACGATAAAGTAGCTCTTATCACAACTAATTCAAAATATTCAACACCACATAGTAACATTGATCACAACGGAATTTAGCCTAGTGTGCGGATCAGAAAATGCATTGGCAGACTAGTTAGAAAATGAGGGGTAACAAGAAATCATATGTGGAGAGATGTAAAATGGGAGGAGCTCCAAGAAAGGCAGCTTAAGGATGACTATCATAAGTTATAAAGGTGAGATAACTCCATGACAGTGAGTGATGATATCAGAGTACCGAGGGGGGCTGAGGTCTGACAATGGACCACTTACCAAGTAGACAATTTAAGTATGGAAAGGCCAAGTTTCTTTAACCAACTTGAGTGACTAGGTATGTGGAATCACTACCAAAGCTCGTCCGTTATGAAGGTGATAATCGAAGATCATGTAATTGGGAGCCCATCCATTAGGGTTGGTTTCACAAAATGACTCTTAAATGATAAGGAGGTGCGAGTAAGGTTGACTAGTAAATTTTCATTAGAGATGGTGTATGAGAGAAATACGAAATGAATTATTATTGTGCACTGACTGACAGGAGGGACGCATGAAAGAAGGAATTACTACAGATACACATGATCTTCTAGTTATTTTTCCAGTGTATCGTAGAATGCAAAAATAACGAGGGGAAGCATAAAAAATCTAGAGAAGGAGGGTATCATGGAACTTTTGGCCTTAAAATGGGGCTTGAGGGACTACATTATCACTTATTGCATGATAGAGGAAATGTGGGCTAGTAAGAATAGGGAAAAAAAAAATAACAGAGGAAGAGAACAAGGTATCAACAGATAGAATGTAAAGGGTGAAGAAACTAGAAGGTATATTGTGAGGAAAATGCACAATGAACGCTCAAGGAGTGAGCACTAGTAAAAGGATATGCACCGAAATAGAAGCAAGGGATGCAACAACTGAATATCAGGAATTATTTCTACAAAAGGGAAAGGAGGCCATGGAGGTATGGGAGTGGGATTTTGTTATCCAGGTAAATCCCCTCTGTGGACAAAGGCGATTCCTCTAGCCCTAGGGTGGGTCTAGCAACTACAGGAACATATTAACATCGACCTTCCTAGATTGTAAATGAAATTTAGAGCAAAGAAGATGACCTACCTTGTTTTGATGCTATGTTGTTGTATTTCGTCAAAGCTTATTGATGCACCACTCTCCTCAAGCTCGATACACACTGCTACCAATGTTCAATTACTTATATAGACAGTTAAGACACCACGACAAGCGTAAAACAATTATAACCTATATAACTGATCAAGGAATGCTAGAAACCTCATTATAAATGTAAATAAGAGTGGAAGATAAACATCAGTTGAATTTTATTATGATAAAGATCAGGGGATTTTACAACCAAGCCTTGATGTTGAGGCTCTCCTTCGGCAGGTCCGTATCCAAGCATGTTTGAAACACCCTCATACACAAAGGTCCAAGATCTCACTATGTTCCTAACACACAAAACAATCATACTCTGCACTATTCTACCAAAGCTATAACTGCTTCTCCTCTCTAGCTAACTAAGGAAGTAGAGATGAATGAGGTCTCCTTATATAACAATGGAGGAGGTTATGGGCCCTCAAATAATGGGAAAATATCTTATCCTTTGGAGTAGTTCCTATTTCTTGGTAACAAGAAGCCCAAAGGGGAATTCCTCGACTATATCATCAAAAAAAACTTCCAGCTCACCGACTCACGAAGCTTCTAGTTGTGGAAACTTCATTTCTATTTTAAAATTTCGAAAAGAGGCTCAACGCGGGTCCGAAATTAAGACAGAGCGCCACTCAGCATGGGTCAGACACTGATACAAAGCGCCGAACTTGAAAACCAGGTTTATATAGTGATCTTCTAGAAATGTTGTAAAGGGATATGAAATTGTAGACAAAGAGTGGTTCAGGGGTATGTATTCCATGCTTCAAAAGTACACAAGGGTCACTGTATGGGTACTATAGGATCAAGGAACGGGGAGTACAAAGACAATGAATTTTTTTTGTGGAATAGATGCCCCCTAAGGTATGAAGTTTGAACACAAGTGAGGGGTGAAATGCTTTACATGTATGTGCAAGGAACACGTTGTTGTTGAGAGACCTAGAAATCAAGCATAGATACATATACATAACTAGAATCTTGATGAAAATACATGAATCAAGTTATGGACACATTCATCTGTAAAAGATACCATGGTATGGTTGAAACCATCCATCTAAGAAGGATCCCATATAGACTCATGGTATGGTCACATACATCCATCTATAAGGATCCCATATAGACTCATGGTATGGTCGCAGTCATCCATATGAGAAGGATCCCATATAGACTCATGGTATGGTCATAGCCATCCATCTAAAATAAACCTGTATCCAATCATGGACAAATCATATCGCCTTGCAACCTAGACTCTAAAAAATAAAATCTAGGGTCTTGCGCTACGTCACAACTCGATCAAGTACAATTTCAAGCATGTGAATAAATGATCTGAAGTCGAACATATAGGAAAATCACTTGATTAGCATCCAATGATGAAATATGTTAACAAGCATGAGAGATACCACTAATAATGCCAATGGTTCTCAAGGTACTACTAGTACAATCCACGGACTGAGAACAGTAAGCTAAAGTCGAACACCCATGAAATCATCCAATTGAAGGATAATAATGTGAACCTATCATCGAATGTGAAGAACTTGCCATTAGGGAATGAAAACTCTAAGGTACCAGAAAGGATTCTTTAGATCGACTTCCTGGATAATGAGATGAAGTCGATAGGAAGCAATCTGTTGAAGGATGGTCGTAACGAATCCCATGTCATCGACACAAAACAGAGAATGTAATATGAGTGTTAATCAAGACATAAACAGAGGATCATGGAATGTACAAATTGCAGAAGGATTTGTTCTTGAACATATCGGCGAGACAAATCTCTAATTTGGTAGCATTTGACTCAAATAGGATCAGAGGTCATGTTGACAAGATTGGTAATCGAATGAGAGGGAAATGGATTTCCCAAACCCATGAAGGAAAAGTGACAGAATGAAGATATCCCAACCCGACACGAACTGTAAATAAGTGTCATGTTAAAGAGTGACATATTGCCGATAAAACTGATGAATAAATTCAATTTCCCCCCACCATTTCTGGCAAGTACCTCTTTATTTTTACAAAATCCTGAAGAGGATAACATATGCTTGTCATATAAGTTTTTCCTTCAGACAAATCCATCCTAGTACATTTTATGAGCCCTAGAAAAGAGGAACTTGGTAATGTCATGGTGGTGATTTCTGATGTCATTACATTTTAACGAGTCTGACAAAGGGAGAACTCAAAAAAATTTCATTTTTAGAGAGTTTGAAAATAAGCAGAAAATAAAACTACAACATGTCCCTTTTCATAGGTAGTTTCACAGATCCGAAAAGGTAGAAAACAATACATGAGAGAATGTCTTAGTCGTGATTGGCTAAGGTATTCCTTTTTCGTAAATAATCTGTCCCAACCTGAAAAATGGGTAAGCATATGGGGTAGATGATGTTTCATAGCCTTTAATGAGTTAAAAATGACAAGATTCTCAGCAATATTTTCAATTTATAAGATTCAGAAAAGAGCTGAAATTTGACCACTCTTGGAGGAACGAGTGGTATTAAGGGTAGCAACTGGTCCCTGTGATGGTGGAACTTCTCAAAACAAGTAAGGTTCAAGAGGTTGGCTAACAAGACCACTCATTGTAGCTATTCCTCAAGAATGGGTAAAAAAATCAAGTGAAGGCGTATGATCAGCCAAGAATATGGTGGCGATGGAATGAGAAAACCAAGGTTCATCTAGCAAAACAAGCTGTTAAGAAAGCAATCATGAGAGGTATAAATAAGAATGTTTTCATTTTTACACAAGCTTGATATTAGAAAACTCTGCTTGAAGATGGTTTCATTTTTGCACAAGCTTGAAAAGTTTTAGAAAACGATGCTTGAAACTGGTTTCATTTTTACACAAGCTTGAAATGGAAACAAACTATGCTTCAAATAAGTTTGCATGCCCCCAGCATGATGACTAAATTCTAGGTACATTCCCCCCAGCTTCATGGCATTTACTTGAGTAGAATATCGGTTACAAATAGGTGGATGGATCGAAGGTTCAATTACGAGATTAGGTGAAAAAATTGACTTGGATTTTACGAGCTCTAATGAAAGACAAGGGAACCTGTTCTATTTTTTAACGAGGTTGACACAGTAAAAGAACTATCCTCATGACCTAATTCATTTTTTAATGAGGTTGACATATTACAATAACTATCCTCAGACACCTTGTTTCATTTTCTAAGGATATTGTCACAAGAAAACGAACTATGGTCCATACACTTTGTTTTATGTTTTAAGGAGATTGACACGAGAAAATGAACTATGCTATATCGAGCTTGTTTCATTTTTTAAGGAGCTTGATACAAGAAAATGAACTATTCACTGAAGAAAACTCATCATGGAGAATAAGAATTCATGGCATCAAATAGGTTCTCATCTGATGGGAGAAGAACATCTCGAAAATCGTGATCGAATGCCCTCAATAGATGGTACACGACGGCAATATCATGGGATGAGGGCAATGAAAAAATGGCCACATAATTAACATGTGGCGGGGAGGATAAAACCGATGAATAAATATCAGGAAGAGATGACCAGATGTCACATTAGGACCAAAGAATGAAATTTGATCAATTGTCACAATCCGACTTTCATGTGGAAAAAAGATCACACAAAAGAGGGAAGAGACGAGCACACCCGTGGCATAAGCATAGTCATGCCCCAAGAGTAAATTAAAATTCAAGTACCCTTGGACCACCATCACGTCTATATAGATGGTTTTCCCTCCCAAAGTAATAGGAAACTTCAGAAGGATCCCTAACGGTTGACTAGTTCCTATGTTAAAATCCAATAGATTCTGCATAACAGGCACAAGCGATGGAGAACAAAATATTGCCAAGTATTTGAAGACATAATACTAACAGACGTGCCTTCAACTATGATTGTGCTAGGTATGACCACATTAAAGGTCTATACCATGATTTCAAAGGGCACATAAGAAGGAAGACAATATCCGGTAAATCGATTCCAATCAAAAGAAATGATCAAGCTACTGGGAGGGGGGACCATAGGAATGGAATGGTCATCCCCTAGTGTTACGGGAGAAAGAGGAGCATCATCCTGGACCACGGATTTGAGAACAGGAGGAGCAGCTTCTTGAACCATAGGAATGGGAGGTTCTTTCTCCAATTCTGAGGAATATGAAGAAACAAGAAGAATGTGAGGGGTATGAGATCCACTCTTGACGGAAAGGACCTGATGAACCATAAGCGGGATCAGATCTACTGATTCCATGACCAATGGTTGGTTAAGAAAGGATTTGTGATTTTGAATTTACAGGGGAGCGGGATCGACCAAAGATGAATCTAGACCGATCATTTTATCAACTACTTGAGGACTCAAAGAAAGCTTTTGGTAACCAACTGGAAGGCAGGTGACAGAAGCAATATGGTTATCCAACACACTTTTGGCTTCATCCATGTATGGAGAAAGGTGAATGGGATGATTCCCTTCACACAACTTACAGTGATTCGTGATCTTACCGTATTTCATATGAGTCTTATCAGTACTAGTCAAATATATGTCACCAACATGACCTCCAGAGGCCAAAGACAATGACGGATAATTGTCAGACCATACCTCGAGCACCTTCGGGATGCCAGGGAAATATTGAAGAAGGTTGTCACCCTTCCTGTACATTGGTTGGGCTACATTGTAAATCTGATTTGTCATTGTATAAGATATTTTTACGCTGTCACATTGGTCTACTACTACTACTGTCTAAAACTGTGTTATTTTCTAAGCATTTTTCTTTGTATTGCTACAGTCCCTTCTTTGGGCAATTTTCAAGCCTTCCTAGGTGTGGGAGATTTGTTTAACCCACCTTGAAAGATTTTTTTCTGATCTCCTCTTGGATTTAGGTCTTAGATACTTAGATATAAGATATAAAGGGGATGATTTCAAGCACTGTAGCAGCGATTCCTGAAAATTTCCTTTTTTAGGCATGCCTTGCTAGCAGTCCCGATTTTGGGATATTACAAGGTTAGACCACTCAGGACCACCGACGTTGAAAAAAACCACATCGGAAAACCAACAATTAACTGAGGAAGGGAAAATTTTTCCATATAAGGAGCAACAACATTCCCAAAAGAACAAGAAGGAACAGGATTCCCTTCGGAGGAGATTCCTTGGTTGGTAAAATCCGAAAACGTTTCCATGGGAAACAACCTTTGATAAAAATGCTAAGGAAGATATTATAAGCGGGAATATTTTTTTGGACAGTTCTTTTTTAAAGCACTGAAACCAAACTCTACTTTTTCATATTTTAAGAGTCAAGAAATAGGAAAAATGTGACTCTAGTCACTTTCGAGTTGAACGAGCGCGAAAGGACAAGACCTCGGTGATCTTTTCATTTTTAGAGAGTCACGAAAAGGCCAAAATGACTACTCAGGAAATCTAAGCAAGAGGGTGTACCAAGTTTACGTGAACTACAATATACACCCTGGTGATTAAATAAACGAGAAATGACCAAGAACTTTACGTACGTGCAGGTAGTCTCCCCGAATGTTGTGTTTGGTGTATCATGGCTATGGGGTGGAAAACTCGGCTTCGTATGGATAAAGGATTGCAACCTATGAGGGTATCCCTTTATATAATCAACGGTACAAGGAGCACAAGTTCATGCTAGTGTTATCTAATTCCATATGGCGAACGACAACTACTAGGCTTAACGACGCCGGAACACATCACTAGCCTAGACCTCTAAATAGATGTGTGTTAGGTTTCAATGCTTCCTTAGGTTGATTAAATTCATTTTAGAGTTGATATTGAATTAATGTTGTGATTCCAAGGCCTTATCAAATGTGATCTCGAATTATTAATGCGAAACCCTATGCCAAAGAAAATCATTCCAATTCAATGAATGCTAGCTAAGAGAGGGATAGTAGTCTATAACAAAGTAGCAATCAATCGAACCCAAAAATAATTTCTCCTAAATGCATCTAAGACAACCAAAGAAGAAAATGAAAATCTCTTTCCTTTTTCACTAAAATTTACTAATGCAAAAGAACAATTTTCACTTTCAAACTAAGAGAAAGAATGCAAATTTTGTCTTTTTAGAAAATGAGAAGCAAAATGCACCATTACACTAAAAATAAAAATGAACACTAGTTTTGAGCAATTCGAACGTAATGATCTAAAGTAAAGAGATCAATCCAATACAAACATAAAAAAAACTCAAAACAATGATTCATTCCTTCAAGCAAAAGAGGGCTTTCAAACTGATTCAGTGAGAAACGTAATCGATGCTTGAGGTGATCGATGGAGAGATAAATGAAATCTGAGACGATCATTGAAAAAACCAAAGATACGTAGAACTGAAAGAAAATAGAAAATAATCAGTCAACAAACTAAAATGATAGAGACCAAACTCAACTTAGAAGTCTCATTGAGGAGAGAACCGAGCAAGCGGCCCTAGGCACCTAGAAACCCTAGGATGGAAAAATCCATTGATTAGATTAGGGACAAAAAACTAAGGAGAATGGGACAAGAGAGTCAAAACGATCTCAGTGGACCAATTGAAAGATAAAAATCCAACCCAGAGGCAAGAGAAATTGACAAAACTCAAGAAAAAAGGATAAATTTTAACTTACAAGATTCGACACATCTGCTTAGTTGTAGTCCACGCTAAACAGATATTGGCCCACCTATGAAAAAATAAACATACGACAATCAGTGCATCTGTTCAAGGAATAGTAGCACCGAGAAAGAAAACCATAGAAAAAATAAAAAACCATTGAGTAGAGGTCAGATCTGACTCGCTAGTACTGAATGTAATGGCTAAAAATAGTCAGACACGAAAAATAAAGCAAAAAAATGATTTCCTCTAGACCCATCCTAGGGCTAGAGGGATCGCCTCTGTCCACAGAGGGGATTTACATCAACAAAAAAATGGTGACTCCACTGGGAAGGTCCGTATCGAAGCACATTCGCAACACCCTCATACACAAAGGTCCAAGATCTCACTATGTACCTAACACAGAAAAACAATCATACTCTGCATTATTCTCCCGAAGCTATAATTTCTTCTCCTCTCTAGAGAGGTGAAGGAGATCTTCTTATAACACAATGGAGGAGGAGGTTATGGGCCCTCAAATAATTGGAAAAGATCTTATCCTTTGAAGTAGTTCCTATTTCTTGGGAACATGAAGCCCAAAGGGGAATTCCTTGGCCATATCCTCAAAAAAAACTTCCATCTCACCACCTCGCGAAGCTTCTAGTCATGGAAACTTCATTTCTATTTTAAAAACTTTCCAAAAGAGGATGAGTGTGGGTCTGACATTAATATATAGCACCGCTCGGTGTGGGTCTCAATGCCAATCTCTGCTATTGATGCGGGTCAAACTTTGAGACAAAGCACCGACCTTGAAAACTAGGTTTATGTGGGGATCTTCCAGAAACGTTGTAAAGGGAGATGAATTGGTAGATAAAGTGTGGTTCAGGGGTATATATTCCATGCTTGGAAAGTACACAAGGGTCGTTTTATGGGTCCTCCAAGATCAAGGAACGGGGAGTACAAGGACAGTGACAAATTTCTGTGTAACATATGTTCATAAGTTGAGAAGGGAAAGCCCAGATAATAGATTTGAGGACGAGTTCAATTGGATAATATATATAGCGGAAACTATGAATAGGGTGAATTTATTTCATAATACCGTCCAAACTGTATGGAAAATAAAAAACTTTATGATTAAGTTGCAAGTGCAAGGGGCAATAGAAAGAGCCCTAGGACAATAACAGACCTTGAGCCAACTGAAGGAGATTAACCAGAGGTTAAGCTGAATTGAGTCTATTCTGAATGTGTTGTTAAATATTGAAAAACTATAGGATGATTAGATTAGATAAATGGACATAATGTTTACAATTTATCTCAAATATATTCATAATCTGGATATAACACCGAGGAAAACTAGATGGGAACCAATGCCCCTAAGGAAATATAAAAATTGTGAGCTCAGTTGCCAACTATCGGCTTCTCCAATGGCTCTAGCAAGGGCCCATGCACAAGTTCAGGAGGAAATTCCTCTAATGACAACAAATCATGGAAAATTAGGTTTCAGAATAGGGAATACCCTCTTTTTGTATTTTATGATTAATAACGGGCTTATATCTTTTATAGTTATAAGTCTAGATAGGCAGAATAGATGGCGTTTGGTGTTATTTAGGTCTATCATTCTGAGTGTATAAGAAATTAAGAGATACAGACTCCGAATAGTTATAAGAAAGATAGTCCTTTTGTGGAACAAGCCAAGTGCTGTAAAAAAAGTAAAACTTTGATTCTTTTACTAATATAAAGAGGATCAAGACAAATTATTTTTTTAGTTGATTTGGTTTCCAGTCTGGAAAACCAAATGTTATGTATATGAACTCGTTTTATATAGTAATATAATTTCTCTATGTTGAATCACAAAAAAAAAAAAACAATTAGTCCAGGAAACATTATAGGTAAACTTAGGGTTCAAAAGAGAATACTTATACCCAAATCGTTTAATTCTTGCATTCAATATTAATATAAATTTTTGGTTTTCCTCTGAGTTCATTCATTCTTATTAAATTAACACAATAAGATTACATTGCTGGAACATAACAAGGATTTCCTTTATGTTATATTAGATAGTATTATTTCAATGTCTAACTTTCGAAGATCCTAAAAATACCCACAACTCTACTTTACTAGTGATAATTCTTGTTTTCCAACATAGATTAAATATTTGTGTAGGTTTTGGTTTATTCTTGATTGTTTTCCCTCTAAATTTTATCGAGTTGATATGCTTTAATTCTCATGCACTCTCGCAATAATATTGTAGAATGATACAAATCCTTTAGCTTTCCGAGGTATTAACAAATGTTCCCACAATATATTCATTTTTTTTTAATTAATTTCTTTGTGAGTACTCATAATATTTCTAAATTTAGTCTCTTTGTTTTTAGATAACAACTAGAAAGAATTCTGAACACTTCCAATTTACTCTCTCAAGTTTTAATTCCATAAATTTTCAATGTATGGGGTTCATGGTTCTAGTAATATAAAACTATCTTCCTACCAAGTCCTGACTGGATTCTTCCCGCACTTAATTTACATGTTGAATTAAGTAGATTTTCAGTGGGCTAAACCCTTACTTTCCAAGGTTTCATTTTTGGCACTAGTTTTTAATTAAATGAACCATAAACAAATAAAGGAAAGTGTTGGGAAAAATACTAAGAGGGGGAGTGGGTGAATCAGTGTTTTAAAAATTATTTCAAATTTTCTTTTCTTAAAATTTTTTCCATACGTGATTGTTATTGAGTGACCACGCATATGTATGCAACTGTGATGAATGTAAAATATGTATATCGAGTTAACTAAATTTTCATGTAGTTCATCATTTGTTAATATTTGAACATTTCATCATTACTTCATTTTACATGTATTAAACATAGAATATGGAAAATAAAGGATAGATAGATCATCAAAACATAAGAAAAATATCAATACACATGAACACCAGTATTTTAGGTCGAAACCCAATGTGGGAGAAAAATATTGTTGCCATATTCTTTGTCTTGTTCTTTTTTTGTAAAGAAAAATTTCTTACAATATTGTATAGGTGCAAGCTCATACCAGTACACAGGAAGCCACTTGCAGAAGGCTACAACATTATCTTGTTCTCCAACACCCAGTGGAAGGGAGATCCAAATCCATGATCTTGTTTACCGCCACCCATAGGAAGGGAGATCCTACCCCCTGAACATATTTACCAACTACCACTCGAAGGAAGCTTTGAATCCCTCACTCGAGGCTCCAACCCTCAACACCTTTGTGGAAAATGTTTCCTAATATTTCATATTGGATCCACTTGACTAATAAAATAAAAACATGTCATCCACATTTCATAATATTTCATACTAGACCCACTTCCATCATTAAAGAAAAATTCCAAATAAAAATTCTGAAATCAATCACTTAATCACTGAACCGAATAAACCAACAAATAAATCACTAAATCTTAATCAACCAATGCAACTAGATCAAACTAAACTAGGAAAGATCATATCAATACATATATACTCGTCAATATACCAATACAAACATTTTTACCCATCATAGAGACCAGCTATTGATACTAAAAACTCTGATCATGCACACATTAGATTTTATACACTAACGTTCTGAGTCACATCCCCGTATATAAACACTTCTTTTTAATATTACATGCGTACAGATATAAAGATACTAAAAAAATGAGTCTAAATAAATCTCACACTAAATCAATCACTGAAACCATCACATCTCATTGAAGAAAATGCATATCACCACACGATAGCATCATCACTAGTCAACATATCAAAAAATTCAATGCAACCAGAACTGGGAAACACAAATTATCATGAGATAGACATCATCAACCGACAATAAAAAAAATAAAAGAAATAATCAAGTATCATTAAATTTCCATACTGCAAAACCCTATCAGGTGTATGCTACTCTTATAAAGCACATCCCCATATGTACATTCTTCTAATGTTTGAAACCTGTGTACAGATTCTGAACTTGTACAGAATGTATACACGAATCCCCATAAGAATATTTTCATATGTACATGACCTTTCTAAAACAACTTTTGTATAGATATGTAATCACTAGATCATGTCTTCTCTCCAACCATAAAACATACTTCACAACTCTTACAGTACATGTTCATGTTAGAATATCATTACCATTGCATATCTGTCATTGTTAGTGATAATCATAAAATATCAAGAAAGCATGCTTGTTAGTCTCTACAACGCTTTTATATCTATCGGATATGAACCTCCTCCATTCTCCTTGATGTGCACTTCTTTTTATATCGAATCATTCATAAATAACCCATAACTACACACTTAACACTTTGATATCCATCTCCTTATATATCTTAGGCTTTAGCCAATACCTTAGGCCAATGCCTTGGTAATGTCGATGGTATTCGTTTACATGATCAAATATTCTCTTGTGCAAATTAATATGGGCCAATACCATGGCAAAGACCCCTTTTATTGATAATGCCATGGTGTATAAACTGTACCTGACTTTTATTCACCATACCCGCATATGTACGCAACTTTTCTTCTCAGAACCCGCGTATACTTTCCCAAACTTCACCTTTATCATTACTCTGTCTCTGGACTAATGTTCCTTTTTCCATTCTCTCTGTCAAATATGTACTAGTCTATATAATCATCCTTCTTCCATCATGTTTACATAAGTAGGTTTTCATCAAGGAAAACACATTAGCCATAATTCCAACAATATCCTCCTTTGGACTTGATGACAACCATGTTGGTGTTTGTTTACCACCATCTATAAATACTTGTAAACACATTTGTAAACATACTAAGCTTCTCTCTAAAAATTATTTTCCAAAAACCAAGCTACTCTCCAATTATTCTTCTCCAAACACCAAGATACCACTACAAGAAAACAACCTCTCGCAGAGGCTATAAAGGAGGTTTTTAGTGTTATTAAATTGGCCAAATTTGTCAAGAAAACATTTCTACAACATTTTTTTTTCGCTAATGGAGGGTTTTGGGGAGCTTCTAATAGAATTTGAACACAAATAAAAAACCTGGGCGGCCAGAGATTATTACGGATATTTTTTTTCATCGGTGCGCTACTCAGGTTTGAACACACTGGTGCGTTTCATCTAGACAGTCGGCCCGGTGCGATCGAAGATGCATGCACCAGACCATAAAGGTATAAAACCACACCAAGTGCACTGTAGGTGATATAGTGCACTGGTTCGTTCTAATTGGTATTGGGATTTTTGCGGTGCCCATAGGTCGTATCAATACATCGGTTCATAGTATTATCGAAACGCACTGGTGCATACTATCACATAAGTGCGCTGATTGTTCTAATTCATATTAGTATTTTTGCAGTGCCCATAGGTCGTTGAAATGCACCGGTGAGTAGTCTCACATAAATGCACTAGTGCGCAGTATCGCACAAACTCATCGATTTTTCTAATTCGTATTGGTATTTGTGCAGTGCCCATAGGCCATACAAACGCACTGGTGATTAGTCTCAGATAAATTCACTGGTGCGCAATATTGCACAAACGCACCAATTTTTCTAATTCGTATTGGTATTTGTGCGATCTCCATAGGTCATACAAATGCACTAGTGAGTAGTCTCACATAAACGTACTACTGCGTAGTATCGCACAAATGAACTGGTGCGCAGTATATCACAAACGCATTGAGAGTTATAATTGGTATTGGTATTTTCACGGTGCCCATAGGTTGTAGAAATGCACTTATCATACAAACGAACCAGTGCACAACAACGGACACACACCAGTGTTCATTTTGTATTTTTTAGAAATATCGACCTCTAACAGTGGAATTATTGTGATTTTTTAAAATTTACTATTCATCAAAAGTCGACACATATCTTATAAATATATTCAAATGAATTGAATTTTTATTAATGCATTTGAATTTGATGTTTGGATTAATTTATTATATCATATCATAATTATTGTTATTTTTTAAAATTCCTTATTCAACAAAAGACGACACATATCTTATAACAGTATTCATATCAATTAAATTTTTATTAGTGCATTTGAATGTGATGTTTGGATTAATTTCTTATATCATATAATTAGATTTCACATCTCTTCATTATAATATTTAATCAGCCATAAATTTAATCAATGGCATTACATTTCACAACGATAATGGAGAATGCAATAGAATAAATTAAAACACACACACACACACACACACACACACACACACACACACACACACACACACAGATATATATATATATATATATATATATATATATATATATATATATATATAAGAAAATCTTTGTCATACAAAATGGGACAGTTATTGGTATCCCTTTGTCTTTCAATTGGGACACTATGTCCATTACATTATACAAAATGTCTAATTTCATAGACAAACATTTATGAAAATACAATGCCTTGCTTTGATATCCAAACATGATGATCATCACTCTTCACTTGAACTGTTGTCAATGCTTGAGCTACCTCCATGACATGGGTTATTTTGAGGAATTTTTTGTTCACATTGTTGATTATTTTCTTTTTCTTCACGTTCCATCTACAAACATAAAAATAAACTGTAATGAGTGTACATACATTGGTGAGAATAATGAAAATTGCAATATTAAATAATATATATCATTGTAAATCGAAAAGAAACGACATACCATAGCAAAAATTGACTCATGAACTATACACATTCTTTTAAAAACTAATTTCATGCCATCTTCAAGATTTCATCTATTGGTGCACTTCCATACTTTGTTTCCTGCAGGTTTTATGCCCCATAACAAATCATATATTTAATATAAAATAATTTTTTGTTCTATTAATTAAATATGGAGCTAAGTAAAATAAGATCGATAGATGCTTACAAATTCCACAATTAATTTATGATATGCCAACATATGCTCACAACCCATATTTAACCCAATGTCAATAAATTCGTCTGATTGTTCTTATTTGTATTTTATCACCTGTTTGAAGACATTCAATGATGATTTTTGTAAAACAACTTAAAATATACAAAAAATAAATATAGTTAATTTGTTATAAGGAAGCTACAATTACTCAGAAACTTAGATATCAACCCTTTTCTTCCTTGTCGTCCTATTTTATGTGCTGAATGGGTTCCATTTTCTTTTCTTTTTTGCAAGAAAATACTTGAAAATTAATATTTAATGCTAAAATTTTTATTTATTGTGCCTAATGGTCGAAAATTTCAATGATTACATATTACATTTGAAGCACATTATTGTTGAGATGACTCCTTCTATGATGCAATTTTGTCCATTTCTTTGGCCATCTCCTTGTACATCTTTTTCGACATTCCTACTGGCATATTTCTAATATTAGCTCATTCATCTTTTGAGATTTTTATAATCTTCCTGAAAATGTAGCATGACAATAAACTATTTAATTTTTATATTGATATATGAAAAGTAAATATAACAAAAGTGATATTTATAAATGATATATTTATAAATAATTCTAGAAAAACATTTAAAGGAATATTAATTTTTCATTCCTTTTTTTTTGTTGTTGTATGTTTTTTTTTATTAAATGTCTCACATGTCTCATTGACCAATTATCTGGAAACTCTTCCTGTAATTTAGATAAAATTTGGTTCTTGGAATCATTAGATTGATTTTTGTATTGTAAGTGGAAATAACGTCTATACATTCATTCCACTAGATCCCTCAAACTTTTGTAAAAGTTCCCCCCCCTTTTGATAATCTCTAGCACCACTCCAGATGAGCTAAGGAGCAATTCATTTTCATTTGCATGTTGTATTTTTTTTCTTTTCTCATAACAACATTCCTTTTCTGAGTTATTGGTCCCTGTAGAAAATTAAAAATATAATGTGAATTGATAGATTGTTTGAAACATGTTGTATAATAATTCTAAGTATATTATTAATGAAAATTAAAAAAATAAACTCATATTGGATCGATAGCATTTTTTCATTCGCCTAATTCATCCTTTCACAATTTTTCCATCAAGATTTTATGCTCTTCTGGTCCTAGATCATAAATAACCTTATCGAGCTTCATCATTTTGTGGCTCTACATGATACAAAGTAAACAATACATATTAGCTATACTTACATATAGTTAAAAAATAATATTTTTGGTAAAGAATTTACAAATAACTTTCCTTTATTTCTTTTCTTGACGTGTTATCAGTATTTTTGTTACCTGATCTCTTTACAGCCATTTCTCTATCAATATGAAACTTGTACCATATCATTCAATAATATATTTTATAAATAAATCATCAAATTTTGAGGTAAAAAAAATATATCAAGAAACCGATGCGCTTTTCATGGTGTACGCATTGACGTCGGTGCGTCGTGTTCTTATACATGCACCATTAAAACAATATAAAGCACCGTATGATGCTCTATGTAAACAAGGAGTACCCATGCATTATATCTTAACCACTGCACTGGTTAACATAGACAAAATAATAAAAAATCATCTACTATTAGTTTTTGTGGCATATGGTGTCGTGGAGGGGGCGGTGTGACCTATTCTTATAAATGCCCATTGCAACCAGGGGACCACCGTATGGTGCTCTCTATCAACAAGGATGCCTGCCGCATTATTTGTTACATGGTGCACCGAATAACACAAAATAAAAAATTAATTTTGCCAAATAGTACATGCACGGTGCACTATAATGAAAGAGCACACCAATGCCCTATTATACATAAGGCACATGGCTTAAAAAAAGGAAATTAATTTTTTTATTAAATAGTACATGCACGGTGCGCTGTGATAAGCTAGTGCACTGGTGTGCTAGGTTATGTAGGGCACACCGATTAAAACAATTCAGTTTTTTAAAAATTCATGTAAGGGATGGCATGGACTGGGATCCGACTATGAAATTCATCCCGTGGGTTAGATGTCATAGGCCTATAAATATAGCAAGACAAAACCTATAAATGTAAAATGAAAAGCCCTAATTCTAAAATCACGGAAACATGAAGAAGCAAGGGAAGAAACAAAAATAATCAAGGGTTTACGATAAAACATATATTTTTTGAAGATGAACAAATTTAAATTTTTTACTTACTACGTAAAAAATACTACAGAAAATGTAAAAAAAGAAAGAATAAAATTCAATCATGAGATAATTTCAAATTCTATGTTGTAGGGTTTGAATCACCAAAGGTTTCGAATTCTGATTGTCTGGATAGTTCTATTCGAGTGTATTTCGCTGCTTCACAATGCTCTCGTGCTCTCTTGCTCCAGGTATGTATCTTGGAAAAAAATAGTGAAATAGTGAAAACTTTTTAGTATTTAAAGAATTTTTTTATGAAATTAGATTTTCAAAAATATTTTTCCACCCATTTTTCAATTTACCGCTTTTGTTTCACTTTAAAAAAATAAAGTTGTGTATTTTTTATTTGCAGCTTTTCATCACTTGTGCATCAATTAATAACACTACACCAGTGTGTCAGTTAATAACACGGCACCAGTGTGCAGTAACTAAAATGCACTGGTGCCTTTATCTGTACATAAGAATCGAGAACAATAAGTCCATTTTTAAGGCACCGAAATTAATTTTAGGTGTGTGCACTAAAATTTATTGTCGATTTTTCTAAAATGCAGGGAGAAAATATCAAAATTATATCGAATTTAAAATTCTTCAAAATCCAGCTCGTTCCATAATGTTTGTCAAAGTCCATCGCAGATTTCTCCCTATCCATATCAAGACGTAATATTTACTTCATATTTTATTTATATTTTCATTATCTAATTAAATTTATGTTTTTTATCCTTGTAAATCAACTTAATAAAATTAATAATGTATACAAATTTTCAGGTTAATGTAGATTTAGAATCAAGTTCAGATGCACAAAATATTCAAATAGCTCCAAAACATCGGAAGCTTTTATCAGGAGCAACATACCACAAGGTGCATTTGGTAGATGAAAATGGACAACCTCTTCACCCTGCCAATTTTAACAATATTGCATCTTCGAGCCACAATCCCAGGACAATGATGGTAATAATAATTGTTTGGTATATTAATGTAATTATTTCAATGTCAAACAAATTAATCATGCATTGTCAATGTTCTTACTAATTGATATCACATATTTTGTACTAATCATGTTCAAATATATTTTTTGAAATTATTAGGATTCTAGTGATGATGAGTGACCTACTTACCATCTTCCGTTGCACACCACGACAATGTGAAATCGAGAGAAGTTTGAATTAAGATAAAAAATTGGAGAGGAACAATACCAAGAATGGTTGAATCAACCAATGATTCAATTCCCACTACATCCAGATTCACCAATTAGGAATGACTACAACAATAGTAGTTCTTCAGAAGCTAGAAATGGAGGCAATCAAATAAAGGATGGTATGGATGATTAATTAAGGGATACGACTTCCATGGAGACATTATTGTTAGATGCATTCCAAAATTATGATCAGCTAGGGATGATGCTCATCTCGCTAACACCTTTTTCAGAAAACTTAAATTTTCTTCCACCACCCCTCTCTTTGGACCTGGTGGTCAGTCAAATTCAACCCAGTTAGGGACAACAATGTTACTGGACAACTTGAAACCAAATTTTGGCTTGTCGAACGCATGTTTCTCGTAAATTTTGAGGTAAATTACCATAAATTCCTCCCTTATATAATTTTGAGAAGTATAATCACATAATGAACATAAAAAATGGTAAATTTTATGAACATTAATAATTATATCAACATTAATGTACATTTAGTATTTTCCATGATGACCAAATATAGGTTATTCAAATATAAGGTTATTCTGAGTGATAATATCTTGCCCGGTAGCTGCGAAGAGGACAAGAGATTGTTGAAAATGTTGGTTGTTAAGTACATATCATATCATGCATGTCCAAATGATTATATTCTATATAGAGGATAATATGCAAACAAAGAGATATGTCTGAAATGTGGGCATGAAAGGTATGATAAATAAAAAAGAAGGATAAATCACGTGGTCCTCCTTTTAATATGCTGAGGCACATGCTTATAGTCCTAAGGATTGAAAGGCTATTTCATTACAAATAATTAGCTACGTTGTAGGGATGGCATGCCTCACACAGAAGTGATTTGGGAGTTACGCAAATGGAAAAAGGGAATTTCTCCAAACAAATGGGAAAAAATGATTGATAAAGAGTAAGTGACTTATAATTTTTCAAATTTACAAAAAGTAAATATTCATGATGAAATTCGATATAAGGTATATTTTGATCTCTATGTACTATATAATGTCATTTTGACTTCATCAGTGAATGCATAAATTGAAGCAATCAATAAATTCGTTCTTTATAATGCTGAAGCGACAAAACAATGGGTTGCATTGTACGAACAAAAGAAGACGCAATGGGATAGTGACAGGAAAGAATTCATACGGTTGAATGGTAGAAGTGTGCCTTATCCTAATAATTTAAAAGGAAATATGCCAAAAATATGCCCCAACAGTTGGGTTGTTGACCAAGTTAGAGTGAAATATGGTGCAACCGATCATTACCCGCATGCTGAAGAGGATGCACTAACTGTAGGTATTGGGTGCAAAAACTTGGTAATAATATATTTAATGTATATATACATTTGAAACTTAATAATGCATATTTCAAATGTAATTACATATATTCATATTCTATTTGTTGGGTTATTATAAGACACATGACACTATGATTTTTTAAATTTTTTATAGGTGCATTTGTTCCCATCTATGTGGGAATATGGACACCATTTTCACACAGAAAATTCCAATGATGGACACATGACACAAGACTGTGGAATGGAAGTCGCGTTTGATCAATCTAGTCAATCTAGGCACCATGATCAAAACCTAGTAGAGAGATGTTAGGTTACGTTGGAAAGATACAAGAGATTGTTGAAGTGGATTTCTCTTCATTCCAATGTGTTATTTTTAGGTGCAAGTGGTGGGACACCTTTCATCGGAATAATTTAAAGGAAGATCATGATAATAGGCTGGTATGTATCAACTCTAGAAATATGTGGGATGAAGCTAAGGAGACCTATGTTTTTCCCAAAAACCGCAACCAGGTGTTTTTTTTACCCAGATGTGTTAGATATGGATTGGTGGTTCGTATTGAGACATGACCCTAGATCAAAACATATTTTTGAGAACAATAATGTTATCATGCCATGCGAGCAGGAAGATAATCAGGGTGGTAATGAGAGCCAAGAGTGATATGGTACATGTGTTATTTCATCAATATTTATACTTTTTAAGATGAGTTTTTATAAATAAGAGGACTTAATTACCTAATAACTTATAGGACCGTTTTTTTTGAAACATTATAATATGTATTTCGAATTAATTTTTAATTTTCATTGTGTTAATGTTAAAATCAATATTTCACTTGATAATTTACAATTATGTTGATCTCAAAAAAATGGCATACTATAAAAAGTTATTTTTTTGTACGTAAGATCATAATAAAATATTGATAATTCTAAAGTACATGAATTTATTTGCATTATTTTCTAAAATTTATTATGTTACAAAAATTCATATTATTTTAGATTTATTTTTTACAATTATTTACAATTTTACAAATTTACAAATTTAAAAATTTTAATAAAATCATTTCACATTAATAAAATTAAAATTTTCACATTAATACAATTAAAATTTTACAAATATTTTACATACAATTACAATTAAAATGACAATTACAATTACAATTTTACAATTTCACATACAATTACAATTTTAGAATTTTACAAAAAATTACAATCATTTGACACTAATACAATTAAAATTTTACAAATATTTTACATATAACTATAATTACAATTACAATTACATTTACAAATACAATTACAAGTACAATTTTACAATTTCACGTACAATTACAATTTCACATGCATTCTCCACAATAAGGTGCCAACGTGGGATTTTATTCAAAAGAGAGGGAAACAGGGGCCGGGTTGGTGTTCTCTGTGCAAGTCTGCAGAAGAAAATATACAACACCTCTTCCTCTTCTGCCCCTTTAATTCCAGCCTTTGGGCAGAAACTTTGAGATTGACCAATATCCCCTTGATGTGGCATGGTGAGGATTTTTCTCAGGCTTGGAATCATTGGTGGCAGGAGGCTCCAAATGACAAATTCAGGGCTTTTCCTCTTCTTATAGCGTGGGGAACTTGGATCGCGCGCAACAAGGTGATCTTCAATGAGCATCTTTTTCCTTTAGCCAGGCTGGCAGCAGCAGGAGTTGCTATTTTTGACAGCATCCCTACTCCTCCTGGTACTGGTTCCTCTCGTAATATACAGCCTCAGGCTATTAATGAGTCATTTCCGTGGGCTTATTTTGATGGGGCTTCTAGTGTTAATGATCTTTGTGGTGAGGGTCTTGTCATTCATCCTTCTCATGATAACTCTCTCCGTGCTTCAGTAGGCCTTCAGCATGGGTCCAATAAATTTGCTAAGCTCAAAGCCCTTCACTTGCTTCTCTGTGGGTTGATTTCCAAACAAATGAGACAGATTCAGATTTTTGGTGATTCTAGAAATGTTGTGAATTGGTTCAATGGGACTCAGCAGAGCAGGAATTTTATTTTGTTACCTTTGCTTAAGGAGATCCGTCGTCTTAAATGTTTTTTCTCTGAGATCTCTGTTGTTCACATGTACAGGGAAAGGAACCAAGAAGCAGATCGATTATCTAAAGAAGGTGCTCAGCTTGATCTGGGGACCTGGACAGTAAATGAGATGGTGAATGGGGTTGTTCATGCTCGGGAACAACCTTCTTTTGTTTAAATCACTGTTATTTTACTTATGTTTTGTATATATTTGTTTCAAAAACTCAAAACAGCTACTATATAGAGTCCAGAGCTGTTTTCCTTATGTAAGGAGGTTCTGGGCTCCATTTTTTGTGTTTTCTGACATAATTTTAGGGGCTGGGATAGTTTTTACTGCCAGCCTTTCTCTGTGATAGTGAAGACATGGTTTTTTCAGTAGTTTCTTCTCTTTCTGCTCTCATCTCCTTTTTCGGGTTACCAGGAGACGATGAGCTAAAAGAGATGCACTGATGACTACTTTGGCTATTTTTTGGTTGCTTTTACTGGCTGCTATGCATCTACACAAGCATGTAAGTAGCCTTGCTTCCATCTCCTTTTGAAAAAAAGGAATGGCTCTATTATCGAAATGCTATGCATATGTTCTTAAACTATCTATTTAATAGAAAGTTCGATTTTTTTCTATGGAAAAAAAAAAATTACAATTTCACATACAATTACAATTTTAGAATTTTAAAATTACAATTACAATCATTTCATAATAAATTAAATATTACAATTACAATTAAAATTACAATTACAATTTTATAATTTTACATACAATTAGAATTACAATTACAATTTTACAATTTTACATATATACAATTACAATTAAAATTACAATTACAATCATTTCATAATAAATTAAATATTACAATTAGAATTAAAATTTTACAAATATTTTACATACAATTACAATTACAAAGTTACAATTTTACATACAATTAAAATTAAAATTTCAATTACCATCACGACATAATATTTAATAGATATCATGATCATAAAATATTAAATTAAATAAACATCACGATCATGATAACCATCGTACAAACATCATATTCGACATAAAAACACATTCAAATTTTCTAACATCATCTAATCATCGTGATCATGATCATTTAAAAAAACACAATTAGCATTGGATAACATCATCACAACACAAACATCAAATATATATCTCATGCCAAATAACTCCTATCACATACAAATTTATCTACAAGTTGCACACTAAATAAACATATCTAACATGACCTAACAATATACACATCATGATGATGACCAACATGTAAATTAAGTACAACTGCAACATGAACATAAAATACATGGACCATATATATATGTGTGTGTGTGTGTGTGTGTGTGTGTGTGTATATATATGTATATATATAGATATACATACACACACACACACACACACACACACATATATATATAGAGAGAGAATGTATATATGTGTGTGTATATATATATATATATATATATATATATATATATATATATATATATATATATATATATATATATATATATATATATATATATATAACTTTATAATGTCAAAAATATACAATTGTAATATAAATGTCAAATATCACATGATGGTACATCATCAATAGTGGTACTAGTCGAGGCCTCCTTAGTCAATGGTTCAACCTCGACAGCTCGGATACATGCCGATCATCATGTGCCTGCTGATCTGGTGGTGCCTCATGCTGATCAGGATCAAATGTTAGCTGCTCGTCATGATGACTCAACATGGTCGATGGTCCAGCTTGCTCATGATAATGATACTGCTAGATGCTGGAGGATGCTGACTCAAAGTGACTGATAGTCCAGCCTACTCTCCATCATGACTGCTCGTCGATGTTGCAGGCTACTAATCTTCGACACGAGGTGAATGATGATCACTCCTTTGATCGTGATCATCAGATGATGTGTCACTACTCACTCACTATCAGCGTACTCTATCTCAACCACGCTAATGTTGAAGGGCCCTCCTCAACCGCGTAACTAAGCTCGTATCTCCTACGACATGCCGCATCAGGGTGAACATGTCACACAGCATGCCTCTCCACATATGTATGAGCCTAGCATAGGATTGTATCTCTCTCATAGCAGCGGGCTTGACTCCAACCTCTACAAACATTGCACAGATATGGTTGCCCAACTCCATCCTCAATCTAATTTCAGGCCTACGCCTAGCAAAAGGTGGTACTGACGCTCGATGAGGACTAGGCCTGTCTGCACCAATCTGATCCTTAACATATGCCATATCATGATCATCATTAGGATCTACACCTAGATCATTTGGTGGCACTGGAATCTCATCTCCATCAAATGACCCTATATCTTCAAAATAATTAGACAAATTCATTAAATTGTCTAATAAAAACAAGTTAAAGAACATGTTAGAATAAATTTAAATAAAACAATAATATTACCTCTATCATCCAGCAGCTCATAATCTGTGAAGAGGATGTTCGCACACCTTTGCCAATCCAAACCAGTATACGGACAGGGCACCATAACAAAGGGATGATCTTCAACACTGGCTAGAAACTCCAGTGCATCATGCGATATCATCGTAGAAAACTCAGACTCGCCCCTCTTGGGCATCATCTATCCCCATATATACATCCATACATGCAGCATCAGCCTACGAGGCTAACAAATAAAAATATGCCTCATCTCTGGAAACCTTTAAAAAAATAAGCAAAATAGCTCTGAAGAAAAAGGGAAGTCCACCCTCCATTGTGCCTGAGAAAAACATCTATCTAAATTTGTATATAACTGTCACAAAAAAATTGTAGACAAGCTCACAGATCATGGCTCCTATAATAAATAATCGACATAAAATAGAAGTAGGAAACTAATGCGTTGCCCATCATTGGTATTATGTGAAATGGTTGAAATTAGTAGTGAGAGGCACCTCTCATCCTCTCCACAAAATGAAGTAATACGTAACTGACCTCCGGAGACCTAAAAATATGAAGGAGACAATATATCCGCACTAATGTATCTATAGGAGTACACCAACTGACTCCCTACTGCATAGCCAGTGGGGACCTTTGGGAACGAGGGAAAATCCACCCCTCTCCTTGATAGGCCAGTAATGAAATAGATGTCCTCCTCAG
This sequence comes from Pinus albicaulis, assembly GCA_034641835.2. NCBI lineage: Eukaryota > Viridiplantae > Streptophyta > Pinopsida > Pinales > Pinaceae > Pinus > Pinus albicaulis. The sequence goes on along the minus strand of CM076573.1, from coordinate 246,147,371 downwards.
TGGCTGCGTATTACTGGTTAGGACCAACCTAGAAATCCTGTAGGTGGAAATTCTAGTTGCGGATAAGATGTCACAAAAACACACCATGGCCCTTTAGGGATGTAGCCTCCTCCTAGAACCATGGAAAATTTTAGGGGCTAATATTCGCAAGTGGGCTAATTTTCCATGGTTTTTCCAAAAAAAAGAGTCGCCAATTTACATATTTTTATAAAACTTATTCGTCCAAATATTACAATATGAAATTATTTTACGTTAAAAATCACCAAAATTATATAGGCAATATATATAATATCATTATAAATTTGAATAATTTTACAAATACATCAATAAAATTTTTATAGTTTGCATATTAGGGACTAGTGAGATTCGCCAATTTTTTAAACTTCAAGATAATTTTCCATCCTTAAGAGTATCCCTGCCTAGAACTTGAGGAGGCCTACATGCCTTAGGAGCCCCTAGGTAGATATTGTAATAAGGTGAGGGTAAGTATCTCTCTCCCTCTCTCGTGCCTCCCACAGGCAAACCCTGTTATACTGGTCCACCTGTTGTTACTATTGTTCCCTCTCTTCTCTCATTTCACGTCGCTAAATGATTGACATATTAAATACAATTTTTTTATATTAAATGCGACATTTATTTAGGAATATATATATATATATATATATATATAATTTTTTTTTTAAAACAAAAAACAAAACAGTCGATGTGCCGCAAAACACAAGCATGCACCAATAATGGTGCATCTTTTTTTTTCGTGCAGCGAATGCAGTGCACCAGAAAATTTTGAGTGCACCGGAGGTGGTGTACATGAAAATTTTCAGTGCACCACCCTCCTGGGGTAGTATAACAAACCACACCGTTGACTATGTACTAGTGTCGAGAGGGCAGTGCGCTGACCAAACTATACAGACCAGGGCATACAGTTTATGAAGCCCACTGCCCTCCCGACAGCACTACATAGTCAACGGTATGGTCGTTTACCCAACCGCACCATTGACCATGTCAAATTTCTAGAATGTTGTGCATTGACAAAATTACCCAACCTAAGGTGGATATTTCTGTCAACATACCACATTCCCACAATTCTACATGGTCAACGGTGTGGCCGGGTAACCAACTGCACCACACATTTTTTTAATTTTAAAAAATGACGATGCACCATTTTGGTACCACCCCAGAATTACTGCAAATCCCATTAGCATCGGTCACTGTGTGGCCTGTAAATTTACAAACAACAACGCAAACCAGTACAAGCTGAACGACTCAAGCACACGACATGGGAATTTTTATTTATTTAAATAAGGTAAATTTTAAGCTATTTTACAAAAATAATCCACTAAAAAGTTTAATTATGGAAAACAAGGAAAATACCTATACATTTGGGCGTCAAGGAGGCATATTGGTGTAGAATTTTCAAAACTAAATTTTCCCACCGTTTTGAAAAATTCAAAATGGAGATGGTGGGCAATGGAAAAAAATAGTGCATGTAATGGGCGCACCGATGGCAGGGCACCTCACAGAAGGTAAAGTTGCACTAGTGCTTGAGAGCTCTGGAGCACTGAAAATTGAAAAATGTGGATTTTTGGTTGTAATTTTTTTTTATTTAAACCTATTCCGGTGCACGGGTTTTATAGGTGTAACAGTGTGGTTTCTTAAAATCGCACCGGGTTGTTTTAGTTTTGGTGAGGGGTTTTAGGATGTACCGGTGCGGAATATTTGTAAAGCACCACTGCACTACAGTAATAAGATGCACTGAGTGGGTTTGTACTGAGTGCGTGGTGTCCCGGTGTGCTAATGTTTTGTGCAGACCAGTGCTTTCTCTAGTTGAACGCACCGGTGCGGTTTAGGATGATAAACACACTCGAAGAAAAACATTCGCAAAAACCTCCACCTGCCAACTTCCTCTAGTAACCTCCGCTACAAACGGATGTCTAGGGTATTTTTATAAGGGGTTCCTCAAAAACATCCACTAAAGGGTCTTTTCCTTGTAGTGTACTCTCCCTCTTTGACATCAAGGGAAAAGGGTTGACCAATGTTGAATGAAGGTTGATTTATACCTTTATAGAGATTATTACTAGACATTTGATTTGCAGAATATGAAAATTTTATATTGGACATGCTCCACTTGAGCATATGTTGCATATTCTAGAAGATATACAAAGAAGTACATGACTCTATGAATTAACCAAATATCGCCTTTCCCATCACCAAGGACTCATTCGTACACCAATAACCCAACAAATCAGGGTTACATATTTTACTCAATATTACATCAAGTGCCCAAAATAATGGGATTATATACATAGTTAACTTGACCCCAATAGTCCGAACATGACTGAATATTACAATTATAACATCATGGGTATTTACATGACCTTTACATCAAGAGACATATATGACATTTATGAACAAAATAAAATACCTCAATATTTAGGTAGCAAGACCATGATAATAATTAGTGACCATCATACACCATAAAGGATCCTGCAACATGAACATCATCATTATGAAATAACATAGGAAAATTTACCATCAATCTTCATCAACATCAACATTTGAACAAATATGCAATTCTTTCAAGCATCACCAGGCAGTTGTAGTAGTAGCATATCAATAACCACCATCATATTTGAAGAGTTATAACTCATAGGTAGCAACATCATTCTCTTGGACCATGATGCCATATAGAATCTATGAAAGATAAGGAGATACTTCAACGTCAATCAATTGTATCAAGAATAATTATCGCATCATAAATAAATTCATAAGATACCTATCTTCAATTTATTTATATCCCATGAAATAGAGATAGCAATATGTATGAACTCATAACCTTCAACCAATCATAGCATGATATTGTAAAATCAAGCTCTGTTAGTAACCCATCTCCTTGATCTCATATTATCAATGTCATCATGATCTTTCCACACATAATAAGGGCCACAATCCTTAAGGAACATATCATATGTAACACTAAAATATACATGCATCATCCGCAAGTGTGAAAACAAAGAGAGTATTCTATTCTCACTAATTTGATTAGAAACATCATTAACAAATGTTATATGCATATCTTCAAGCAACATACAAGCATCATCCATAACTTCACCATAAGAAACCTATGCATCAAACATGGCATAATGAAAACAACATAATATGATATAACTTAAGTAACATATAGTCATCATCTAAAACTTCAGGAATCATTTCTATCTTCAGTAGCATCAGCAATATAATTATCATGAACACCATTATTCAACAAGGAATGTTGTAGAAATAATAATTCCAACAATGCACTATTAGAAGCATAGCCAATGCTCCCTCTGAACCTGTGCCAGCTATTCATTGTCAAGTTTGATAATATCACACTTCCATCAATCAGCAATACCATTAAGGATCCAAAGCAACAATGAAATTGTACAACAACCCATAAACCAAATTATAAGCTAATACCACTTCTAAGTAGCATCTAAGCATGAGTAGACTGTAAAAAATCAATATTAGAACCATAAAGTCAAATAATATATGAATAAAGCATATCAGAACTTCTCCCTAATTCTGTCCCACTAATTCTTCATCTCAGGGAAACATACATGAATGTCTACATAAAGGCTTGCATATATTTTCATCTATCTTTCATAATATCCATGTACAGAAAGTAAAATTTTGAACCTTCATAACTACATCTCTCCCTGAGACTGTACTTTATGTTTATGTTCACTATTAGTACATTATATGCATTTTCAGTAATATAATAAACATGAATATAAAAGAAAAAAACAACACGGAAATCATCATCAAGATATACATATGTATAGCTACCCCCAAGATCATACTTCATTGGTCTTGTAGACCTTATAATAATTACCCACTCGTCATGAGGTCATGTAACTCACATTACTTCTACAGGTACTATGGGAAGTAGTCTTTAAGATAAATTGACTACAATAGGGTCAATCTTCCCTATGTTTCTGACTGATGTTACTTCTTCCTCCAAATATGCTTGAAATTTCTAATTATGCACTGGAACTTATCCCATATCTTCGTTTTGTTCTACATACTTCACCTGTAATCAGTGGAATTATGCCCAAATGAGTTACAAGATAAACAATATACATAAAACAATATTTTGTGCCTAGGAACTGATATTAACCTTGATCTAGGATATTTTCTTTCACGTGCGCGACTTGATTCATTTTTCCCTTGAAAAACACTATACTTTCTTTTTTCATCACATTGTATATATCAAACCATGTGGTTATACCCAATGTGAGTCTTGATTAGAGGAGATAATTTTTCATTGATTATCTTCTCTAGAGACTAAGATGCCTTTTCCAATTTATTGATCTTCTCATAACCTTCCTTTAGTGTCTTAAGTTTAGATTCTAATGTTTCACAATGCTTTTCATTTTCTTGAAGTTTTTTTCTTATGATTTATGTTCTCCTATTGGTTGCTTCTAATTCCATGTTTAACATGTTATTTACTCAATCATATTGTTTCCTTTTATTTCCAATTCTTTGTTATGATTTTTGAGTTTATCATTCTATTTCAATGCTTTCATTAAATCATGTACCTCACAATTATCCGATTCATTAATTGACTGAGCTTCAAGAGACATAAGTACTTGATAGTGAATGTTAGAATACGAATATGATTTTTCTTGGTCATCCAATGTGCTATGACTATGTTCATTAGAGTAAAATATTTTCTTGTCAAAGAATTTTTTTTTTATCAACATTATTTCCAATCTATTTATGATTTATCTATATAGACATTCGGATGCATAATGGCCTACTCTTCCACAAGAAAAAAATTTAAAGGGAAGCTTACCTCTGAATTCTATAGTTCCTACTTGTAACTTTCTCACGAAGTTTTCTTCTTCCTCATCTTCCTTATTTTTCACTTTATATGTGGCTTCGAATACTACTTATCTAATGTCTAATGGACCACCTTTCCTCATCTCAAAGGATGTCAACATTTCATGGAGTTGTTCAAGTGTGAGACTTTTCAGATCTTGCATTTCTTCAATAACAGAGACTTTGGAATCAATCTTCCAAGTTAATGATCTCAAAATATTCTCAACAACAATAGCATATTTCATTTCATCACCAAGGTTTTTCATGGAATTAAAAAATTCAACTACTCTAAGGAAAAATCCTACAATTCTTTCATCATCACTAATTTTAAGTGTATCATTTTCTTCTTCCTCATATTCCTTATTTTTCACTTTATATGTGGCTTCAAATACTACTTATCTAATGTCTGATGGACCACCTTTCCTCATCTCAAATGATGTTAACATTCTATGGACTTAATCAAGTCTGAGACTTTTTAGATCTTTCATTTCTTTAATAGAGGATACTTTGGAATCGATATTCCAAGTTAATGATCTCAAAATATTCTCAACAACAGTAGCATATTTCATTTCATCGCCAAGATTTTTCATGGGATTAGAAAATTCATCTACTCTAAGGAAAAATCCTACAATTCTTTCATCATCATTAATTTTAAGTGTATCATATTGTATTTTAAATTATTTGAGTTTAACACTTTTCACATTGGTGTCACCTTCATAAATTTGGATAAGCTTATCCCACGTTTCCTTTGAAGTGTTTAGATGCATTACCTTCACGAACTCAGACTTGGCCAGAATTACCAAAGTTTGTATTTAAAAATTTTGAATTAGTTTCATACTTTTTATTCCGTGTAGTCTCTGTGGGAATGGAAGCTCGATAATGATACCGTTTTTCAATGATTTCACATACATCAACTCTAATCACCCGCAAGTATGCTCTCATCCCGACTTTACAAAAGATAAAGTTAGTTCCATTAAAAAAAGGTGTCATGAAAGTAAATACTACTTCATGAATACTCATCTTGAAGTGTATCCATTTAAGTAATCAAGATCCAACTAAGCGACCTTCTCCAATACTAACTGTTGGGAAAAATACTAAGGTGGGGGGGGGGGGGAATCAGTGTTTTAAAACTCACTTCAATTTTATTTTTCTTATTCAAAATTCTATACATGACCGTTATTCAGTGATCTTAGATATGTACACAACTGTGATGAATGAAAACACTATATATCCAGTTAAGTAAATTTTCATATAATTCATCATATTTTAATATTTAACCAGTGCATCATTACTTAATTATACATGTATTAAGAAGAAACTATGAGCATCAAATAAAAAATAAAAAGTCAACATAAACCATACAAATCAACACACATGAACACCAGAATTTTAGGTGAAAACCCAATGTGGGAGAAAACCATCGTTGTCATCGTCTATGTTTTATTTTTTTATTATAAAGAAAAACTTCTTACAATATTTCACTAGCACAGACTCATAGCAGTACATAGGATCCCACCTATATAAGGCTATAACTTTCTCTGATTATCCAGCACCCACTGGAAGGGAACTCCAACCCCCTGATCTTGTTTACTGGCATTCACCACAAGGGATCTCCTACCCCCTAAACATATTTACGAGCTACCACTAGAAGGAAGCTTCAACTCCCTCACTAAACGCTCACACCCTCAACACCTCTGTGAACAACATTTCATAATATTTCATACTGGATCCTCCTGAATCATAACATTAAAACTTGTAGGCCAATTTTCATCATATTTTAAGACTAGATCCACTTTCATAATTTAAGCTAAATACAAAATAAAATTTATGAAACCAATAACTAAATAAAATCACTTAATCATTGTACCAACTGAAACAACAAATTAATCATTGAATATGAATCAACCAATGGAGCTAGATCAAACTAAACCAGGACAAATCATATCAATACACAACCATTCATCAATATACCAAGCCAAACATTGTTACCCATTACAAAAACCAACGATTTCTACCACAAATCTTGATCAAGAATACATCATATTGTATATGATACTATTCTGAATCATACTTGCGTATGTATGTGCTTATCCTTAAGAGGACCACATACAAATCTAAAAGTATTGAACAACTAATTTTGAATCAGTATCACAATGAATCAATCACTAAACCCATCATAGATCACTATAAAAAATAAAAATCACCACAAAATAACATCATCCCTAGTCAACATATCAAAAAATTCAACCCAACCAAAAATATCAAACACCAATTATCATGAGAGAGGAATCATCAGGAGACAACAACAAACATAACAAAATTGATCAAACATCATTAACAGTTCATATTGAAAAACCAAAATAGTTGTATGCACATCTTCTAAATCACATCGACACATGTATGCGCTTCTCATGTTTGAAACATGCATATAGGTTCTGAAATTTTGAAGAATTTATTTATGAATCCCTAGAAGAAGATCCACATATGTATGTGACATTTCTAAAGAAAACCTGCATAAAAACCTGCAATCATTGAATGATGCCATCAATGCAACTAGAAAACATACTTAATAACTACTACTGTCTCATTTTCATGTCAGAATATCATTACCATTACATATCTAGCATTGTTATTCAAAATCATAAAATATAAATAAAGCATGCTCATTAGTATCTACAATGCTTTCATATCTATCAAATTTGAACCTCCTCCATACTCCTTGTTGTACACTTGTTTAAGATCAAATCAGTCATCCATACCCATAATTGCACACTTCACACATTTATCTCCATATCCTTATATAGATTTTATCCATGTCGATATTTGTTTCCACCTGCCTATTCCACCTAGAGCTACAATCAGTTTCATCAATTTCCTTTTTTATAGCAAAATTTAATATTTTAAGTAGTTTTTCTTGTCCTCAACTTTGGGAGTATTTTTTACCCCCTAAATGGAATTTCATTGAGGTATGTATCAAGCCCATGCCCGTAAGTAGGGTCCTATAAAAAATATTTTATTACTCAGAGAGATACTTCCAACGAGGTATCATACACTCCAAATAGAGATAATATGACCAAGTTACGACCCTAGGAAGTTAGTTACCAAACTAACACCAATGGGGCCAACAAACTCTTGGTGTTCCATCTCCTAGGGTTAAGGATTTTGTTTTTTATGGTTTTTCGTTGTTGTTCAATAATAAAAATTCCCTTGAGCCTCATTGTAACATAGTTCACAAGAATGTAGCCACCACATATCTTCTCCGAGACAAGCTACTATCGCCCAAGCTAGTTTATATTCATTTTGTATGTAAGAATATTTTATTTCTTTCAGATTAATGAAATTAAGTTTTATTTCTACCACATATCTATATTTATGTTTATATATGTATTCTTTTGCATTCTTTTTTAAGTTCATATCAGTGATATTAGAGTGGTCTGCTCTTTCTCTGTTTTTCTTTGCATGTACCAAACGCGATCAGTGTATAAGAAATTACGGATCGAAATGATTGAACCTTTGCAATAATAGCCTCACAAGCCCCAACATAATACCATGGAATAAGAAAAAAAATATTAGGGGGTAGGATATCATTTTAAAATATTGCTCGAAGAAGGCCTCGAGCAACAGAGGAATGCGATGGTGGACAAATTTGCCCAAATCCTTTGGCGACTAGCCACAGGCGATGCATCTTATTTTAGCAATAGCTATGGAATGGCCACTCCCTTTAAGGTACAATTGAACTTTGACCTACCCATATTAGATGGTTAGATAGATGCAAATGTTGTAGATAAATGGTTAAATTTTTTAGAACGATATTTTTGGGTTCATGATTTTTCCAACCAGGAAAATATTACTTTTGTACTCCTCGAAGCCACCCCCCACACCAAGGACTAGTGGGAAACCTATTGTGAGCAGAGGAACGAGAGTGAATCCTCATTATTTTAAGCCGCACACAATTGGAATTATTTTTTTGACACCATCAAGGAGAGGTATTACCCTATCGGGAGCTATGAGGATAAATACATAAAGTGGACCATGGTGTGAGAGGGAAGGGACCAAGACGTACCAAATTTCACAAATATTTTTCATACCATTCACATGAAGTTGGGTATCTAGGAATCTAAGAAACATTTGGTACTCAACTACCACAGTTTTCTACACAAATACATCTAGGAAGAGGTGGAGTTCATAGACATCTCCTCACTTGGTACTACCTATCGATACGTTGTTAAGATCGAGTCAAAAGTTAAGAAGAATAAGTGAGACTTTGGATCTAAAATCTAAATCAATGGAAAGGCACCCCAAAACCACATAAAAATGACAAATCCAAGGTGGGGCGACCCCATGATAACTTGCCAAAGCCATAAGAAAATAAAATCACTACGAAGACAAAGAAGGACACAAGAAAATTGTGTGAGTTCCATAAGAGCCCCACTCATAACACAAGTGAGTGCCGGGCCAAGAAGTCACTCGGGGTTGAGCTAAAGGGTTTAAAATCATATGCATGTTTCAACTCAGAGTTAGAACCCAACAAGGGGAACGAAAAAGGGAAGAAAATTATTAATGTGGAACCTAGTGCCACTGTTTCCAACACTAATATCCATAAGTATGAGCCCAAAGATCGATAGGAGGGGGAGATCCTATTCTAATCACATATGTGGGTTAAAGGTTCTCTGCTGCAGTTCATTATCGATAGTGGGAGCCAAAAGAACATCATTTCAACAAAGGTCATGAAGTGGTTGGTCCTACCTACCATAGAAAACCCACATTTGTACACCATCGGGTGGCTTCACCAAGGATGAGATATTTGTGTTAGCCAATCGTGCCACCTTCCCTACAACATAAAGCCCTTCATGGATGAGGTATTGTATGACATTGCTTCTCTTGAATTTTGAAATGTATTATTAGACCAACCATACTTTTGGAAGCGAAATTTTTTGTATGATTCTAGACCTTGCAGTGTTATTATTACTTTGGGAAATAATTTGTACAAGATACGAGAGGTAGCACTGCCTACCACCATCTCTTTCATCCCAAACAATGAAAATCTGCTTCTTGTTGATTAAACCTCAATTCAAGAAGAATATTATGGCCATTATCTCTGTACATGGCTCATTTATATGGTAGCAACAAATGGAAAAGGTTGTGCATGAGTACAGGGACATCTTCACCTCACCCACAGGGGTACCTATACACTTTCAAGTCAGGCAGTCCATCGATCTGACCCCAGGCATGCCACTATATAATGGAATTATCTATCGAAAATTTGTTATGAATAACGAAAAATCAAAGAGGTAGATTAAACAATTATTTCAAAAAGGGGAAATCAGGCAAAGTTCATCACTCTATGGGAGCCCAATCTTGTTGGCAGAAAAGAAGGATAGGACCTGGAGACTCTGTATTAACTATCGAGAGCTGAACAAGATCATTGTTTGGAATAGGTATTCAATCCCACAGATTGATGAACTTTTGGACCAACTAAAATGGTATAAATATTTTGTTACGATTGAATTGAAGTCCAGTTATCACCAGGTATCAATCAAACCCTCGGATGTGTGGAACACTACCTTTAAATACAAGTAGGGAATTTTCAAATGACTTGTCATTCCTTTCGAGTTAATGAATGATCCTACAACCTTCACGAGGTAGATGGACGACATCTTGTGACCCTTCACCAACTCATTGATGGTGGTGTATTTTGATCAATTCCTAACATTTAGCAAGAGTTGGGAAGAGCACCTCCACCATATTTGACAGGTCCTCCAAATCCTGTGATAACACAAGTTGTATGACAATTTGGAAAAATGCAGTCTTGGTATGACCCGGGTTCAATATATGGGGTACATATTGATGAGTAGGGTGTGCAGGTGGACCCATCCAAGATACAAGTAATTCAGGATTTCCTAGCCCCAACCTCTCTAATAAATCTCCACGACTTTCTAGGCCTTGAGAATTTCGACCGCAGGTTCGTGTTGCGGTTCTCTCATACCACTCAGCCTTTAATTCAAGCCACCAATGGTGTATCAAAATAAAATTTCTTTTTTTCTAATTCCCAACAAAATGGATTTTCTAAGTTGAATAATTGCCTCTGCTCTGCACTAGTGCTCACATAACCAGACTCACAACAACCATTTGAGATGGAGATAGATGCCTCCAACTATTATATTGGTGTTCTTACTTAATAAGGCTATCGAGTGGAATATCAAAATGATAAACTTACAAGCACAATCCAAAATTATCTCACCTATGAAAAAGATATGTATTCCATTGTGCAGGCCTACCCACAATGGAAACATTACATTTTTGGGAAGGAAATGATCACCCACAAAGGCCACCAACCCCTACAGTTCATACACACACAAGGGAAATTGTAGAATGATCATCATCAGAAATGGTCCACATACCTACAAAAAATCCTCTTGATCATTAAGTACTAAAGGGTAGCACCAATAATGTTGCAGACTACCTCTGTCGACTGTCGTGCATGACTCTAACCAGTGTGCTCGACTCTTTTGGGCATGAGACTTTAGGGTGGTTGCATATTTACAAAAACGATCTAGTATTAGGAAACACATGACAGATACTCCTCGAGGACATGCAAGGGCCAAATTTTCACCTCTAAGATGCATTGTTATGCCACCTGGGAAACATATTTGTTCCCTCAAGCAAGTGTGCCAAGATGATTTGGGAGACGCAATAAAGTGGGGTTGCTAGACATTTCAGAATAGAGAAAACAGTGCCAGTGGTGCATAATTATTTTTATTTGCAAAACCTTCAAGAGGATTTTAGGAAGTACATTAGATCCTACATTGTTGTGACATTACTAAACTCACAATGAAGAAGCAAGGCCTAGATAATCCTATGCCTAATCCTAGTCTACCTTGGGAATATTTCTCCATGGATTACATGTCGGGCCTTCCCTTTACTAATCATGGCAATGAATCTGTTTTCATTGTCATTGACATATTCTCTAAGATGGCCATTTTGGCGGCCTCCAATAAGAGTATCATAGCAGAAAAAACTACTAAGATCTTCTTTGAATGAGAGTGGGAAAATTTTGGGATCCCACAGTCCATCATTTCATATTATGACAATAGGTTCCTAAGTACATTTTGGTCAGGTCTCTGGTCGATGTTGGATTTCAAGCTCACTAATTCCATGAATTTCAACCCCTAAATAGATGGCCTAAAAGAGGTCGTTAATAGGATGATTGTACATATTTTGTGCATGTACAACTCAAATAATCCATGAAAATGGTATGAAATCATCCCCAATTTCCAAAACATATATGATAGAGCTCTCTATAGCTTAAATTTCCACAACCCTTTTCAGGTGGAGTTTGGATTCCAACCACTATGTCCCATTGATGTGGTCATACCATTTGTAGCCATTGAGGCAGATTCGGCTCATGTCCAATATGAAGTTGATAGGGCTAACAACTTCATTGAGCACATTGAGCACAGTCTCTAGAAGGTCCATGACATATTGGACATAGCTAATGCTATGTACAGGAAATGATATGATCATCGTCGGCTGCCACACAAGTTCTAGGTGGGTGACAAAGTTTGGCTATATGTACAGAAGGAGTGCCTCGTTGGGTCCCACTACAAGATTTTCCAGCTCTAATATGGCTCGTACACTATCAACAAGGTTTTAGGGCATAATTCCTTCAAGCTCAAAATTCCACCATTCCTTGGCCTGCACTGAGTGTTCATTGTGAACCACCTTCAACCATACTTTCCACCATTATTGGACACATCCGACATTGTAGAACAACTCACACCAAAAATCTAAACCCAAACTGCAAGGAACAAACCAAAACTTATTAGATCATGGAAATTTATATTGAGAACAGTCACCAACAATGTATTCAGCTGTATCGAGTTGTCAAAGTAGGCCAACTCCTTCCCCAGGGAAAGTGGCTCATTAGGGAACAAGTTCAACAGAAATTCCCTCACCTCAGGGAGGCTCTACACATAATGGGGAAAATTTATTCCTAATGAGGGAGGACTGATCCAGGTGGATATTGGTGGCCACATGAATATTTCTCCTAGAACTCGACTCAGTCTCATTAGCTTCCTTGTTTATAGCTTAATTTACTATTTTTCACATTTTTTTGGGTCTAGAACTTCCGTAGTAGTTTTGACCCCCTAAAAGAAGTTTTTTTGAGGTCTACAGTAGGCCCATGGCCATAATTAGGGCTTTATGTAAAGGTTTGTAGTACCTAGAGATATATTTCCAATGAGGTATCATACGTGCCAAACAAAGAGAATATGACTAAGTTACAACCCTGGAAAGTTGGCTTCCAAACTAACCCCAACAGGGCCAGCAAACTCTTGGCTTTCCATATCTTGGGGTTAGGGTTTTATTTTTTGAGGGTTTTCCCTTGTTGTTCAAAAATTAAAATTCCCTTTAGCCTCATTATAACACAGTTCAGAGGCATGTAGCCGCAACATCTCTTCTATGACATAAGTTACCTTCGCAAAAGCTAGTTCATTTCCATTCTATATGTAAGCATATTTCAGTTCTTTGAGATTAATGAAATGAAGTGTTATTTCTACTTCATCTCTATATTTATAGTTATATATGTATTGTTTTTCATTCTTGTTTAAGTTTGGATTAATGTTAGGCTTTAGCCAATACCTTAGCCCAATCCCTTAGTAATGTTGATGATATTCTTTGATGGGATCAAATATCCATTCTCACACTCATTACTATGGACCAATACTCATGGTAAAAATCCATGATATTGATAATACCATGGTGCAGAAACTGTACAGGAATTTTCTACACCATACCTACGTATGTATGTCGATTTTCTTCTCACGACCTATGTATACTTTCCCAAACTTCAAATTTATCATTCCTCTATCTCTAAAATGATATTCCTTTGTCCATTCTCTCTATCACATATGTAATGGCATGTATAATAATCTTCTTTCTACTCAAGTCCTCATCGTTTTTTCTTCACTAGCCCAACCTTTTGGTATTTTCTATGGTTCTCTCCTTAGAACCTTCTCGAGCACTCCTCTGCTCCTTTGGATGTTGAAATTACTTAGTTTACTTCTTTTGAGGAAATCTACTTGTTCCCTGCTTCCTCAAATAAAATTTTCTTATGCAACAATTCTAACTTCACTTCTATTTGTCACAACTTCCAAGCTATAATCCACTATCACTTTCCTTCAACTATTACATGCAAACATCAATTCCTCTACATGAATAAATTCAGAAATATAAATACAAGTTTACCTATTGTACTGCCACAATTCTCCAATCTCATTCTGCTGCACAGTTCTAATGTTTGTATAAACAAATATCCTTTCTTCAAATGTCTAAGAGAATAATCATCTTTGACTCTCTTCTCTCATGAGCTAACCAACTCTAATACCACTTTATAGAAATCTAATTGAATTTTCCCGCTACATCTCATCCAATAGTCTATACTTAGATCTCCATACTATCTGAACATAACCTATAATTGAATTCAATACATATTCACAAATAATTTAACTACAACTTTTCCATCAACGGTTTGACCAATGATTCTTGGTTTCCATCATTTAACACATACAATAAATTTAATTTAACTAAATATTCAATAAGATTTCTCTGTCCAATTCACACACATCGAACTTAACTCTAGCAATTCCATATTTGAAGAATTCCTCCATGGTTGTGCACATAGAAATTTCATACAAAAAAGTATATCAAACTCCATTTCATTAAGAAAACTTGTACATACAAAAATACTCAAAAACCATTTGTATCTCTCTATGACTATGATTTCACATTCATTTTACCATTAGTAATCATTCAATGTAGGCTTATTATAAGTAGAATTAAGAACAATAGCTTTTATAAATACTAAAGGAACTCCATAAATCATACTTTCCTAATTCCTAAAATCACTCCATAAATAATATTTTTATAAGTTTTAAAATCACTCAATCTATCCCTATAATATCTCATTATTTTCAAGGTAGATTTTATTTTCCCTTATGGACAAAATCTCACATATCCATATATTTTCTAAGATTTTTGAATCATCTACTTCTAAAACTCATAAAATATACCAACTTGGAAAATACAATTTATTTACACAAAAGAATATTAATTCATCTAAAATACCAAGACCCTATTTGAATTTTTTTCTCATAGATGCCTTAATGACCTAGGAATATATAATTCCCTTGCATCGCAATGTCTAGACACTTCCAGTTCTATTCCAATGTAACATTTCTGCTTCCCTTGAATTTTATTTTCCAACAATAATTCAAGTGATGTATATCTCCAAATTATATTCTAGTGTGAAATTTCTAAAAGGTCATTATCTCACCTACTTTTGATAACTATATATTATTTCAATTGTGCTATGTTCAAGAAGAATATTATGAACTACAATATAAGGCTCCATTGTTGAATTTCATGAACTGTAGTTTCCAAATCCATGAGAAACACAACCTGGTGTCTGAAGCCTGACATCGTAAGAAAAATGTGAGAAGATAAGCAATGAATTTATAGTTATTGGGTACTTCATATGATCTCCAAAAGCATGAATTTTTTTTAATAGAATATGCCAAAGTCTTCCCTGAAAGTTAAAATCATATAAAAATTACCATGTTTTTTACTGTTAGGAAGCGTGAAAGAGGATTATGTTAGTTGATATTATGCATATTTATTTCTACGAAATCCAATGTATTTTTCCTCTAGAGCTTGTGGCAAGCCCCAACAACACATTGTAACAAGAAGCTCTATACCTGCATCAAAACTCAGATATCTGTGTAAAAAACAATTGGGAAAGGTTGTTTCTCGCGATCAGATTAAAGATGATCTTGGAGGTTTCCATTGGGCATTAACTAATACACTCAGAGTATGTGATCATAGGCTACATAGTACCCAATCAATCCAAAAAATATGGTGAATGGATATAGCTCAGAACATCAACCTATTAAAAAAAAGAATCCATAGCATGTAAATTCTCCGGGGTATAATAGAGTTGTGTGTGTAAAGTTTTCAAGGGATTATCGAGTCTTAGAAAATAAATAAACAAACAAAAAAACTTTCACAAAAAATTCTTCTTCCCTATTTTTTCTTTCTTGGTCAAGCTGCTTGATAGCAAACTTGCTACCATCTTGCACCACTCCTTTATACACAAATCCAAATACGAGACAATGCTTCATATTTGAAGTCTAAGCATTCAAGCAGACTTCTATGGCTAATGTTTGCGGGACTTCCTTGGTATTTTTGAATGGAGAGAAAAAAATGGAAGAAATGGAAACCATGTTATTTCAAAATTTGATCTAACATTACTACTCTTCCTCTCATCCAACAGTTGTGTGTATCACCCTTAAAATTTAGAAAGTTATTCTAGAAAAAGATGTAAATAAGATGAAACCAACCAGTGAAAAACCTTGAACTCTGATACCATAAAGTGCACCCCAATTTCATAAAGGGCATATTCCCAAATTCCATCAAGTGTGTATTTCACTACAATTTATGCTTACCCCAATTCTAGAAAGTGCACATTTTAGTACAAAGGATACTTACCCTTTTGTAAGCTGCACAATGTCAGACTCCAATCCTTGTATATTGAAGCACACTTCCTACCATGCCCTCAATGGTTTCAATTATTTTTAATAGTATAAGTAGAGTAATCAAAATGAAAATAGGGTTTGAAGTCCATTAGAAAAACGAAAGAAAGAAATAATTTATATAATGCATCAAATGACATCACCTCAAAAGGATTAAAGTACATGATCTAAATGGACCATGATCGCATGAGAGCCACATGCCTCACCTCTCTATGTCCATAACATATCATATCATGCACACGTTGTACAATTCTATGTAGTGTCGCAAAATGTTGATATGCTACGCCTATATTCGAAAGTTGTTTGTCTCATATATAGCTAACATTTTCATCTATTTATGTACATTTCTCCACCCACCTTCACCAATATGATGCAGGAAGGATTCGTGGTCAGAGACGTAGATTCCTAATGACCAGGAAGTGAACTTCATCAATAAAAGGGTGACACGGTCTAGTAATTGTTCATTACTATGACCTAATACATACTAAAGATGTACTTATAGGTATTCAAGAACAACATATGATCTAGCACATAAAATTGTGGAATTAGTATCAATACCCCCTCAAGGAATCAATAGTGGGACACTAATATTTTCCAAGGTAATGATCATAGGCTCAGTTGTCTAAGCTCAATAAAAAATATTGTTTACCCATCAAGGTGACCGTATAAACCATGGAACCCTGGTGGTTTTCAATTTAGATTCCAACATCTTAATGGATACATTAAGCACACTCTTCGAGTCCTATAGTATGTATAATTTTTTATGTTAAATTAATATTTTTCTAACTTTTATAAAAGGTTTTCTAAATAATTTAGTATTATAGGGTTTTGTTTGGTAGGATTTATGAAGGGAGCGAGGGAGATGCCATGGAATAGACACCAAACATTTCTTTATTTATTTTATGTGTAGGATGTTGAAAATTAGATAAAGGAAATATATTCTCAAGGGAGGTGTGTTAAAATATAATTCAATCAAATCGAATACAAAAAAATAAATATTTACCAAGCCAACTCAACCTTTCTCATATGTTCTTGCTACAAATACCCATGAAGAAATAAATATCGAAGGTCACCAAACCATTTCTTTAGTAGTATCAAGATCTCGAGTTTTCTTTGAATGCATTATGGATCTTAATATGGTATTTTAGTGCTTGATGACAATTTTGATATGGTGTTCTTAGGAATTTCATCGGATATTATGAGGATATTTATTATTCAATCTTAAGGGTTAGTATGGAATATTTTAATTATACAAAGAAAAATATTCACACATTTTTTTTTGTATTTTTTTTCTCAAATTCGTGTACCTCAATATATTAAGGATCTTGTACAAATAATTATCGACTCATGCATCTCTTTGAATCTTTTATGATCGAGATTTTTTCCAAAAAGGTTGTAGTCCTATTATTTCTTCCTTTTAAAGTTAAAACATGATCTTTGAGGTGTTAATTTACCTACCAAAACATCACCTGTTTCTATCCAAGATCCTAGCATTACAAGACCATTTTTGTCCAAATGACGAAGTGAATGAGCATCTAACTGAGGTATTTCTCAGTGATTCTTTCAGGACCTTGGCTCGTCATACAGATTTCAATCTTGTATCTTACAATATGGAAAGAGGTATAAATATCTTCGTATACCAGACGTTCACCAATTAGTATTGCGTCTTTGAAATTGTATCCTTCCCATGGTATATAAGCTACTAAAATGTTTTTTCCCAAAGAGAGTTCTCCCCCTACCGTAGTTGCACCATCCGCCAGAATTTGTCCCTTATTTACACATTCCCCTTTATGAACTTGAGGTTTTTGATGCGTACAAGTATTTGTATTAGAACGTTGATATATAACCGATTATACTTGTGCAGTGTCTCCATTAATCGATGAAGTTATATTTACAGAATTAGTATACTCGATCCTTCCCTCTTGTGTAGCTATAGCTACACTTCCTGAATCTAGAGCTGGTTGACCTTCCAACCCAGTTCCGGCAATGCACTTCTCGGGTCGAAAAAGTGGAACTACTTGACACTGCATATTAGAACCCATTAGAGCGTGATTAGCATCATTATGTTTGAGAAAAGGAATAAGGGAAACTCGAACGGAAAAATATTGGAAAGGAAAAATAATTCTAAAATGGATTTGTTCCCATGCAATAACTATAAATTCTTGTCAGTATCGAGCTGGAGTAATTTTTTCCTCTTGAATTCCTTGATTTAACACCAAATAATTTCCCGTATCTATCTGATAGTATTCATCCTCATATTCTCCCAGTAGTAGATAAACCATATGTTCTTCTCTCAGCCTCTCGGAAATCTTATAGAATGGACTTTGTAAAGAACCAAAATCACCAATCTTTGCATGAATAGATAATGATGAAACAAGTCTAGAATTCATTCCTTCAGACATAACGATTGGAAAAATACGCCCATAATAACTGGGATGAATATCCAGTGTCCGAAAACTAGCAGTTCGCCCTGTTAAGTCCCCAGGGCCTAAATGGCTTAATTTTCACCCATGAGCTATTTTCATCAATGGATTAGTTGGATCCAAAAATTGGGATAAGGGGTGTGAACCAAAAAAATTCTTGAAAAGTTTTTTTGAATAGAGTTGAAGTGACCAAGTTCTGAGGAGTTGATCTATGCTTGGTTGCTCCGTGTATAGTTCTTCGAATTGTATCTTCTAAATGACCAAGAGTTAATCTAAATAAATCTACTACAGAACGAATACGTCGATTTTTGAGGTGATCTATATCATCGAGTGTACCCATTCCAAATTTCACCCCAATAAGGTAATCCACAGTAGCCAATACATCTTGTGGTAATGAAAAAATATCGTTCTCAGGTATATCAAGGTTCAGTTTTTGGTTTAGATTTCGTTGACCAATCTTTCCAAATTCACATATTTGTCAAAAAAAAAAATTCAAAGAAACCCATGTCATAGTATTTTCTTTGGGCCCTAAAATAATATATAATTATATTTATAGTTTAAGTCAGAATGTGTTGATAAGAGTCACAAACCTTGATCCTAGTTTGAACTTTTCAAGTACCTTAAAAACAAACCAACTCAAGAAAAAAACTTTATTTAGTAATATACCTACCTCTAGTATCTAGTTTATAAAAAAGGAAGCAATACATTTTGAGAAATCAAAGAAAGAAACATCCATGTAGTACATGGATATTTACAAACATTTTATCTATTTTCCTAAGATTTTGAAAATAATGGTTTTGAGATGTAAATCAACTCTAAAAATTGAAGTGAAAACTCCTATAGCTCTATAAAAGGTCTATTGTTTTATAATTTAGTATGTTGTAGTGGAATCACTATTGGAAATTAATAATATCCCAAGTTCATAAGAAGGGAAAACGTCATGAACATTAGCATTTTGCAATATTAGAAGCAATTCTTCTTTCACAACCTAGTAACTAGTAGAATTTAGGTTGATAGTGACTTGGGAGAAGATGAGATAACGTTTCATACTTGAATTCCAAACATTCAAGTAATAATTATATGGGCAAGCCATTCTGTTGGTTCTACTACATGGATAACACTCTCCTAGTTATGCTACATGCAGAGCACACAAAGGAAGAAATGGCGAGTTGCATGAAGAGCACACAATGGAAAGAATGACAAACAAATTATTTCACAATTTGATTTCTATGAAGTTTAAGTTGTATCATACAACACCAAGGCTAAAAAAAATCCATTGGTCAAGAAAATTCTAAAAATATATTCACAAATATGTGTTTGAAGTGTCTTTTCTTATGTTAGTAATTTATTTTTAATTCAACTCAAGTCAATTTGTATTTGTTAGTAAATTGATTTATGACTGGATAAGAAATTAAATATTTTCATAAAAGTGCAATTGACTACTAATATGTTGGAGGGATAACTAACAATATTCATTGGATCTAAGGTTATATGGCACTATTAGAAACATGAAGCATGAAACTATTATTGGTCAATGCTCGTCCATGGTAGTCCATCATTGGACTGCATACCAATGCCCTGTGAACCTTGTAGGGCCCATTGTGAATAGATTACATAAGCCTATGGCCTACATGGATTTTATTCATAGCTTCTCTTTGCATGGAGATGTGAAGGTGGGTAGCATAGAGGAAGTCATCCTGGTTTTTGGGCTTCCCTCTAGTACTAGCACTAAGCGTTTGGAGATCCTAAACAATGAGATTCATATCATCAAGTGGTAGAACCAATGTGTTTTTGGTGGTGGAATAAAGAGGAGGTAGGAGGATAGAATATGTGGTAGGTGGTAGAAGAAGAGGCAAGTGGAGAGAAGAGCTACCTATCGCTACAAGAAATTTGGAACTTTGGGTATGAACAAACTTGTAATTTAAAAATTTGGGCATGACAAAACATATAAAACTTAAAGTGAATACAAATATGTATTCGAAATTCAAAATTTGGTTAAAATAACTTCCGACAAAAGGTTGGATATCAAAATATTTGGAATTTGGATAAAACTTGAGAGGATTTGAAGAAAAAAAAAATTCCTATGGGTAAAACTTGGGATAACTTGCAAAATCGGTTTTGGAAAGGGTAAGTTTGAAATAACACCTCAATTTTAGAAACCAAAAAAAATCAATGCCTCAATAAAAGTTTGGTTAAATCAAGGATATGATAAAAAGTCAAACTAATTAATGGTGTTCAAAGTGAGAGTGATAGCCATATACATGTTGCATTGACAACTATAATAAAGGTAATTGATTCACTTTTATGCATGTAAGGTGGAATGGCACAAATCATTTGAATCTTTATAGTTATGTTGATTTTCCATTATGATAAAAGTTGAAGGGTTTATTTTTATTTTTACTTCAAAGGTATATACTCATTTAGGTTTAAATTAAGCACACAATCTATAAAAAGTGGAATAATATATTGTACTTTCAAAATTTAAGTGTTAAGAGTTAATTACCATAATATAAATCAATTACACTTTTTATTAAAATTTTGATCACATATATTTTGTAATTTTAAATATAATTGTAAAATGGGATATTTAAAATATATATTTTTTTAAGTTTTCAATAGTAAACCAGTAAGTATTATTAAGATTTTCGAGGGGTGATCGAAGCGAGAGGGTTTATCCTACATCTCAATGAAAAAATAGATATACAATATGCTTGGGGTCTAGGTATCATAAATAGTAACCAAATTGAGCATCTACCTCTTTGGAAGGGATTAGAATTATCAATAGCAAGGAAATTTTTAAAAATTATGGTGTTTGGAGATTCAATGTTTGTAATTTGAAAAGTTTGGAAAGAAAAGGGATCGCACAATTCTGGCTTATGTCCTATGTTGCAAAATATTTCTTTACGGACAAGGGAACAGTGAATAAAAAGGCCAAAACTCTTAGGGAGGTAGGAAGAATAGGCGAAGGATGTTGAATTTGAGCTACAAGAAGAAGTTGAAGAGGAAATAAATTTTATTGTTTTGAAAATTTGTAATGTTATGTATATATAAATTATTACTCGGAGTTTTTTGTAAGGAATATGGCATACATTTGTTTAGAACAATTGGGAAAAAATGGCATAAGAACAAGTTTTCAATATTTTGGACTTCTGAATGTAGTATAATTGTGGAACATGAAGAACTATGTAAGAGTTCGTCCAGGAAAACAATTTTTTATTTAATATCAAAATACCTACTTGTCCCTCTGAAAAAAAATTTATATCTTATTAAGGTTTTAGTATGAACAAAATGAAAATTAGGAGTACTTTTATTTTTATTTATATTAAAAATAAACAAATTGTAATAAAATTATTGCTAAATTGTCTTTTTTCAAAGAATTTTAAAATGTTATTTTTTACAATATGAAGCTTTGGACATAATGGAAAATTGAATGTTTTGATGGACATCTATAGAAAATAGTTTTTTATATGTATCTATATAATGGGAGAGAATCACATCTTAAATTCCTATCTGGAGCATATCACAAAACATGCTCACCAATCCAAGTTACTTTCTCCAAAACTTTTGAGAAAGTTACATCATATTGTGATATAAGAAAATGTAGAACTAGAGGTCTTTTACAAGGGAAATAATTTTATCAAAACTATTTAAAATATTCAAAGATATCCTACTTGTTTTAGGAATGTCTAAGAGCATGCAAATCTACCATGATTGTCTCCATGGCTAGTTATTTTGGAAAAAATTCTTATGATTTGGAGATTAATGAGATCCATAAAAATGTTAAGCTAAAGTAAAATGTTAATCAAGATCACCAAGTTTATTATTTTTTTTTAAGATAATGATTTTCCATTTAATCTCTCAACCAATGAAAAAAATCATTGTAATAGTGGACGTTAGAGAATTGATCCATAAATTATTGTTGACATTTCAGTAGATAATTAGTCACAACATTTCTACTAAAATTAATTGAAATTTGTACCATGACAATTTTCGATAGTTATTAATTTTATTTTTATGCTTATGCATAAAACAGATAAAATGTGAAAAATAGAGAACAATAAAAATACAATCACACACCAATCAAAATGAAAACAATATATGCTCTTGGAAGCACTTACAAGGGAAAACCTAGCTAAAAGGATAGATGGTTTTCCTCTCTCTTTCTCTAGAATGAAAATATTGCAAGTAAAAAGCACAAGGAACTCTCTTTGGAGCTCCTAAAGACCCGTGGTGACATTTCAGTATATAATTATTCACAAGACTTCTACTAAAATTAATTGAAATCTATACCATGAAAATTTCCCATAGTTATTAATTTTATTTTTATGCTTACGCATAAAACAGATAAAATGTGAAAAATAGAGAACAATAAAAATAGAATTACACACCAATCAAAATGAAAACAATATATGCTCTCAGAAAAATTTACAGGGAAAAACCTAGCTAAAAGGATAGGTGGTTTTGCTCTCTCTTTCTCTAGAGTGAAAATATTGCAAGTAAAAAGCATAAGGTACTCTCTATGAAGTTCCTAAAAACCCGTGGCCTTTTACGTTGTTACGTTACACAAAAAAACTTCTATCATTCTCTTTCGCTCCTATCCCACTTGATTTTCTATAGTATGGAATAAAATAGAATAGAAAATGAATGGAGCCCCTTTTCCTCCCACTTGTCTGACTTTAACATAGTTTAGTAGCCAACTAGGGGTCAAGTTTGACTCTATCAACTCTCAAATGGAGCTAAAAACATGACCCTTATATATTTTTTCTCAAAGTAACCATATGGCTATAACCACATGCATGAGTAATAGTTTTTGACTTGGCATCAGCTTATCACATGTGGTCAATCACAAGAGATCAAATTTTGAAAGAATAACTACTGCATATGAACTATGTTTGACGTAATTCTTGTACCATTGGAAACCTTCCTAAGTGAATAATAGTTTTTTTGTGTCATAGACATAAACATAAAAAAATTCCCCTAAAAACATTATTTACAGCCTCAAATTGACCCTCTGAGCTTTTAGATCTCAATTCTTCAAACTAAGTCCCATCGATAAAATTGTTCCTGCAAGTAGATTCCTATATTTTTTTTTCCACTGTAAAGCATCAATATGAATGATAAATTATGTTATAATCCAATGTGTATCAAACATAATCCATAGTACATAGCTCTACTGAGAAGAAATGGCGTCCTTTATATCTTGGTCAAGAATTCTACCTAATGATTACAAATGTAGCCCTTAGCATTAATTAAAAGTTGCAAATGATATGTGTGATGGATATTGGGATTAGGATGAACCATAGAAAAAGAGATATTACCATGCATTATAAAAAAAATAATAGATAAAATCTCATAAAATGGATGTAAATGTTGTTAAAAACAACCAAAATAAAATAAAATAATAAAAATAAATATGCATAGTACCACAAAAATAAAAATTATATAGTTATCTTAAGAACTATTGTACCATTTTCTTGAATATATATATATATATATATATATATATATATATATATATATATATATATATATATATATTCCAAAAAAAATATTAATAAAAAATTTATAAAATAAAGCAAAATTATAAAATAGTTTTAGAAAAATTATTTAAGATTTTAAAATACAATCAAAAACTTTATATTAAAATTAATTTTGTTTTTTATTCTGACAAAATATTATATAATTACACATTAAATGAATAATCCAATACCCATTAAATATGCATAAATAAAATTTAATAACAAATACCAAGATCATAAATAATTATTAATAACATATAGAAGCATGTCTAACCCCTTAATAAAGATTGGACAAGTAGATACCTTTAAATATATTTGTTGAGAAAACGAGAAAAAATATAAATAACTTGATTGACTCAAGCTTCCTCAAAGTCTATTGTTCTCCCTTCGATTAGCTATATATTTATAGTAAATCTTGTTAGTTTTATTTATTTTTATTTTTTTTCCAGAAGAAAAAAACAAACAACTTATATTAGAATAAAAAGATGTTTTCATATTCATGCATATAGCATATCATTCAGAGTAATATCATCAAAACACTGATCATTAGTCCCTCAAAGTATAAGCCCAAACCCTAAGGAGATGTGACATACATCTGCACAATGACTGAAAGAATCAAAATAAATCAAACATTCTTGCGCACAAAAAACCCATAAGGGATATCAAAATAAAGCCCAAGAACAGACATACAACCACTGGGAAAAAACCAACCTAAGAAATAGGGACAAATCCACAAGGCCCACAGAAAATAAAACCTAACAGAGGCACATACATCTCAAAAGCAGGAGATAAACCCGAGATGGATGAAAAAAACAAATGACAAAAGAGCCTAAAAGAAATGACCTGAAACCCAAGACTGATGACGACACTAGCAACAACAATCTAGGTAGCCGCAACACAAGCATGAACTCACTGGCCGCATTTGCAAGAAACTGCCCCGAGAGACAAAAAAATTGAGCGCTGACCGCAGGGATGTAGATGGTTTGCATGTGCAAGTCGTTAGTTGAGCTTGCCTCATGTGAAACCCTCATGAAGCCTTGTTTATCAACCAGAAAAACCTAGTTGAGCGAACATGCATTGGTGTCAGAGTTTGATTTAGAAGTCAGAGATGGTGGTGGATAGCAATAGTGAAGTGAAGGGGTAAGCAGTAGTGTGTACACGGTCTGCAGGGATGTAGACGGAGCCGCAGTGGCAAGGTGGCCACCAAACCCCAGGGGAGATCCAAACTTGCTCACCAAGTGTGAACAAACCCTACTCCCCCAAGGCACACAAATATTATTAACCTCGCCCTTCAAAGTGAAATGGTAGTAGCTAAAAGGTAGAGGAAAACTAAAAAAGGGCAAGAAGCCCAACAGAGCTGGAAACAACTCCATATAGCAAGCGAAATCAGGCCAACGAGGGTGTGATAGCGTCGAAGAAAAATACAAAGTGCCCCAGTGGAATAATGAACCTAACCAAAACCCAACGTCAAGAGAACCTACAGAGAAATGTGACGTCTGCCATGGAGAAAGAAAGGGAAGGCATGGACCAGGGAGACTAGGGTTCCAAATGCCCCACCCTAGACAACACTCTTGTGCTCTACAAGGTTAAGCTAGAAAAGTCAAGTTTTCCATGCAACCCACCACAAATACCAATTCTAAATAAAATCTGAATAAATCTTATTATTTATTTTAACAAATTCTATAACCAAGAGAGAATTACAAAGAGAATAAAATGAAATAACATTCAAGAAAGGGAAAAAAAAACATGGGGCTTCACTTGAAGCTTGCAGCAGCAACACAGGCTGACTTGGCCTTGCTAAGTCTCTTCTTACAGTTAGATTAATCACCCATACACGAACCCATACATGAACCTACTGGGGAATTTCAGGCTCTGTCGACCTTTCTTCACGGCTTCCCTCGCCTTTTACGGTCTGGCGTCCCTTCTGCCTTTTGGCAAACCTCTGGTGAACCTCTAGTGAACCTATGGTGTAACACAATCTCACAGAAATACTACCTCAGCAGTCAATAATAAAAGCTCAGAGTTTACAGTACTCAAAATGATGCAGAAAAATTTCTCTCTTTATTGATTTTCAAAAGATTACAGAGTTTGATCTTACAGAATCAAACATTCTCTCCTGAGATGGACTGTAATGGCATTTACCAGCATTTTCTTCTCAATAAATGAGATAGCTTTCTGGAGGATACCTGGCCAATTACAGACTGAGTCTATAGAAATTATACACACAGACAAACTTCTAGACACAACTATAAGATCTGGCCACTTTAGGTTCTTGTTAGTGTCGAGCACACTGATATGTAGGCTTCTCAGATCGACTTATAGACTTGGATCTGAACTTCATGATGCAAGCAGATCAAGCTTAAATCTTGCAAATGTAGAGCAAGAAGATTTCAGACTCCGACTCTAAAACACACAAGCCTAAGACTCAATGACTCTCAGACATCCGATATCTAAATGACCCTTACTCTCCTTCTTTTATAGGAAAGGAGAGGGGACAAGCACTTGAGTGTCGGTCCTATCTGTCCTAACGAATCTTGCTATGTTGATTAATCAATCTGGTAGGTGTGGGTCAAACCGCACCAGCTGTCAGAGAAGTGCTCTGAGTCTCCCGAGAAATCGAATCATTGTACAACTTTATTTCACATGATTCAACACTGTGGATGCTTTTAAACAGAAAATCCCATGAGAAAAGACTTCAAATGAATATTTACACTGTGGAAGCTTTTTACCAGAAAGCCCACGAGAAAACTGGTCACTGTAAGTCTATGACTAGACATAACTACAATGTGGAGATTTTTCTGGAATCCATGAAAAACATTATGTAATTATGATTTCATGATTAGTTTCTTCAAGAATGGAAATTCCCAGAAATATGTATTATTGTATACAACCTCATCCCAATCTTTTGTATAGATACACCTGACGGTCATAGGTTTACCAAGGACAATTTGGTGTTTGATTTTGTCATGACAAGCCATTCTTGATGCATTATCATGTATTCATGTAGAATATCATCATCATTGAGGGCTAGGAGGCCTTTTACATTATCATATGCATAATGGAAGTATTCAATGTTTCTTTCGAAACACCAATTGCAATGATCCTGAATATAGGATTCATGATAAACCGGATCAATAGTAGTTTTATTAACTCCATAGTCGCTCTACCAGTTTTGCAACCATTCACTTTTTTGGTTCCTCTACATTATCCATGTAGGCTCGAATTTGAATTTTTTATAGTGGGTTTCTCCTTTTCCATCAACATTTAATATGTCCCACCATAGTTTCTAATATCCTAAAAAGTCATAAATAGTGTTAGGAAAAATCAGAGAAGGATTATTTCCTGGCCATAAAGCATTGCCGATGGTCTATGAAGGATCTCTAGTTCCGTTGATATAGAAATATCTGTGATATACCTGGTGCCTATCTCCTCCCTCACACCAAATCATGTTGATATCATGGAAATCATTATTGAGGCTTTCTTCTGCAATATGGGAATCCATCATGCTTTTTGAATAGACCATATCATGTATCCATTTGCTTCCTTCTGGATACACTCTCCTTTCTGGCACTAAATGTTGAATGTCAGTATGTGGCTACAAGTTTGCATCCAATACCTTAGTATTTCTTAATTTCCAGGTTGGCTTTCATTGGTCTTGATATTCTGCCCAGCTCTTGTTTTTAGGAATAGACTTGAGCACCTCTTGTTGCTGGTTAGGATCCCATTCAGTCATAATCATCATGAATTGTGCAGGCTGAATATATTCTCTGCTCAGAAAGTCAGGAAGACTATTCTCTTCTCCTTTGATATGTTCAACATCAAAATCAAAGTTAGAAAACAGGGTTTGCCATCTGGCACACTTGGCTTCACCATATTTTCTGATGTCTTTAGTCAAGACTTTCTTCATAGTAGAGGCATTTTTCCTTAGAAGAAAATTTTTGTTAACCAGGTGGATTTAAAATTTATCCACATCATTCCAAGCAGCTTTAACTTATTTTTCAATAGTGGAGTAGTTTTTCTCTACTGGGCTCCACTTACCTGATGTAAATTGGAAAACTTGTTATGTGCCATCTTTCTTTTGCTTAAGTATACCTCCCCATCCTTCATTGTTGGCATCATATTCGACAATATTATCAGCATCATCACCAAAAACAAACAAAATAGGAAGATTCTTTACCTTAGCCTTGATATTTCTGACTGCTTCAGTATGGGCTTTAGTATGGGCTTCAGTCCATGGCTTTGGATCTTTCATAAGCCTTTGATTTAGAAAAGTTCTATATTTGGCACAGTCTTGGTAGAAGCTGCTTACATAATTCAAACAACCTAGAAATATTTGCAGTTGAGTTTTGTCTATACATCTGGGAATTTATCTGCAAACTCTAAAGCATGTTTCTGCAAAGAGATCTATCCATATCTGATTGTATGACCTAGAAACTTGAAAGAGGTCTGAAACATCTCTATCTTTTTCTTGCTGAGAACCAGGTCGTTATTCTTTACAACTCTTAATAAAATATTTACATGTCTAAAATGATCATGCAAATTCTTTAAAAAAATCTATATATACAATCAAAAACTCAAAATATGGTTTGAAAATAGAATCCATCACCTTTTGGAATTTGGATGGTGCATGTTTTAACCCAAAAGGCATGACATTCCACTCATAGTGGCCTGCTGGGATGCTGAATGCAGTTTTAAATTTATCTTCCTCTTTGATTGCCACTTGCCAGAAACTTGACTTCATATCAAACTTTGAAAATACCTTGGCGCCTACAATTCTTGCCAACAGTTCACTCTTATGTGGAATTGGATATGTATTATCTGCAAGAACAGTGTTCAGAGGATTGTAGTTAATCACCAATCTGGGGATACCTCTGATCTATTCTGATATTTTATTTACATAGAAGCCATAACAGTTCCAAGGACTGTCACACTCCCTGATCAATTTTCTCTTCAGCAGATCTTCAATTTATTTGCTGCACAAATCTCTATATTCTCTGTTCATGGGGATTTCCTTACTCTTACAAGATCTTCCTTCATAATCCAGTTTGTATGGAAATTCAACGGAGTGTTGTTTTCTGTGCCAGAAAGCATTCGGCTCTTCTGCACAACATTTTGTTTCAAACCTTTGTCTTAAAGCATAGATTTTCTTTTTGATATGTAGAGACTCCAGTTGTTCTCCAATTCTCAATGTTGCCTACAAATCTTTTAAATCATCAAGCTTATTACTAGCCATATTCAACTTTTCCATGGCTTGGACAATGGTGGAAATCCTGGGAGTGGATATATAAGGCAAATTGATCTTCTTTGAACTCCCATTTGTCTTGGGCACAGTAATGAAGTAACCAGCCTTGTTATTTTCTAATTTGAACGATCCATGTGGTTCTACTGGTGCCAAAAACACATTGCCCAAAATGCAGTCAATTGGAATGTCTGCAACTGAAAATGACAATTTGATGCAATGTTCATCAAAGCATATGGTAGCTTTTGGAACCTCATATTGCAATTCTTTATCACCTAAACTGACGAATTTTATGAAAGCTTTCACCCAATATTTGGATGGGATGATCTTGCTATGAAGGACATTTATATCTGCCCCTGAGTCAATCAATGTTCTAAGAGAGAACATATGTCCTTCTATACAAATGTTAAGCATAACATGATGGTGCTGATACTAGATTGTTAGAAGTCTCATTTCTCTAAATCCAGTGGCAGTATCTTTCTTTCCTTCAAAAATCTGAACATTTGTATTCTGAACTAGTTCAGAAAAATATTCTTCTTCTTCTTCATGATGTTTTCCTTTTTCTAGTAGAGAAACTTTATCTTTTAAAATAGAAATTTCAGTTTTCAAGGTATGAAAGTGAGTTGGCGAACTTTGTCTTGCAGTTTTGTCTTTTGGAAGGCTCTTGTGTTTCTTTCAAAGGATGCATCTATGAACATGGACTTTGAAGAATATCCTTTTTTGGTGCTATGCACTTGAGACACAAATGCTTCAAGAAGCTTATTTTTCATATCTCCTTCATCAAGTGCTCTTATTTGAGATAGAATTTTTAATTCTGCATCATCACGAGTCTATGCCATGAGAAATTTTTCTTTAGGCTGCTGAAAAGAATGAGGTTCTTCACAATCAGAAGAATCGCTGTCAAAAAGACTAGATTTAGATTGATAATCATACTTATCTGAATTTTAACAAAAGCATGTGATCTGAACATACAATTCTTCTTCAGAAGAGGAAGAGTATGAACTTTGAGAATCAGAGGTGTCTTCTTCTTGAAATTGTTGTAGTTGTTCTCTCATGACAATGTTAGGACAATTTTTAGCTCTGTGGTTTCTTGATCCACACTTCAAACATATTTTCGGAGAGTCAATTTTGATAGCTTTCTTGTTTCGGACAAAAGACTAAGATTTCTTACCTCTGTTATTTTTAGATTCATCTGCATCTGGACAATTTGATGAAGTATGACATGTTTTGCCATACAACCAGCAGGTCAACTTGTCCCATTTATCCTGCTTGTGAGAACGCAGGTGAATGTCAGATGGCTGATAGTAGTGGGTCTTGGAGACATATTTGTAATATCCCTTTCTTTATTTCTACTAACCCCTTTTATTTCCACGATACTTGGTTGGGTAGTCTCTAGTCTGCTTTCTTGCTTTCTTTGCCCGCTTCTTAGCTTTTCTTCTCTTAACGATAGGATCATAAAGAGAGAGACCATATTTATGACAAATAGATTTGCTGTCAGGAATTTTTGACAATTTCTACAGAGACTTATTCACTTTCATGTTAGTGCATAATCCAACCATAGCCTTAGGAATTATGGTATAAAATTCTCCCCAAGTATAAGAATCAAAGGGTAATTGAAAAGCATCTTGTTGTCTAAGTAAATCAGCAAACTTTGAAGGAAGTGTAGAAAGATAAAATTGTTTCCAAAGAAAGTTCTTTGGGTCTTCTACTTCAAAAATTCTCTGCCTCCAATCCCTGTGAAAATATTGATATTGAGATAACTTATAACATTTAAGGTTCATGAGAATCATCTCATTCTTATCTGCTATCTCAATTTCTGAACCACACCAGTGTTCCAGAATCATGGAGGTCAGAGCTCCTATCATATTATTTTGAGGAGTACCATCTGTATTGTGTATGATGTCACCTTGTTCATATCTAAGAACTTCATTCTCCATTTTTCTGATAAGGGCTGGTGATGATTCAATCTCCCACCATTTTAACAAAACACCAGTAAAACATTGAATGATATTTTTACAAGCTTCAATTTCAGACCTACCCCTTAAGCACATTAACTTATATTCAGTGAACATCATATCAAGCATTTGCCTTATTTGGCCTATATTCAAACTTTCTACATTCCATTCTCTATGAGCATCTAGCTGGAATGTATAGGCCTATGGAATCTTCCCTTTACCATTTAGGTCAGGAGCAGGGTATCTTGTGAATTGGCTTTCCAATGGTTCATATATTGGAAGAATGCAGGCTTCTGTTCCTGAGGGAGATTCTTCTTCTTCTTCTTTGAATAAAGAGGCTACAGTGATCTTCTCTGTAGTTTCTACCTCTTTATTGGATTGAGCTTCTTCTCTGGGAATAAGGTGAGGAAATCTGTCAACTGGTTTGACAGGGTGCTGTATCTAAATATTTCTTTTATGAAGAAAAGATGTTGGGAATGGTTTATCAACAATATTTATTTGAGCTTTATTTAACTGTACAGAAAGCTTCTCTGTTAATCCTTGAGTAGAGTGAGATTCTTTTTCAAATTTAGCCTCTAATGCTTCAATATTTTCCAAGGATTCTCTGGAATAACTTCTCATAGAAGAAGTGGTAAATTGAATATGATTTAAACTACGATTTACATCAGAAACTCATACTTGAATACCATCAAAGTATTCTTTCACTTTGGCTGCTTTGGCAACATTCAATTCTAGGCTTTTACTGCAGAATTTGTCCAGTTTAACTGTTCACTGGCCTTTTGGATCCTCCCATCTATGCCTAGGGCATTATCATCTTTAAGCACTAAATGGATTGCCTTTGCAGATCTTTGTGCTTCTCCTAATATAATACCTTTATAAGGATGAAAGGTTGTACTTGTTTCAACCTTGCTACCATCATGGGTAGTCCATGAATTTTGTGAAGTGGAAAATGTGGTTGTGTCTGTCATCAAGACAGATTTTGATTCTAATATCTTTTTCCAGGTGTAAAAAGATATCCATTCATTATTAGAATCCATATAGTTTTTCCACTCTGTGGCAAGCCTGATTCTTTCTTCTCTGCTAGTGATGATATCAAAAGATTAAACCTCGGGATGTGTCATTAAATCCCAATTCAACATGGCTTTCATCTAGTGGGTATCTATTTTGTGCTTTGGACAACCATCCATGACAGAAAATAACTTATGCATCTCAGGAATTGATGGCTTCTTGCAATCAGCAGGAAGGTCAATAAATCTGCTACTTGGAATTAGATCATTCAACTGTTCCAAGTATCCAATACCATATCTTGGCATACCGGGTGGTCTCAAGTTGCTGAATATCTCTGTTAGCCTAGGGTCATCATTTTCCAAGGAAGGTAGGCTATGCATCATCATCACATGATCAGAGTCATGTGGAAAAGGAATGTCTGAACATTTTGGCTTTGGACATGGATTTACAGATGTGGAAGGCAGGGCTTCTCCAGTCCTGGGATGATGATTATAGTGGATAACCATTTCAGCAAGTTGGCTTAAATTTACAACAGATTTATAACTTGGGCAAACAACTTCAATAGAAGAAAAATTAACTAATTGGGCGAATTCAAACAACTCAATGTGCTGGAAATGTATAGTGGATTGAGATGAGCAAGCAGTATCAACAACTTCAGGACTTTTATAAAATGCTGAACTTTTGCAGAGGTTTTCTATTCTCCGGTGGTCAATATTAGATCTTTTGGGAAAAGAAATGAAAGCAGAAGATTTTTCTTCTTGGATATTAGCTGATGTTATACTCTGCATACCAGGACGCTTGGGACTATTTACAACCCAGTGTTCAGGGAAACTTAGATCTTCCCATTTAATGATCTGGTGTTCTATCTTCTGATTTTTAGAATCTGTTAGAACCACCACACTGGACTTAGAGTCTTGACTAGGAGCATGAAGGACAACAGGATACAAGGTATTTGTATGTCTAAAACATCCTCTAGTTTGAATAGAGATGTTACTCATGTTTTTCCTCATATCGAATCCAGAGGTCTGGATTTGTAATTGCAGAATGTCCTTTATATGTTCATCATAAACATATACTAAAATGTTTGGATAGAAGTCAAAATAAACTGCACCATTTGACAGTGGAGGTACTATCCCTCCTATCAAGGAATTTGTATACTTATTATGCATGAGGTCTCTGACTGTGGCTAATACAAAAGTTTTGAGCCCTCTATGAGTCAGAGCACTTATCCCAACTTGGATACAACCCAAATGAAGGTACTGGGTTTTTAGCCTTTTGGCTTCGGCCTGAAGAGCGATTAAGAAGGGGAATGGATTGTACACACTCACAATTCTCCTGAATTTGACTAACAGATTATTTTATAGAAATTCTAGTTGCCGCAATCAGATGGAATGGAGAAGGATCAGAATATACATCACATGCACTAATAACAAGCAACTGCCATCTTGGAGATGGTTGACTTTCTATATATTCTAATTCGGCAGAATTAATAACATGACTAGAAAATGATGCAAACATTTCTCTTAGTAAATGAGATATATTTATTTAAATCAATGGTATTTATATATGAATTTCATCAGGATAATTTAAGAGATTCACTCCATTAGAATATAAATTTTAATAAATATTTTCTCTAAAATTATAAAAATGTTTTGAATATTTAGGTTAATTGAATTGAGAGCTTCATTCTACCGCACATGTTTGTACTCAAGTTATAGCTTTTTTTGGAACACTTTGAAGTTCAACTAAACAACAAAATCCCTTCCTCTAACCTTTTGGTGGAAACTTCTTTAATTAGGATGGAAAGAGACAGAAAATGTTCGCACTGTAGCATGAGAAAAAACAGAAAAAGGATCGCACTGCCAACTGACATTGGAATTTGAATTTAGCATCCACTTATTTATGGACTTACCGTGACAGGATATCCCGACACTGACGAGTGTTTTACACGACGATTTAATCTAACAGTTGTCCTGCAAACTGACTATTCCTTTATTATTTTACACTTCATATATTTCAATTAATTTTTCGGTAGATATTCCATAAATTCATCAATCAGCAGCAGAACCGAGCTGTCATGTAATCGGCTTCAGTCAATACTATGTTATCGGCAAACTGACTATTCGTTTAAGCTAAATATATTTAATTTTGGTAGATATTCGTTTAAGCTAAACATATTTAATTAAATTTTGGTAAATATTTCATCAATGATATTTCATTTATTGGTTTGGTTTGGTGAACCATTTGTCTAAGTGCAAGTTTACTATATAAATTCAAGTTTCAAAAGACAATAACCTATTATAACTCTATCTCCATATTTATAAAATAATTGTATAATCTTATCCGGAAAAAAAGAAATATATATAGATATAGAAATATATTAATCTTAAACGAATAGTCGGTTTGCTGACATGGTCGGTTCGGTGATCGAACTGCTTAGTATTTGTCATATTGATTTGCAATGGGACATTAAGGGACCATGTACTTGATGGCAATCAATGAGCAGAATTAATTCTTGGCCCTTTAATTCTGCTCATTGATTGCCATCAAGTACATGGTCCCTTAATAATCTGGCCCTTTAATCTTGGCTCTGACAACACCAAAAGCCAAATACTACTTTGGCGTTCAGATTCCATCGATCAGTTGAACCGAACATGAAGCAAACCGACCATTCGTTTACGCTTAATATATTTTAATTTATATTGTGGTAGATTCTGCTCATTGATTGGCATCAAGTACATGGTCCCTTGATAATCTGGCCCTTTAATCTTGGCTCTGACAACACCAAAACCAAATACTACTTTGGCGTTCAGATTCCATCGATCAGTTGAACCGAACATGAAGCAAACCGACCATTCGTTTACGCTTAATATATTTTAATTTATATTGTGGCAGGTAGTCCATCCATGCATCAATCAACGGGACTCTATGTCCTACATGCCTTGATAATTCGGCTCACGGAAAAATATTTTTATGATATTGGTTGTTAAACTGATTGATGAAATTTGACAGGGTTTTTGGACTCACGGAGCAATTTTTTTAAGATATTGGTTGTTCAACTGATTGATTAAATCTGACAGGGATTTTGCGTAACCATTAAATATGGAATTTTAAAAATATGTACGGTATTATCAATTTCTCTCTGCTTTTATAATCAATAGATTGAGAAATGATTTGAAATTTTATATTTATATATAAGTTCGGCGATCAGAATTATATATACTAAAAAAAAAAAAGACCAGATAGGTTCTATTTTCATTTTATATACATGTATAGTAATCATATACATGATTACTAATCATATATGAAAGTAATCATATATGATGAAACATTTAAGTCTATAGGTTTTATATTATGGTTTTATATTATTTTAATGTTTGGTAGGAAAAAAATTAGCATAATTTAACCAATGATATTTTTTAAATCATATTATTTTTATGATATTTTAATTAATAATATTTTTTAATATTAATATATTTATAGAAATTAAATGTTTGTGAAACATATTTAGATATCAATTTATAAAAAAACATCACACTAGATATTTTACACTTCCAAAATAATATATATATATATATATATATGTCAGATTATTAAAATTTAAAAAACTATAAAACTAAATAAATTATAACTTATATATATAAAACAAGATTATTAATCATGGATATTTACCTCTATTTTATTATAGAAATTTTTAATTTGTAAATATGATTTGTTACAATACTATGGCCTAATATCATAGCTTATTAATACACATATTTCAAAAAATTATAACTTACTTCATAATTATTTTGGTGATAAATCTCAATTTTTATTTGTGTATATTATAATGGATAGTTTAGATTATTATCTATTTGCTTTATAACTATTAATAATTAAATTAAAATTGTGAAAATCTTATTCTAAAATAAAAATGCTTATTAATATAATTAATTATTTCATTTTACTAAATCATTGTTATAATATTTTAAATTTATATATTTAATATAAATAACAAATTGTATATCTATGATGGAAAAATATATGTACATGTAACTATAGATTTCATATAATATATGATAAATAAGGAGTAAAAATTAATATAAAACATTATATGAAAATAGCTTTACAACAATTTATTGTTAATTTTACATTAAATGCGTTACTTTTAAAATATGTAAGTTCTTATCAATCTCTCTCTGCTTTTAAAATCTACAGGTTGAGAAATGAGTTGAAATTTTATACATCAGTTTGGTAATCATATTATATGTAACATTCTTCATCAAAAAAATTATGAATTACCGTGTTAAATTACCACGTTTAACGTTGATGATATTGTTGGCCATCAAGAAGAGTTAAATTAGTTTATAAACCAAGAAATATTAATTATCAACTATGCTACGCATTCAGGAAAAAGTTATGTTCATTCAACTTTCAATTCATTGGGGGATATAACTTTAATTCATTTTTGTGGGTTTCTGGTCATTTCGTGTGGTTCATAGAATGATAGTCATGGTCATTTTAATCATTAAG
This sequence comes from Pinus albicaulis, assembly GCA_034641835.2. Taxonomy (NCBI): domain Eukaryota; kingdom Viridiplantae; phylum Streptophyta; class Pinopsida; order Pinales; family Pinaceae; genus Pinus; species Pinus albicaulis. The sequence goes on along the minus strand of CM076573.1, from coordinate 246,110,270 downwards.
GGGGTGATAGGTTGAAACGACCAATGCTAAGCTTCCTTTCTTGTTTCAATCAACAACGATCAATGTCATCTTGGGAATTCCCAATAGCTTCCATTCTTGTTTCAATCAACAACGATTAATGTCATCTTGGGAATTCTGGGCAAACCTCCAGAAATGGTAGATCATACAATCACCGATATCATGAGAGCTTTACCAGCAGTGATTTTTGAGAGCCCAACCATGAATTTTTCCAAGCTTCTCTCGTTATGATGAGAGGCTGATGGAAGGAAGATCATATGAATATCGAGCTGGCGTTGGCATTGGAAATTAAGAGAAGCTTCCACCTTGATCGATTGTATTAATTCTAACATATAAAAGTTTAGTAAATCTATAGTTTTTCTTAACAAGATTACATTCAAATCTTTGTATTAATTCTAAACATATAAAGGTTTAGTAAATATATAGTTTTTCTTAACAAGATTACATTTGAATCTTGTGTTAATAGCTAAATAGTTTTGTTATTTATTTGAAATACTTTTATGAATTTTTGAAATGATAAAATGTTAAGTTACTAGTTTAATTTTGTAAATTTTTATGGGTTTGAAGATAAATTAATGATTTTTTTTTAAAAAGAAAAGAATTCATGAAATTTTATGCATACAAACACATGCTAGTTTTCTTGATAAATAAAATATGTTATTGCCTGCAGATAAGGATTGTCATTATGTTAATCTTTTAGAAAGATGTGTGTACTAGTAAAATATAATATAAGTAACTCTTCTTGTCTTTATATATATATATATATATATATATATATATATATATATATGAAAAGATAAGATGCTTGTTTTTTTTAAAGGGATTTCCTATAATTGTATGAAATGATAAGGATATCCAAGTTATTTTCTTGAAAATGAATATAGATTAAAGAGGGTAATTATTGAATATATTTCATGGGTTGGGAGATAAGTTAATGACTTTTTCTTGGAAATGAAGTCATGAAGAGCCAATGTTAGTTTCTCATAATATTTTCTTTGGGAAAGATGTGTGAAAATAATAATTTCTTCTTGGGAAAATATTTTGTTGTTTTATATATGTTGTTCTTACCTGAAAAAATTACATGGCTAGATGAATTATGTCAACTTCTTGATTTAGGTGTATTAAAGGTTAAGTTAACCTTTTTAGTGTTGCCTAGTTTTTATGCATAAACATAAAAGAGGTTATCTATGGTAATTTCTTACAAGGGAATTTATTAGAAGCGAAGCATGGGAAACTTCCATGTAGAAATATAAAGAAACAAGGTTATATTATCTTCTTTTTGAAGAAGAAGAAGTATGTATTTTTCTACATGAAAATAATAGCTAAATGATGGTAGAATTATAGAAAATGGAATATATGTTGTGCATATTAATTAAGGACGATTATGATAAGCTCTTGCATGCACAAAGAATAGTCATTTTGTTAGAGAGTTATGTTATTTGCATGGATAGAAGATCTGTTGAGCTATATTTATTTCAAAAAATTATGTCATTACTTTATACTATCATAATTATTATGCTCGTTTGTTTTGAATAAGATCATCTATATGCATGCAAGGTTCGTATTAGCTTTCATTGGAAAGAATACAAAGTTGTATGTGGGAAATGATAGCATGTTGGGTTAGGCTATATTGGGAAAGAGGATGGATTACATGCATAAAAACCATGGTAATGTGTTGGTTTCCTTGGAACATATATATATTTGCATGCACCCAAGTAATAGCTGAAGGGTTAGCTATTTTGATAAAGTTTATGTAATTCGCATGCACGAAGATCGGAACTTATGTATTAGTTTCTTTTAAATAAATTTCTGATAGTTGTAACTCTTTGTCTTACAAGAATGTGTGCTTATGAGAGGGGAATATTATTTAATGTGATTGCTTATAACTAGTGCATATGCAGTGTTGTTAAAGGAAGCATTTCACGATATTTTACTTGCATGTCATGAATGTACATGAATAGATGCAAAACCATCACTAGTATAGATTTGTGAATGGGTTGATTAATACCTTATAAATTCTGAAATCAATGTATGCTAAAGATGACAATAGCAGGAAATGATGTTGACTGTGCAAAGGGTACATTATGCTTAACATGGTGGTAGGTAAATAATTAATGGTTCATGCAGATGAGTTGGAGTTGTAGGATGGTCCATTTTAGGTACAACCATGCTACCAAGAAATGAATATTGAAGATTAGTTGGTAAATGCTATCGTAATGATTATAATGGATTTAAGTTAGATATTTGTAATTAAAAAATATTTCCTGGTTAAGGGATGGCCTCCCTTATAAGCCATTGATTGAGGGGTGAACACCCTCATGAGGATTTAATAATAAAATTAAACATTTGTTGGTTTTCACCCTATGGTTTTTCCAGGGTATATCAGTGTTCAAGGATGTGATTTTTTTTTTGTGCCAGATTAATGATGTTGACAGTGTTCAAGGATGTGATTTATTTTTGTGTCAGATTAATGATGTTGATTCCTTACTTGTTGTGTTGTTCATAATGTCAAGTATGTGATTAAATAATCTAGTTAAAGGATTCATGAAATGGATGTAAGGTTACACCATACAGTTTATGTCATTGTACTATAACAGTGGTTGTTAATGATTTTGCAACTTCCTATTCTTCTACTAAGGTTACTCTATGAACAGATTTACATTCTATATAACGATTGGTGAGGATTCTTAGTAGTGATTTGGATAGTTACCTGAGGGTAATTTGTATTAAAAAAATTCTAACTCCTTGAATTTCCATGTGAGGTTATGAGGGTATTTTACAAGTGGTATCAGAATAAAAGGTTGTAGAACTTGTGCCTTTGGGATTTTGTAAAATGAGAAGAATTTGAGGTATGCTACTAATGTACATCAGTTAAGGTATGATTCTAACAATCTACATATTGATTGATATATGTAGTAGTTTAATTTGGACATGAAATATATGATTCATGTTTATAAATACATTGAAGAGTAATAAGTAATAAATGTTGTTGCGTAACGGTTTCCATAACATTGGAATCATGTTGAGGATAAAAGACAATAAAACCTTTTTGCACTTATGAACAACCTGAGTAATCACTAGTGAAAGTGACAGTTGACTATTAAAATTTGTGTATATGACAGATTATTGATAAATTTAATGAACATAACTGACGTTATCAGACAATACTTGAAACAGATGAATGTGTATACTAATGGTGTGTGAAACTAATGCATGGATGCAAAAGATGTGGAAATTCCTTGAAGAGAATGATAGAGTGTTTTAAAATTAAATTGAATGAAGCATTTTAGATGTTAAAAGTACATAATGAGTTCAGTAGTGAGACTTAACTATAATGGGTAGTTGCTGAATGAGTCATGTCATGGATGCATTAAGAGTATTAGTAGCATTTATTAGTGATGCATGACTAACTAATAAAACTTATATGCATGAATTGATTTTTATTAAAGCTAATTGAAAGTTGTGAACAAATGGTTATGGTAATTATTTCATGTGTCAGTCTATTAGTAACATAACAATGTGAGAATTAGAAATTTTGGAATGTCACCCTAACCGTTATTTACATATAGACATTAATGAATATTTATTAATATTTTTATGCATGACAACATTGTATGCAGGAAAATAAAATAATTTTGAAAGTGAATACTTTTTTAAACAATGCATATTTATGACTAACATTGTTTATGATATTATGCATGGGTAGCTTAATTTCAATAAGAAAACTCGTAGTGTAGCGATTTATATTTTTTATGATTTATGATGAATAGAGGGTTAGTGCTCTTTGAATACTAGGAAGAGTAATGTGATTAAAATATAACTTGGAATTGCATGAATGTTTGATAGTTTAAGGTATTTAACTTGATTGGAAATGGTGTGACTAATGTGATTGAATTTTTTAGTCATACAATACTTGGTACTTTTTACAGAGTGTTCATGGGTAGTTTAACCATTCTCTGATTGCATGTGTAAAAGTCAGCATTACTTTCAAGAGTAACTGATAAGTAATGGTAAATGGGTATAGAGATTCTAATTTATTTTTTAATGGTATTCCATGGAAATGGAAGTGCTTTATTTTGAAGGAGAAGGATCCCCATTTTGAATTTTTAGATTTCCATATCATAAATAAAATTTTAACTTCCAGTGTTAGATGAACACCGAGGAAGGTGTTGTCTTTAACATGGGGAGTATGTAACATTCCTCACAAAAAATATTAGTTACTGTGTTAAATTACCATGTTTAACATCGATGATATGGTTGGCCACCAAGAATAGTTAAAAATTTGTTTCTAAACCAAGAAACAGTAACTACTAACTATGCTACACATCCGGGAAAAAGTTATGGTAATTCAATCTTGAATTCATTTGGAGTGGGGGAGGATATGACTTTAATTCATTTTTCTGAGTTTTCACTACAAGGAAAAGAGCCTCTAGCAGAGGTTATAAAAGAGGTTTTAGTGTTATAAAATTGGCCAAAATTGTCAAAAAAACATTTTCTACAACATCCTTTTATGGTTACAGAGGTTTTGGCAGAGCTTTTAACGGAAATTCAACACAACTAAAAAATAATGGGCTGTCGGAGGTTATTACGGATGTTTTTTTCATCGGTGCGCTACTTTGGATTTAATGCACCGGTGCGTACATGTAGACAGTGCCCCAGGGCAGTGTCAGTCCAACGCACAGGGACATTTAGGTGTAAAACCGTATCGGGTGTAGTGTTGGTCATACAACGCACGGGGTCGTTCTAATTGGTATTGGGATTTGTGAAGTGCCCATAGGTCATATTAATGCACCGGTACGTATACTTATATAAATTTGTCGGTGCGCCATATCACAGAAAGGCACCGAGATTTATAATTGGTATCAGTATTCATGTGATGCCCATAGATCGTAAAAATGCATCGGTGCTTATAGATACGTAAACACCCCGGTGCGCAGTGTCACACAAACGCATCAATATTTATAACTGTTATCATTATTTATGCGGTTCCCATAGATCGTACAATCGCACCGGTGCGTATAGACACATAAACGCACCGGCGTACAGTTACTGACACACACCGATTTTCATGTTGTATTTTTTAGAAACATCGACCTGTGATAGTCCAATTATTGTGATTGTTTTAAATTCATTATTCATCAAAATTCGACACATATATATCTGATAACAATATTCATATGAATTAAATTTTTATTAGTGCATTTGAGAATGAAAATGGAGAACGCAATAGAATAAATTAAAAGATATTTTATGATTATATATATATATATATATATATATATATATATATTTATTTATTTATATATAAGACAATCTTTATCATACAAAATGGGACAGTTATTGGTATGCCTTTGTCTTTTAATTGGGACACTATTTCCATTATATTAAAAGAATGTCTGATTTCATAGGCATATACATTTAAAAAAATAAAACCCCTTGCTTTCATATCCAAACATAGTGATCATCATTCTTCGCTTGAACTGTTGTCACTGCTAGAGCTACTTCCATGACTTGGGTTATTTTCAGGAATTTTTTGTTCACGACATTGATTGTTTTCTTCTTCTTCACCTTCCATCTACAAACATAAAAATAAACTTAAATGAGTGCATATACATTGGTGAGAATAATGAAAATTGAAATATTAAATAATATATATCAATGCAAATTGAAAAGAAAATTGATGTAACATAGTAACAATTGACTCATAAACTATACCCATTCTTTCAAAACCATGTACCGTGCCATATTTCAAAATTTCATCTGTCAGCGCAGTTCCATAATTTGTTTCCTGCAAGTTTTATACCCCATAAAAAATCATATATTTAATATAAAATATTTTTTTGTTCTATTAATTATAGATGGCGTTAAGTAAAAGAAGATTGAGAAATGCTTACAAATTCCAAAATTAATTTCGGATATGCCAACATATAGTCATAACCCATATTTAACCCAATTTCAATCAATTCGTCTGATGGATCTTCTTTATATGTTAGCACCTGTTTGAACACATTCAATGATGATTTTTGCAAAACAAATTAAAAAATACAAAAATAAAATCTAGTTAAGTTGTTATAAGGAAGTAACAATTACTCACAATCTTAGAGATCAACCTTTTTCTTCCTTGTCAACCTGTTTTATGTACTGAATGGGTTCCATTTTCTTTTCTGCAAGAAAATTTTTAAAAATTAATATTTAATTCTAAATTGTTTTTTTATTGTACCTAATGATCAAAAAATTCAATGATTACATATTACATTTGAAGCACGTTGTTGCTGAGATGGCTCCTCCTGCGCTGCAATTTTGTCCATTTCTTTGACCATCTTCTTGTACACCTTTTTGGACATTCCTGCTGGCATATTTCTGATACCAAGTCATTCATCTTTTGAGATTTTCATAATCTTCCTGAATATGTAACATGACAATAAAACATTTAATTTTTATATTGATATATGAAAAGTAAATATAACAAAAGTGATATTTATAAATAATTCTAGACAAACATTTAAAGGAATATTACTTTTTCATTCCTTTTTTCTTGTTGTTGTACGTTTTTGGTATTAAAAGTCTGACATATCTCATTAACCAAATCTCTGGAAACTTTTCCTGTATTTTAGATAAAATTTGGTTCTTGGAATCATTGGATTGATTTTTGTATTGTAAGTGGAAAGAACGTCTACACATTCATTCCACTAGATCTCAAAATTTTGTAAAAGTTTTCCCCCCTTTCGTTAACTTCCAGCACCACTCCAGATGAGCTAAGGAGCAATTCGTTTTCATTTGCAGATTCTATTTTTTTTCTTTTCTTAGAACAACATTCCTTTTCTGAGTTGTTGGTCCCTATAAAACATTAAACAGATGTGAATTAATAGACTGTTTGACACATGTTATCTAACAATTTTAAGTATATTATTAATGATAATTAAAAAAAGAAACTCATATTGGATCGATAGTATTTTTTCATTCACCTGATTCATCCTTTTGCAATTCTTCCATTAAGATTTTACATTATTCTGCTCCTAGATCAGAAATAATCATATCGATCTTCATTATTTTGTGGCTTTGCATGATACACAGTAAACAATACATAATAGTTAAACTTACAAGTAGTTCAAAAATAATATTTTTTATAAAGAATTTACAAAGAACTTGCATTTTTTTCTTTTTTGATGTGTTATCAGTATTTTTGTTAGTTTATCTCTTATCAGTCATTTCTTTATCAATCTGAAACCTGTACCATATCATTCATTAATATATTTATAAATAAATTCTCAACTTTTCAGGTACAAAATAAATCTCAAGACACTTGTGCGCCTTTCATGAGGTACGCACCGTGGCCGGTGCGTGGAGCTATTAAAAACACACTACAAAAGAGTATAATAAACCATACGATGTATGGGGTATTATAAACGCACCACAAAAATAGTGTAATAGACCGTACGGTGCTATCCTCATAAAATGGAGCACCGATGCCCTACTTTGGATATGATGCACTGATTTAGAAAAAAAAAATCAATTTTTTATTACACAGTACTCGCGCGGTGTGTTGTATAATACAGTGCACCAGTGCGTTAGGGTACGTAGGGCACACCGATAAAGAAAAATCCATTTTTTCCAAAAATTTGCGCAATGGCCGAATTGATTGGGATCCGACTATGCAAGTCGTACCGTGGGTTGGATGTCAATGTAAAATGAAAAAACCTAATTCTGAAATCACAGAAACAGGGAGAAGAAAGGGAAAAAATAAAAAAAAGAAGGGTTTAGGGTAAAAATGGATAAAACTGCAAAAAAAGTAAAAAAAATAATCAAATTTAATCACGAGATGGTTTGAAATTCTATGATACAGGGTTTGAATCACTAGAGGTTCGGTTTCTAATTGTCTGAATACTTCTATTCGAACGTATTTCGCTGCTCCATAGTGCCCTTGTGCTCTCTTGCTCTAGGTCTGTCTCCTGCAAATATCTGGATGAAAAATTTAGCAAAAATAGTGAAATAATGAAAAGTGTTTAGTATTTAAAGAATTATTTTATGAAATTAGATTTTCAAAAATATTTTTACGCCCATTTTTCAAATTGCCATTTTTTTTTCACTTAAAGAAAATAGAGTTTCGTTTTTTATTATTTTTGCATTTATCATGACCGATGTAGAAGACTTGTGAAGCACTGGTGTGCCTAAGTAATATGATGCATCGGTGCGTGTTATGATGATAAGCGCACCGGACGTTATAAAGTTCTTTTTTTTGTATGTAAGATCATAATAAAATAACGATAATTATAAAGTACATGAATTGATTTTCATTATTTTCTAAACTTTATTATGTTACAAAAATTCATATTATTCTAGATTTGTTATTTTACAATTATTTGCAAATTTACAAATTTAAATATTTTAATAAAATCATTTCACATTAATAAAATTAAAATTTTCACATTAATACAATTAAAATTTTACAAATATTTTACATACAATTACAATTAAAATTAAAATTAGAGTTAGAATTACAATTACAATTACAATTTTAATTTTACATACAATTATATTTACATAGAATTAAATTTACAATTTTACATAGAATTACATTTACAATTACAATTAAAATTGTACAAATATTTTACATACAATTACAATTAAAATTTTAGAATTTTACATACAATTAGAATTACAAGTACAATTTTACAATTTTTCATATATACAATTACAATTAAAATTACAATTACAATCATTTCACAATAAATTAAATATTACAATTACAATTAAAATTTTACATTAAGTATTTTACATACAATTATAATTTCAATTTCAATTTCAATTAAAATCAAGGCATAATATTTAATAAATATCATGGTCATTTAATATTAAATTAATTAATAAACATCATCACAACATAAACATCAAATATACATCTCATGTCAAATAACTCATGCTATCACATATACACATCTATCCGCAACCTAAACATTAAATGAACATATCTAACATGACCTAACAATATGCACATCATAATGATCACCAACATGTAAATTAAGTACAACTACAACATGAACATAAAATACATGGACCATATATATATATATATATATATATATATATATATATATAATTGAATAATGTTAAAAATATACAACTGTAATATAAATGTCATGGATCAGCGTCTGGTGGTAGTACTACAACATCAATAGAAGTACAAGTGGAGGCCTGCTTAGTAAATGGTGCAGCCTCGACGGTCGATGGTCGAGCCTACTCATGATCGTGAGTAGTATTGATGGATGCATCAAATCGTGGTAGTACAACATCAATATAAGTAGTAGTAGTGGAGGCCAGCTCAGTCAATAGTGCAGCCTCAACGGTCGATGGTTTAGCCTTCTCGTGATCATGACTAGTACTGATGGATGCGACGGGCTGCTGACTGGATGTGGCCGATGTTCCAGCCTCATCTCCATGATGACTACTGGATGTTACTAGTGGAGCCTCATGCTCATCAGGCATGGCGTGATGTTAATGATCATGAGATGATGTGCCGCTACTCACGGACTGTCCATCATGTGTCGCGGCTCGACTATGCCTATAATGTGCAACAGTCCTCCTTAGTCACATAATAGTTGTCGTAGCTCCTACAACATGCCATATCACGCTGTACATGTCACGTGACATGCCTCTCCACATCCTTAATAGCCTATCATCGTCCTCTATGTATCTGTAATGAGCGGGTTTGATGCCTGCTTCAATAATCAATGCATTGAGTTGGTTGTCCAACTCCAACCTATATATATTCTTAGGTCGACCACGCCTAGCAAAAGGCGATACAGGTGCACCATCAGGAGGATGTCTCTTTGCACTGGCCTCATCCTGATCATGATCCTTGGCATTGGCCATGTCCTGATCATCATCAGGATCCACACCTGGATCATCTGGTGGTTCTGGCATCTCCTCGCCATCAAAAGAGCCAATGTCTACAAAATATACACAAGTACACAAAAATAATTAGACAATTTCATTACACAATTTAATAAAAACAAGTTAAAGAACATGTTAGAATAAATATAAATAAAATAGTAATATTACCTCTATCATCTGGCAGCTCATCATCTATGAAGAGGGTGTTGGCACACCCTTGCCAATCTAATCTATCATAAGGACATGGGACCATAATGAAGGGATATAGCTGATCGTTAACACTGGCTAGTAAGTCCAGTGCATCATGCGATATCCTGGTTGGAAACATAGTATCTCCCCTCTTGAGAATCATCTGACCCCACATATGCATTTGGGCCTCCAACCTTGTCCTATGAGGTTGTTGAAAAAAACTAGGCATCATCTTTGGAAACCTTTCAAAAAATAAACAAAACAGCTCGGAAGTAAAAGGGAAGTTGACATGACATCTATCTAAGCTTGTACAAAACTGCCACAAAAAAATGGTAGACCACCTGACAAGTCATGGCTCTTGTAATAAAGAATCAAAATAATATAAAAGCGAGCAACTAATAAGTTTCCCGTCACTGGTGTTTTCCGAAATGGTAAAAATGATAAGTGAGAGGCACTGCACATCCTGTCTACGAAATGCACCTATACATAACTGACCTCCACGTACCTAAAACTCTGAAGGAGATAGCACATGTGCTCCAGTGTATATTTGGGAGTAAACTATCTTACTCCCTACTACACAACTTGGTGGAACCTCTGGGAATGAGGGAAATTCCATCCCTCTCCTCGATAGTCCTATAATAAAATAAATATCCTCCTCAGTGGGTGTGTACCACTATTCAAGACCAACCTGGAAAGCTTGTCGATGGGCATTCCACCTGCAGATAAGATATCTCAAAAACACACTATGGGCCTTTAGGGAAGTAGCCTCCTCATAGAACTTGAGGAGGCCTACCCACCTTAGGATCCCCTTGGTATCTGTTATAATAGGGTGAGATTATGCATCTCTCTCCCTCTCTTGTGCCTCCCATTGGCGAATCATGTCATACTATTCTACCTGTTGTTATTGTTGTTCCTCCTCTTCTCTCTGAATCATTGACATATTAAATAATTTTTTTATTAAAACATACATGTATTTAGGAATATACATATATATTTATGTAAAAAAAAAAAAAAACAGACCAGTCGATGCGCCAAAAAAATAGTCATGCACCGGTTGCAGTGCGTCTTGTGTTTGTAGCGCACTAGTGGCGATGCACTGACTGAAATATATGCCTCGGAGCATATAGTCATGTTCGTGCACCAAATTTTTGACAATTACATAGTCGACGGTCTAGTCTTCTACCCTGCCACATCGTTGACCCTTTCAGAATTCCAAATGCGGTGTGCTGATAGACTCCAGGGTGGATAATTCTGTCAACGCACTGCACTTCTATTCCCATGGTCAACCGTGTGCTTGGAGCACCGCATTTTATTTTTTTATTTAAAATAATGTGGGTCGCCTTTCAATACCGCCCTGGAAATGGTGCGGATATCATTATCACTGGTGGTAGTGTGGCCTATAAATGTTACAGCCAGCACCGCTATCGGGTGCGAGCTGAACAGCTCGGGCGCACCGCACGACAATTTCTTTTTTCTTTTTTAATGGTTATTTTTAAGGTTATTTCAAATTCTAATCCGCTAAAAAGGTTAATTATGGAAAAACTAGAAAAATACATGTACATTTCGGCGTCGAGGAGGAATATTGTTTGTAGAATTTGCAAAATAAAAATTTCCCACCGTTTTTCAAAATGAAAGTTGGATATTGGTGGCCAATGCACAGTAGCATTGCATGCAATGGGTGCAATGGGAGCACCAATGTCAGGGCGACTCAGGGAAGTGGAAATGGCACCAGTGCTTGAGAGCTCTAGAGCACTGAGGAAAGTGAAAAATTAGTTTTTTTGCCGTAATTTTTTTTTTATTTAACCCTATTCTAGTCTGCAGGTTTTTATATGCACACCAGTACACTTACTTACAACCACACCAGGAGCTATCAATTTTGGCGTGTTGTTTATGATGCACCAGGGCAGAATATTCATAAGCACTGGTGCGGAATATTCGTAAAGCACTGATTTTTTGTCCGTAATTTTTTTGTATTTAATGCTATTCCGGTGCACGCATTTTATAGGTGCACCGGTGCTATTTGATAAGAATGCACCAACATGTTTCTATTTCGGCGTGGTGTTTTATGATGCACCGGCACAAAAGTGTTTTGAATCACAGGTGCGTTACCATAATAGGATGGCTCGGGCAAGTGCATACGTCATGCATGGTGTCCAGTATGCCAATGATTTGTGTGCACCAGGGCTTTCTATGGTAGAACGCACCGGTAATTGAGAGTTCAGGAGCACTGAAAAAATGAAAAATCCAGGTTTTTTGCCATAATTTTTTATTTTATTTTACCCTTTTCCAGTGCACGTGGTTTATAGGCACACTGGTTCTATTTCTTATGAACGCATGGGTCAGTTTGTGTTTCGGTGCATTGTTTTATGATGCATCAGTGCGGTTTCTTAATACAACAACAGGCGTTTCAGTTTTGGCACGATGTTTTATAATACACTGGCGCGGAATTGTTGTGAAGCACTGATGCTCTACAATAATACGGTGCACCAGTCGAGTGTGTACCGAGTGCATGGTGTCCGGTGTGCCAATGTTTTGTACGCACCAGTGCTTTCAAGTTTCAAGACCACCGGTGCGATGTTTAATGATAAGAGCACCGAGCAGAAAACATCCGGAAAACCCCCCACCTACCAACCTCCTCTAGTAACCTCCGCTAGAAACGGATGTATGGGGTATTTTTTTCTGTGGGGTTCCTCCAAAACATCCGCTAGAGGGTATTTTCCTTGTAGTGTTTGGTCAATTTATGTGGTTTAGAGAATGATAGTCATGGTAATTTTAATCATTAAGGGGGTGATATGTTGAAGCGACCATTCCTAAGATTCCTTTATTGTTTCAACCAACAAAAATCAATGTCATCATGGGAATTCTGTGAAAACCTCCTGAAATATCGGATCATAAAATAGTCGATATCATGAGAGATTTACGAGTAGTGGTTTTTGAGATACAAACCATAAATTTTTCCCAGCTTCTCTCTCGTTATGATCAGAGGATGATGGAAGGAAGATCATACGAAAATGGAGCTGGCACTAGAAATTAAGAGAAGGTTCCACCTTGACTGACGGACGATGGATGTGAGTCAAATGTTAAAAAGATAAGTTTTATGATAATTCTCTGGAAATAAACATGCACGAAAATTGAATAGTTAGCTGATATTTCTTGAGAGAAGCTATATTAATTCTAGCACATAAAAGCTAAGTAAATATATAGTTTTTCTTAACAAGATTACGATCTCTAATTTTTCTTAACAATATTACAATCTCTAATTTTTCTTAACAATATTACAATCTCTAGTTTTTCTTAATAATATTACATGTGAATCTTTTGTTAAAAGCTAAGTATCTTTGTTATTTTCTTGAAATATTCTTATGAGTTCTTGAAATGATAAAATGTTAAGTTACTAGTTTAATTTTTGTAAATCTTCATGGGTTTGAAGATAAATTAATGAGTTAGTTTCCTAAAAAGAAAAGAATTCATGAAATTTAATGTATACCAACTCATGCTAGTTTTCTTAGTAAATAAAATATATTACTGCATGTAGATAAAGATTTCCATTATGTTTATCTTTTTGAAAGATGTTTGTAGTAGTAAAAGATAAGATAAGTAACTCTTCTTGTGTGTGTATATATATATATATATGCATTTTATGTAAGAAAAGATAAGATTCTTGAAAATGACTATAGATTGAAGAGGGTAATTCTTGAATATATTTCATGGGTTGGGAGATAAGTTAATGATTTTTTCTTGGAAAAGAAGTCATGAAGAACCCATGTTAGTTTCTCATAATATTTTCTTTGGGAAAGATCATGTTGAATCTTATGTGAACAGAATAATTTATTCTTCAGAAAATATTATGTTATTTTATATATGTTTTTCTTACGTGAAAAGAATAACCTCTGTAAAATATTACATGGCCAAATGAATTATGTCAACTTCCTGATTTATGTGTATTAAAAGTTAAGTTAACCTTGTTAGTGTTGCCTATCATTCATGCATAAACATAAAAGAGGTTATCGAAGGTAATTTCTTGGAAGGGAAGCATGAGAAACTTGCATGTAGAAATATAGAGAAACAAGGTTATATTAGCTTCTTTTTGAAGAACAAGTATGTATTTGTTTACATTAAAATAATAGCTAAATGATGGTATAATTGTAGTGAAGGGAATATATGTTGTGCATATTAAGTAAGGGCTATTATGATAAGCTCTTGCATGCACAAAGAATACTCATTGTGTTAGAGAGTTATGTTTGTTGCATGGATAGAAGGTCTATTGAGCTATATCTATTTCAAAAAATTATATGTGATTTCTTTATACTATCATGATTATTATGTTAGTTTATTTTGGAATAATATCATGTACATGCATGCAATATTGGTATTATATTTCATAGGAAATAATATACCATTTTATGTGGGAAATGATAGCATGTAGGGTTAGCGTATATGGGGAAAGAAGATGGATTACATGTATAAAAACCATGGTAAAGTGTTGGATTCCTTGGAATATATAGATATATATATATATATATATATATATATATATATATAATTTTGGTTTTGGAAAATAATACATGTATGTTTGTTTTATTACGTTAGTTTTATGGAAAAGTAAACATGTTTTTGCATGCCTTATTATGCTTAAATTTCCTCAAAAAGGAAAAATGTGTTTGCATGTTTTATTGTGTTAAGCATTCCTTTGGGAAAATTATATGCATTTTCTTGCATAGGAACAACATTCATTGTGATTATATTTCTTTACGTATTCACATGCACCAAAAGTAATAACTGAAGGGCTAGTTATTTTGATAAGGTTTATGTAATTCATATTCACGAAGATTGTAACTCGTGTATTAGTTTCTTTTAAAAAAATGTTTGATAGTTGTAACTATTTTTATTGCAAGAATGTGTGCTTATGTGAGGGAAATATTAGCTAATGTGATTTCTTATAACTAGCACATATTCAATGTTGTAAAGGAAGCATGTCACAATATTTTAAATGCATGTCTTGAATTTACAATAATAGATGAAAAATATATGCTTTTTCTTGCATAGGAACAACATTCGTTGTGATTATATTTCTTTACGTATTCACATGCACCAAAAGTAATAACTGAAGGGCTAGTTATTTTGATAAAGTTTACGTAATTCATATTCACGAAGATTGTAACTCGTGTATTAGTTTCTTTTAAAAAAATGTCTGATAGTTGTAACTATTTTTATTGCAAGAATGTGTGCTTATGTGAGGGAAATATTAGTTAATGTGATTTCTTATAACTAGCACATATTCAATGTTGTTAAAGGAAGCATGTCACAATATTTTAAATGCATGTCTTGAATTTACATTAATAGATGAAAAATATATGCATTTTCTTGCATAGGAACAACATTCGTTGTGATTATATTTCTTTACGTATTCACATGCACCAAAAGTAATAACTGAAGGTCTAGTTATTTTGATAAAGTTTACGTAATTCATATTCACGAAGATTGTAACTCGTGTATTAGTTTCTTTTAAAAAAATGTCTGATAGTTGTAACTATTTTTATTGCAAGAATGTGTGCTTATGTGAGGGAAATATTAGTTAATGTGATTTCTTATAACTAGCACATATTCAATGTTTTTAAAGGAAGCATGTCACAATATTTTAAATGCATGTCTTGAATTTACATTAATAGATGAAAAATCATCACTAGTATAGATTTTTGAATCGGTTGATTAATACTTTATAAATTCTGACATCAATGTATGCTAAAGACAACAATAGCAGGAAATGATGTTGAATTGTGCAAGGATATATTATACTTAACATGGTGGTAGGTAAATAATTAATGGATCATGCAGATGAGTTTGAGCTACAGGATGGTCCACTGTAGGTACAACCATGCTACCAAAAAATGAAGATTGAACATTAGTTGGTAAATGATATCATAAAGATTTTAATGGATTTAAGCTAGATATTTGTATTTAAAAAATACTTCCTTATAATATTTATAACAATGGTTAAGGGATGGTCTCCCTTATAAGCCATTGAGTGAGTGGTGAACACCCTCATGAGCGTTTAATAATAAAATTAAATGTTTGCTGGTTTTCCCCTACGGGGTTTCCAGGGTATATGGGTGTTCATGGATGTGATTGATTATTGTGTCAAATTGATGATGTTTATTCCTTGCTTGTTGTATGTTCATAATGTTAAGTATGTGATTAATTAATCTGGATAAAGGAGTCATGAAATGGATGTAAGGTTACATCATACAGTTTATGTTAATGTACTACAACAGTGGTTGTTAATTGTTATGCAACTTAATATTCTTCTACTAAGGTTATTCTATGAACTGATGAACATTATATATGATGATTAGTGAGGAATATTTAATACTCATTTGGATATTTACCCGTGGGTAATTTGTATAAAAAAATTCTAACTCCTTCAATTTCCATGTGAGTTTATCAAGGTGTGTTGCAAGTGGTATTAGAGCTAAAGGTTGTAGCACTCGTGCCTTTGGGATTTGTTAAATGAAAATAAATTTAGGTATGATACTAATGGACATTAGTTAAGGTATGATTCTAGAAATCTACATATTGATTGATATATGCAGTAGTCTACATTTGACATGAAATGTGTTCATGTTTGTAACTACATTGGAGAGTAAAGTAATAAGTGATGTTGCAAAACAGTTTTCATAACATTTGAATCATGTTGAGGATAAAGTACAATAAAACTTTTGTTACCCATATGAACAACCTGAGTACTCACTAATGAAAGTAAGAGGTGACTATTAACATTTGCGTATATGAAAGATTACTGATACATTTAATGACCATAACTAAAGATACCAAGCACTACTTGAAAATTATGAATGTGTGTAGTAATGGTGTGTAAAACTAATGCATGAATTCAAAAGATGGGGAAATTCCTTGAAGATGATGATAAATTGTTTTGAAATGAAATTGAATGCAGCCCTTTAGATGTTAAAAATACACAATGTGTTGAGTAGTGAGCCTTGAATATAATGGTTAGTTGTTCAATGAGTCATGTCATGGCTACATTAATATTATTAGTGACATTGATTAGTGATGCATAACTAACAAATAAAAATTATATGCATGAATTTATTTTGATTAAAGCTTATTGAGAGTTGTGAACAAAATATTATGATAATTACTTCATGCGTCAGTCTGTTAGTAACATAACACTGTGGGAAAATTAAATGTGGGAATGTTAACCTAAATGTTATTGACATATACACATTAATGAATATTTATATATATTTTTATGCATGACAACATTGTATGCAGGAAAGTAAAATAAGTGTGAAAGTGAATACTTGTTTAAAAAATACATATTTATGACAAGCATTGTTGATAATATGAAGCATGGGTAGCTTCTTCAAAACAATAAATCCTATGAAAGTAAAAAGTTGCAATGAAAATTGCAACCGTAAATGATACAGTTTAATTTTATGATGTTCATAATTGTTTTATTTTGGAAATAATAATGTATAGCACATGTATATTAGTAGGTTTCCTATTAATCTAGATGTCATTGGACCCATGTTGAGGGCCATGTATGATGTATTTTGTACAGAAATTTTATTTTTCCTTATGTATAATGTGCATATTGTTGATTATGTAAGATAATGTGGGAAAGAATGATAAATGAGAAATTTAAAATTTCAAAAAGTTGTGGAAAGGTGTGAAAGGTCAAAAGGCCTTGGGTTGATGGTGGTTGCCTACCTAGAGGGGTTGATGGCACTTTCCTTCTCAGATTTCCTCTTTCCTTCTCAGATTTCCTCTCCCTAGAGATAGTTGATATAAATAAGGAAAAAGAGTTGGCCAAGATTGTAAAAAGGGAAAAACGTGAGGAAACTATATTGCTTTTGGATCCTGTTGGAGGAGGCCCAAAAATCCTCATAGATGGGACACTTTCAGAGGAATAGGTAGGATGCTGACAAGAGGAATCCTATATTAAACCTTGTATGTTGATTGGAATACTTGAGCTGGTTTGCCAGTATAATTCTGGACTCACCATGGTATGGTCTTTGTAAAAACAAATGTCACAGGAATAGGCAGGATGCTGCCAAGATGAATCCTATATTCGACCTTGTGTGTTCATTGAAGGAGAAGGATCACCATTTTGAATTTTTAGATTTTCCATACCATAAATAAAATTTTATATTCCAGTGTTAGATGAACACTGAGGATGGTGTTCTCTTTAACAGGGGGAGTATGTAACATTCCTCAATTACCATGATAAATTACCACGTTAAACGTTGATGATATCGTTGGCCACCAAGAACATTTGAAAATTAGTTTCTAAACTAGGAAATGGTAACTACCAAATATGTTACGCATACAGGAAAAATTTATGTTCATTCGATCTTGAATTCAATGTGGGGGGGGGATATAACTTTAATTCATTTTTCTGAGTTTTTGGTGAGTTCATGTGATTTAGAGAATGCTATTCATGGTTATTTTAATCATTAAGGGGATGATATGTTGAAGCAACGAATGCTAATATTCCTTTATTGTTTAAAACAACAACGATCAATGTCGTCTTGGGAATTTTGGGAAAACCTCCCAAAATGGTGGATCATACAATGACCATTATCATGAGTTCCTTACCAGCAATGATTTTTGAGAGCCAAACCATAATTTTTCCAAGCTTCTCTCTTGTTATGATCACATGATGATGGAAGGAAGATCATATGTATATGTAGCTGGTACTAGAAATTAAGAGAAGGTTCCACCTTGACCGATAGATGATGGATGCAAGGAGTCAAATGTTAAAAGGATAAGTGTTATGATAATTATTTGAAAATAAGCATGCACAAAAATTGAATATTTAGCTGATATTTCTTGAGAGAAATTGTATTAATTCTAGCACACAAAATCTAAGTAAATCTATAGTTTTTCTTAACAATATTACTTGTGAATCTTGTGTTAAAATTTAAGTAGATTTGTTATTTTATTGAAATATTTTTATGAGTTCTTGAAATGATAAATGTTAAGTTAGTGGCTTAATTTTTGGAAATATTCATGGGTTTGAAGATAAATTAATGAGTTCTTTTCTTGAAGGGAAAATAATTCATGAAATTGTATGTATACGAACTCATGCTATTTGCCTTAGTAAATAAAATATATTACTCCCTATAGATAAAGATTTCCATTATGTTAATATTTTAGAAAGATGTTTCTAGTAG
The DNA here is from genome assembly GCA_034641835.2 of Pinus albicaulis. Taxonomy (NCBI): domain Eukaryota; kingdom Viridiplantae; phylum Streptophyta; class Pinopsida; order Pinales; family Pinaceae; genus Pinus; species Pinus albicaulis. The sequence goes on along the minus strand of CM076573.1, from coordinate 246,090,978 downwards.
TAAAAGACAAGATAAATAAGATAAATAACTCTTCTTGTCTTTATATATATATATATATATATATATATATATATAGTATGTAAGAAAAGATAAGATGCTTGTTTTTTTTTTTTTTTTAATGGATTTCGTATAAGTGTATGAAATGATAAGGAAATCCAAGTTTCTTTCTTGAAAATGAATATAGATTGAAGAGGGCAGTTTTTGAAAATATTTCACGGGTTGGAAGATAAGTTAGTGATTTTTTCTTGGAATAGAAGTCATGAAGAACCCATGTTAGTTTCTCATAATATTTTCTTTGGGAAACCTCATGTTGAATCTTATGTGAAAATAATAATTTCTTCTTGGGAAAATATTATGTTTTTTTATATACGTTGTTCTTACCTTAGAATAATAACCTCTGTGACATATTACAAGGTGAGATGAATTATGTCAACTTCTTGATTTATGTGTATTAAAGGTTAAGTTGACCTTGTTAGTGTTGCCTAGCTTTTATGCATAAACATAAAAGAGGTTCTCTATGGTAATTTCTTGGAAGGGAAGGATGAGAAACTTGCATATAGAAATATAGAGAAACAAGGTTATATTAGATTCTTTTTGAAGAATAAGTATGCATTTGTTTACATGAAAATAATAGCTAAATGATGATATAAATATAGAGAAGGGAATATATGTTGGGCATATTAAGTAAGGGCTATTATGATAAGCTCTTGCATGCAAAAATAATAGTCATTGTGTTAGAGAGTTATGTTCTTTGCATGGATATAAGATCTATTGAGCTTTATTTATTTCAAAAAATTATATGTGATTACTTTATACGATCATAATTATTATGTTAGTTTATTTTCCAATAAGATCATGTACATGCATGCAAGATTGGTATTATGTTTCATAGGAAAGAATATATAGTTGTATGTAGGAAATGATAGCATGTAGGGTTAGGATATATTTGGAAAGAAGATGGATTACATGCATAAAAACCATGGTAATGTGTTGGTTTCCTTAGAATATATATATATATATATATATGGTTAATGTTGGTATAGTCTTTGGAAAATAATACATGTATGTGTTTTTATTACGTTAGTTTAATGGAAAATCAAACATGTTTCTGCTTGCCTTATTATGCTAAAATTTCCTCAAAAAGGAAACATGTTTGCATGTTTTATTGTGTTAAGCGTTCCTTTGGGAAAATTCTATGCATTTGCATTCATAAGACCAACATTCATTGTGATTAGATTTATTTACATATTTTCATGCACCAAAAGTAATACTTGAAGGGCTAGTTATTATGATAAAGTTTATGTAATTCGCATGCACGAAGTTTGTAACTCATTTATTGGTTTCCTTTAAAGAAATTTCTGACAGTTATAACTATTTTTCTTGCAAGAATGTGTGCTTATGCGAGGGAAATATTAGTTAATGTGTTTGCCTATAACTAGCACATATTCAATGTTGTTAAAGGAATCATGTCGCAATATTTTACTTTCATGTCATGAATGTACATGAACAGATACAATACCATCACTAGTATAGATTTGTGAATAGGTTGATTAATAATTTATAAATTCTGACATCAATGTATGGTAAAGACAGCAATAACAAGAAATTATTTTAACTTGTGCAAAGGCTATATTATGCTTAACATGGTGGTAGGTAAATAATTAATGGATCATGTAGATGAGTTCAAGCTACAGTATGGTCCATTGTAGGTACAACCATGCTACCAATAAATGAAGATTGAACATCATTTGGTAAATAATATCATAATGATTGTAATGGATTTAAGTTAGCTATTCTTATTTTAACTATATTTCCTTGTAATATTTATAAAAATGGTTAAGGGATGGTCTCCCTCATAAGCCATTGAGTGCGGGGTCAACACCCTCATGAGTGTTTAATAATAAAATTGAATTTTTGATGGTTTTCCCCCTACGGGGTTTCGAGGGTATATCGATGTTGAGGGATGTGATTGATTATTGTGTTAGATTGATGTTATTGATTACTTTGTTTTTGTTATGTTCATATTGTCATGTGATTAATTAATCTGGTTAAAGGAGTCATGAAATGGATGTAAGGTTACATCATCCAGTTTATGTTAATGTACTACAACAATGGTTGTTAATGGTTATGCAACTTACTATTCTTCTACTAAGGTTACTCTATGAACTGATGAACACTCTATATAATGATTAGTGAAGAATATTTAATAACAATTTGGATATTTACCCGCGGGTAATTTGTACAAAACCAATTCTAACTACTTGTATTTCCATGTGAGGTTATCTGGGTATGTTACAAGAGGTATGAGAGATAAAGGTTATAGGACTCGCACCTTTGGGATTTGTTTAGTGAAAATAAATTGAGGTATGCTACTAATGGACATTAATTAAGGTATGATTCTAGAAATATAAATATTGATTGATATATGCAGTAGTCTACTTTTGACATGAAATGTGTGGTTCATGTTTATAACTACATTGAAGAGTAATACGTAAAAAAATATACTGCAAAACAATTTTCATAACATTGGAATCATGTTGAGGATAGAATACAATAAAACCTTTGTTGCACTTATGAACAACCTGAGTACTCACTAGTGTAAGTGAGAGTTGATTATTAACATTTGCGTATATGAGAGATTGTTGATACATTTAATGAACATACCTAAAGTTACCAAGAACTACTTGAAAAGGATGAATGTGTATAGTAATGGTGTGTGAAAGTAATGCATGAATGCAAAATATGGGGAAAGTCTTTGAATTGGATGATATAGTGTTTTAAAATGAAATTTAATTAAGCCTTTTAGATATTAAAAATACATAATGAGTCGAGTAGTGAGAATTGATTATAGTGGCTAGTTGTTGAATGAGTCATGCCATGACTGAATTAAAATTATTAGTAGCATTGATTAGTGATGCATAACTAACAAATACAACTTATATGCATGAATTGATTTTGATTAAATCTTATTGAAAGTTGTGAAAAAATGATTATGGTAATTACTTCATGTGTCAGTTTGTTGGTAACATAACACTGTGGGAATTGGAAATGTGGGAATGTTCCCTTAACTGTTATTGACATGTACACATTAATGAATATTTATATATATTTTTATGCATGACAACATTGTATGCAGGAAACTAAAATAATTGTGAAAGTGAATACTTGTTTAAAAAATACATATTTATGACTAGCGTTGTTGATGATATAAAGCATGGGTAGCTTAATCACAATAAGAAAACATGCGAAAGTATAACATTGCAATGCGAATTGAAACCGTAAATGATAAATTATAATGTTTTTATGTTCATGATTTTATTATTTGGGAAATAATAATGTATAGCAAATGTAAGTTAGTCATGTTCCCTGTTAATATAGATATCATTGGACCCATGTTGAGGGCCAAGTATGATTTATGTTCTAGATAAAGTTTATTTTTCCTTATGTATAATGTGCATATGGTTCGTTATGTAAGTCAATGTGGGAAAGAATGCTAAAAGAGAAATTTAAAACTTCAGAAAATTGTGGAAAGTTGTGAAAGGTCAGAAGTCCTTGGGTTGATGGTGGTTGCCTTCCCAAAGGGGTTGATGGCGTTTTCCTACTCATAATTCGTCTCCCTAGAGAGAGATGATCTCAGTAAGGGAAAATAGTTTGCCAAGATGGTGAAGAGGGAAAAATGTGAGGAAAACGTGTTTATTTTGGAGGAGGCCCAAAAATCCTCATAGACAAGCCACTACTAGAGGAATAGGAAAGATGCTGCCAAGAGGAATCCTATGTTAGACCTTGTGTGTTCATTGGAATTCTTGAGCTGGTTTGCTAGTGGAATTCCAGACTTGCCCTAGTATGGTATGTGTAAAAAATAAATTTCTGGATGCGAAAATTACTCGATTTGGTTGTGGAAACCAATTCCCATGGGTTGGGAGGAGAAATTTTTTTATCATTGTGGTTCTAAAGAAGAACAAGTTAATTAATCAATTATGTTTTGTATTAAAAAAAATTTTTATATGATTGTGTAAATATATTATGTACATATTGAGAGGAAAGGAGCCTAATGCTCGAGAAGGAATTACTGAAAGTATAATTTCCTTTATTTTATTACTATTTTTTTGAATGTATTAACAGGGGCTAGGACAATATGCCCCTGGGGCATTGATTGACCATTTGTACGATTAGAGAGCTAGGTGATCTCTAAGTACTTTTTGAAGTATTGTGTGGATGTCTTTAGCAGGATCTAAGACAATGTGCACGTGGTGTAGTGATTTATAATTTTTATGATTTATTATGAATAGAGGGTTGGTGCTCTCTAAAGACTAGGAAGAGTAATGTGCTTAAAATATCACTTGAAATTGCATGAATGATTGATAGTTCAAAGTATTTCATTTGATGGGAAATGTGGTGACTAATGTGATTGAATTTGTTAGTAATAAATTACATGGTACTTTCCATGGATTTTTGATGTGTTGTTAAACCATTCTCAGAGTACGTGTGTAAAAGTCATCATTACTCTCAAGATTAACTGGTAAGTAATGGTAAGTTGGTATAGATATTATAATTTATTTTTTTTAATGGTATTCCTTGAAAATGGAAGTGATTTATTTTTAAGGAGAAGGATCCAATTTTTGAATTTTTAGATTTCCATATCATAAATAAACTTTAAATTTCTAGTGTTAGATGAACATCGAGGACGATGTTCTCTTTAAGGGGGGGAGTATGTAACATTCATCACAAAAGAAATTAATTACTGTGTTAAATTACCACGTTTAACGTTGATGATATGGTTGGCCACCAAAGACAGATGAAAATTATTTTCTAAACCAGGAAATAGTAACTACCAACTATGCTACGAATCCAAGAAAAAGTTATGTTCATTCGATCTTGAATTCATTAGGGGGGGATATAACTTTAATTCATTTTTCTGAGCTTCTGGCAGTTTTTGTGGTTTAGAGAATGATATTCATGGTCATTTTAATCATTAAGGGGGATATATGTTAAAGCAACCAATGCTAAGCTTCCTTTCTTGTTTCAACCAACAACGATCAATGTCATCTTGGGAATTCTAGGAAAACCTCCCAAAATGGCAGATCATACAATGGCCGATCTCATGAGAGCTTTACCAGCAATGGTTTTTGATATAAAAACCATTATTTTTTCCAAGATTCTCTCTCGTTATGATGAGAGGATGATGGAAGGAAGATCATATGAATATGGAGTTGGCACTAGCAATTAAAATAAGCTTTCACATTGACCGACGAATGATGGATGCAACGAGTCAAATGTTAAAAAAATAAGTGTTATGATAATTCTTTGAAAAAATAAATGCACGAAAATTGAATAGTTAGCTGATATTTCTTGAGCGAAAGCATATTAATTCTAGCATATGAAAGCTAAGTAAATTTGTAGTTTTCCTTAACAAGATTACATGTGACTCTTGTGTTAAAAGCTAAGTAGCTTTGTTATTTTCTTGAAATATTCTTATGATTTCTTGAAATGATAAAATATTAACTTATTAGTTTAATTTTTGTAAATCTTCATGGGTTTGAAGATAAACTAATGAGTTCTTTTCTTGAAAAGAAAAGAATTCATGAAATTTTGTGCATACGAACTCATGTCGGTTTTCTTAGTAAATAAACTATATTACTTTCCTGTAGATAATGGTTTCTATTAATTTTTTATAAAGATGTCTTATATATATATGTGTGTGTGCATATTATGTAAGAAAAGATAATAAGTAATCTGATTTCGTATAGGTGTATGAAATGGTAAGGAAATCCAAGTTATTTTCTGAAAAATTAATATGGATTAAAGAGCGTAATTCTTGAATATATTTCATGGGTTGGGAGACAAGTTAATGAGTTTTCGTTGGAAAAGATGTCATTAGAACCCAAGTTAGTTTCTCATAATATTTTCTTTGGGAAATATCATGTTGAATCTTGTCTAAAAAGAATAATTTCTTCTTGGGAAAAGATTATTTTGTTTTATATATGTTGTTCTTACTTAAAAAGAATAACCTCTATAAAATATTACAGGGCTAGATGAATTTTGTCAACTTCTTCATTTAGGTGTATTAAAGTTTAAGTTAACCTTGTTGGTGTTGCCTAGTTTTTATGCATAAACATAAAAGAGGTTATCTATGGTAATTTCATGGAAGGAAAGAATTATAAAATTGTATGTATAAATATAGAGAAACAAGGTTATATTAGCTTCTTTTTGAAGAAGAAGTATGTATTTTCTTACATGAAAATAATAGCTAAATGATGGTAGAATTATAGAGAAGGGAATATATGTTGTGCATATTAAGTAAGGGCTATTACGATAAGATCTTGAATGCATAAAGAATAGTCATTGTGTTAGATAGTTATGTTCTTTGCATGGATAGAAGATCTATTGAGCTATATTTATTTCTAAAAATTTTGTGTGATTAATTTATACTATCATAATTATTATGTTAGCTTATTTTGGAATAAGATCATGTATATGCATACAAGATTGGTATTAGATTCCATTGGAAACAATATACAGTTGTATGTGGGAAATGATAACATGTTGGGTTAGCCTATATTGGGAGAGAAGATGGATTACATGCATAAAAACCATGGTAATGTGTGGTATAATATCTGGAAAAGAATAAATGCATGTATGTTTTATTATGTGAGTTTTATAAAAAATAAAACATGTTTTTGCATGCCTTATTATGCTAAAATTTCCTCAAAAAGGAAACATTTGTTTGCATGCTTTATTGAGTTAAGTATTCCTTTGGGAAAATGCTACGCATTTGCATACATAGGAACAACATTCATTGTGATTAGATTTCTTTACGTATTTGCATGCACCAAAAGTAATAACTGAAGGGTTTGTTATTTTGATAAAGTTTATATAATTCTCATGCACGAAGATTGTAAGTAATGTATTAATTTATTTTAAATAAATTCCTAACAGTTGTAACTATTTGTCTTGCAAGAATGTGTTCTTATGCGAGGGAAATATTAGTTAATGTGATTGCTTATAACTAGTGCATATGCAGTGTTGTTAAAGGAAGCATGCCATGATATTTTACTTGCATTTCATGAATGTACATGAATAGATGCAAAATCATAACTAATATAAATTTTTGAATGGTTTTATTAATACTTTATAAATTCTGACATCAATGTATGCTAAAGACAACAATAGCAGGAAATGATGTTGAATTCTGCAAAGGATAGATTATTCTTAACATGATGGTAGGTAAATAATTAATGGTTCATGCAGATGATTTGGAGCTACAGGATGGTTCATTATAGGTACAACCATACTACCAAGAAATGAATATTGAGTTTTAGTGGGTAAATGCTATCATAATGATTGTAATGGATTTAAGCTAGATATTTTTATTTAAACAATATTTCCTTGTAAGATTTATAATAATGGTTAAGGGATGGTATCCATTATAATCCACTGGGTGAGGGGAGAACACCCTCACAAGTGCTTAATAATATAATTAAACATTTTTTGGTTTTTACCCTACGGGGTTTGCAGGGTATATCGGTGTTCAACAATGTGATTGATTATTGTGTCAGATTTATGATGTTGATCCATTCCTTGTTGTGGTGTTCATAATGTCAACTATGTGATTAATTAATGTGGTTAAAGGAGTCATGAAATGGATGTATGGTTACATCATACAGTTTATTTTAATTTTATACAACAATGGTCGTTAATGGTTATGCAACTTATCATTCTTCTACTAAGGTTACTCTATGAACTAATGAATAGTCTATACAATTATTAGTGAGGAATATTTAATAGTTATTTGGATAGCTATCTGTGGGTAATTTGTATAAAAAAAATTCTAACTTCTTACATTTCCATGTGAGGTTATTGGGGTATGTTACAAGTGGTATCAGAGCTAAAGGTTGCAACACTCGCTTATGTGGGATTTGTAAATGAAAAGAAATTGAGGTATGCTACTAATGGACATCAGTTAAGGTATGATTCTAGCAATCTACATATTGATTGATATATGCAATAGTATACTTTTGACATAAAATGTGTGGTTCATGTTTATAACTACACCAAAGAGTAATAAGAAATAAAATCTTCTGCAAAACGGTTTTGAGAACATTGGAATCCCATTGAGGATAAAATACAATAAAAAATTTGTTTCACTTAGGAACAACCTGAGTACTCACTAATGAAAGTAAGAGTTGACTATTAACATTGTGTATATGAAAGATTACTGATACATTTAATGAACATACCTAAAGTTACGAGGCACTACTTGAAAAGGATGAATGTGTATAGTAATGGTGTGTGAAACTAATGCATGAATGTGAAAGATAGGGAAAGTCCTTGAAGAGTAAGAATGCATGATAGAGTGTTTTAAAATGAAATTTAATGTAGCCTTTTAGATGTTAAAAATACATAATGAGTCAAGTAGTGAGAATTGAGTATAATGGCTAGTTGTTGAATGAGTCATGTCATGGATGCATTAAAATTATTAGTAGCATTGATTGGTGATGCATAACTAAATAATAAAACCTATATGCATGAACTGACTTTGATTAAAGCTTATTGAAATTTGTGAACAAGTGATTATGGTAATTACTTAATGTGCTAGTCTGTTGGTAACATAACATCGTGGGAATTGGAAATGTTGGAATCTTACCCTAATAGTTATTAACATATATACATACATACATACATACATATATATATATATATATATATATATATATATATATATATATATTATATATATATATATATATATATATATATATATTATGCATGACAACATTTTATGCAGGAAACTAAAATAATTACGAAAGTGAATACTTGTTTAAACAATGTTTATTTATGAATAATGTTGTTAATGATGTTAAGCATGCATAGCTTAATCGCAATAAGAAAACTTGTGAAAGTAAAACGTTACAATGTGAATCGCAACCATAAATGATAAATTATAATGTTATGATGTGCATGATTTTTCTATTTGGGAAATAATAATGTATAACACATTTATGTTAGTCGCGTTTCACATTAATATAGATATCATTGGAACCATGTTGAGGGACAAGTAAGATGTATGTTGTAGATAAATTTTATTTTTCCTTATGTATAATGTGCATATGGTTCATTATGTAAGTTAATGTGGGAAATAATTCTAAAAGAGAAATTTCACATTTTATAAAGTCGTGAAAAGTTGTGAAATGTCAGAAGGCCTTGGGTTGATGGTGGTTTCCTGCTCAGTGGGGTTGATGGCACTTGTCTGCCTATATTTCCTCTCCCTAGAGATAGATGATCTCAGTAAGGGAAAATATTTTTCCAAGATTGGGAAAATGGAAAATCCTGGGGCAGCTCTATTAATTTTGGAGCCTCTTGGAGCAGGCCAAAAATTCCTCATAGACAAGACACTGTCAGACGAATATGCAAGATGCTGCCAAGAGGAATCCTGTACTAGACTTTGTGTGGTCATTTTAATCCTTGAGCTAGTTTGTCATTGTAATTCCATACTGGCCCTGGTATGGCATCTGTAAAAAAAAACTATCTAGATGTGAAAATTACTCGATTTTCTTGTGGAAACTAGTTCCCATGGGTTGAGAGGAGAATTTTTTTTTAACATTATGATTCTCATAGCAGAACAAGTTAATTAATGAGTTGTGTTGTATTAGAATGATTTTATTTTATATTATTGTGTAAATATTTTATGTACATATTGAGAGGAAAGGAGCCTAGCGGTCGAAAATGAATTACTAAAAATATAAGTTCCTTTATTTTATTACTATTATTTTGAATGTCTTAGCACAGGAAAGGACAATATGCACATGGTGCATTGATTAACCATTTGTACGATTAGAGAGCTAGGTAAACTCTAAGTAATTTTTGAAGTACTTCGTGGATGTCTTTAGTAGGAGCTAAGACAATGTGCACGTGGTGTAGTGATTTATAATTTTTATGATTTATCATGAATAGAGGGTTGTCTCTCTCTAAATACTAGGAAGAGGAATTTGATTAAAATATCACTTGAAACTGCATGAATGATTGATAGTTTAAAGTATTTCATTTGATTATAAATGGTGTGATTAATGTGATTGAATTTGTTAGTCATACATTACAGGGTAATTTCCAGGGAGTGTTGATGGGTTGTTCAACCATTCTTAGAGTGCTTGTGTAAAAGTCATCATTACTTTCAAGAGTAACCGGTAAGTAATGGTAAGTGGGTATAGATATTCTAAATTTTTTTTTAATGGTATTCCTTGGAAATGGAAGTTCTTTATTTTGAAGGAGAAGGATCCGCTTTTTGAATTTTTATATTTCCATATCATATAGGAAAGTTAAAGTTCCAATTTTAGATGAACATCGAGGATGGTGTTATCCTTAAAGGGGGGAGTATGTAACATTCCTCATAAAAAAATATTAATTACCGTGTTAAATTACAAATTTCAACATTGATGATATGGTTTTCCATCAAGAAAAGTTGCAAATTAGTTTCTAAACCAAGAAATAGTAACTACCAAGTATGATATGCATCCAAGAAAACGTTATGTTCATTCGATCTTGAATTCATTGGGCGGGGGGGGGGGGGGGGGGGGGCATATAACTTTAATTCATTTTTTCTAAGTTTCTGGTTAGTTCGTGTGGTTCAGAGAAAGATAATGATAATAATTTTAATCATTAAGGGGGTTGAAGCAACCAATGCTAAGCTTCCTTTCTTGTTTCATCCAAAAACGATCAATGTCATCTTGGGAATAATGGGAAAACCTCCCAAAATGGCATATCATACAATGGACGATATCATGAGAGCTTTACCAGCAGTGGTTTTTGAGAGCCCAACCATGAAGTTTTGCAAGCTTCTCTCTTGTTATGATGAGAGGATGATGGAAGGAAGATCATATGAATATGGAGCTAGTACTTGAAATTAATAGAAGCTTCCACCTTAACCGATAGACAATGAATGTAAGGAACCCAATGTTAAGAAGATAAGTGTTATGATAATTGTTTGAAAATAAACATGCACGGAAATTGAATAGTTACTTGGTATTTCTTAAGAGAAATTGTATTAATTATAGCACTTAAAAGCTAAGTAAATCTATAGTTTTTCTTAGCGAAATTAAATTTTTTGGTTTTCTTAACAATATTACATGTGAATCTTGTGTCAAAAGCTAAGTAGCTTTGTTATTTTCTTGAAATATTCTTATGAGTTCTTGAAATGAGAAAATGCTAAGTTACTAGTTTAATTTCTGTATTTCTTCATGGGTTGGAAGATAAATTAATGAGTTATTTTCTTGAAAAGAAAAGAATTCATGGAATTTTATGCATATGAACTCATGCTAGCTTTCTTAGTAAATAGAATATATTACTGCCTGTAGATAAATATTGTCATTATGTTAATCTTTTAGAAAGATGTATTTACTAGTAAAAGATAAGATAAGTGTATGAAATGATGAGGAAATCCAAGTTATTTTCTTGAAAATGAATATAGATTAAACAGGGCAATTCTTCAATATATTTAATGGGTTGGGATATAAGTTAATGAGTTTTTCTTGGAAAATAAGTCATGAAGAACCCATGTTAGCTTCTCATTGTATTTTCTTTAGGAAATATCATGTTGAATCTTGTGTGAAAACAATAATTGTTTCTTGGGAAAAGATTATGTTTTCTTATATATGTTGTTCTTACATGAAAATAATAACCTCTCTAAAATATTACATGGCTAGATGAACTATGTCAAGTTCTTGATTTAGGTGTATTAAAGGTTAATTTAACCTTGTTAGTGTTGCCAATTTTTTATGCATAAACATAAAAGGTGTTATCTATGGTAATTTCTTGGAAGGGAAGCATGAGAAACTTGCATGTAGAAATATAGAGAAACACAGTTATATTAGCTTATTTTTGAAGAAGAAGTATGCATTTTTTTTACATGAAAATAATAGCTAAATGATGGTATAATTATAGAGAAGGGAATATATGTTGTGCATATTAAGTAAGGTCTATTATGATAAGCTCTTGCATGCACAAAGAATAGTCATTGTGTTAGAGAGTTATGCTCTTTGCATTGATAGAAGATCTATTAAGCTATATTTATCTCAAAAAATTATATGTGATTATTTTATACTATCATAATTATTATGTTAGTTTATTTCAGAATAATATCATGTATATGTATTCAATATTGGTATTAACATTCATTGGAAACATTATATAACTGTATGTGGGAAATGATAGCAGGTTTGGCTAGCCTATATTGGGGAAGAAGATTGATTACATGCATAAAAACCATGGTAATGTGTTGGTTTCCTTGAAATATATATATATATATATGGGTAATGTTGGTATAATATTTGGAAAAGAATACATGTATGTGTGTTTTATTATGTTATTTTTATGGAAAAGAAAACATGTTTTTGCATGTGTTATTATGCTAAAATTTCCTCGAGAATGAAACATGTGTTTGCATGTCTTATTGTGTTAAGCATTCCTTTGGGAACATTATATGCATTTTCATGCATAGGAACCACATTCGTTGTGATTAGATTTATTTGTACGTATTTGAATGCACTAAAAGTAATAGTTGAAGGGTTAGTTATTTTAATAGATTTTATGTAATTCGCATGCACGAAGATCATAACTCATGTATTAGTTTCTTTTAAAGGAATTTCTGATAGTTCTAATTATTTGTCTTCCAATAATGTCTCCTTATGCGAGGGAACTATTAGTTAATGCGATTTCTTATAACTAGCGCATATGCAGTGTTGTTAAAGGAAGCATGTCGCAATATTTGACTTGCATGTCACGAACGTACATGAATAGGTGAAAAATATTCACTAGTATAGATCTGTGAATGGGTTGATTAATACTTTATAAATTCTGACATCAATGTATGCTAAAGACAAGAATAGCAATAAATGATGTTGACGCGTGAAAATGATATATTATGCTTAACATGGTGGTAGGTAAATAATTAATGGATCATGCAGATGAGTTCGAGCTGCAGGATGGTCCATTGTAGGTACAACCAAGCTACCAAGAAATGAAGATTGAAGATTAGTGGGTAAATGCTATCATAATGATTTTAATGGATTTATGCTAGATATTTGTATTTAAACAATATTTCCTTGTAAGAATTATAACAATGGTTAAGGGATGGTATCCCTTAAAATCCATTGAGTTAGGGGTGAACACCCTTATGAGCGTTTAGTAATAAAATTAATTTTTTGTCAGTTTTCACCCTACAGGCTTTCCAAGGTATATCAATGTTCAAGGATGTGATTGATTATTGTGCCATATGATGTTGATTCCATGCTTGTTGTGATGCTCATAATGTCAATTATGTGATTGCTTAATCTTGTTAAAGGTGTCATGAAATGGATGTAAGGTTACATCATACAGGTTATGTTAATGTACTACAAGAGTTACCTGTGAGTAATTTGTATAAAAATAAAAATCTAACTCCTTGCATTTCCATGTAAGGTTATCGGTGTGTGTTACATTATAATTTCTATTTATTTTTAAGATCCTCACATTAATAAAAGAGTTAAAAATATATATCTATATAAAATTATGATGATAATATATGATAAAATATTTAGGAATTTTGAAACAAAAGTTAACCCTGACAAGAGTGTAAGACCAGAAAAGTTAACATAGACAAGAGTGTAAGACCAATAGATTGGAAATATTATATTTATATAAAATTATAATGAATATGAAAAATAGTTTCTATACTATTTTCATATTATAAATAAATATAGTGATCATATATCGTGAAATATTCAAAGCTGTAAGTTTTATATTTTTTTATATATTTTTTTTAAATGTATGAAAAAAATATCACAATCAACAATTATTTTTTAATTATATTATCTTTATGATATTTTAATCAATAATATTTCTCTAAATACATTAATTGCTTCGAAAACATTTTTAGACATCAATCCATAAAAAAATATCACAAGGCTTACTTCAAAATTCCTAACTAATATATATGTAAAATTATTAAAATTTAAAAAAATCATAAAACTCAATAAATTATAACTTTAAATTATATATATATATAAACAAGATTTTTAATGGAGATTATGCTTACTTTATTTTAGATATTTTTAATTTTTAAATAGCCTTTGTTACAATATTATGGCTCAATATCGTGGTTTATCAATACCACATGCCCAAAAAATAGTAACTCATTTCATATGACAATTTGTTTAATCAATTTAATTAAAATGGCATAACTTTTTTGGAAATAAATCTCAACTTTTGATTTGTATACTACTATGGATATTCTAGATTATTATCCATTTGCTTCATAATTATTGCTACTTAAATTAAAATTATAAAAGCTCTATTCCAAATTAAAAATGACTATCAACATAATTAATTATTTCAATTTAATTGTTGAATCAATTTTATGTTACTCTAAGTCTATATATTTTATACAAATAGAAAGTTGTAAATTTTATATAACATGAGCTGAGAGGGGTAAAATTTCTTTAGGTGTCAACTTTTTTAGAGTGAAAAAGACATTGTGTTAGTTTTCAATATTTAAATTGTATTTTTGAATACTAAATAGAGTATATATGACCAAATATATAATTTAGCCATAATTGTTTTTCTATATATAGATATATCAAGTTCATAAGGAAATAAATTAGTCAACATGAGATTCACATATTTTTTACTTCTAACTACTTTACAATGTATTCATTTTTTTAAATTATCATGTGTACTAGTTCTATTTTAAACATAATTTTTATTTTTAATTTAAGGGGCTCCTATTGATAAGAAAACTTACACATCCCCTTATACTAAGTTATAAAACAACCTCTTTCCTCAATAAATGATGAAAAAAAAATATATACCTCAAATTATAAATATTTCATATAATATATAATAAATAGTAAATAAAAATAATTATAAAATATGATGTGAAAAGAACTTTAAAAACAATTTATTATCAATTTAATAAAAATAAATAATATGAGGCTTTGAACATTTTAAAATTAAATTATAACATATTTAGTAAGCATTTGACGCACACAATTTTATAACTTTTCATTATTTAAAATATAAAACTAAAGAATAAATTAAAAACATTTATATATTTAAAATAGATAAATTAAATAATACAAATTTATGATTATAAGCAATAGCTATCCAAACTAAAACAAAGTTCACTGCAAACTAAATTTTAAACAAAATTCACCAAAAAAACACTACGACCAAATTTGATAGCGAGTCTAATTTCTACCCTGACTGTTACCCGAATTCTCTAGTTTGTAAATCTTGGATATCACATAAATGTTTAATATTTTTTTTCGTTCTCAAAAGTATTCACCATTTTGAATAGATATTCCATCAGTGTATCTATAAGTACAACTGAGCGGTACAGCATGTATGGTACAGTATTATGTAGTCAGCAATTGAGTAATTAGGTATATGGATTGTTATGATATGGAATGAAATAGAGCCAAAATTAAGTCTGAGTTTCAAAATAAAGTCCGTTTAATTAATTAGTTTTTGTTTTACTATGTAAATAATGGAAATTTTGGTATAGTTTTGACAAAAAAAAAATTTATTTGAAATTTTAATCACAACAGTTAAGCTTAAGAAGATTTTGAGTGTTTCTGAATTTGGATGATGTTGAATCTATTTCCTCTCCCTTGATATATAAGGTAATGGAAATGGCACCGTAAAAGTATGCGGGTATGATCCGGCCTGATCTATTTCCTCTAATTGTTCTTTTTCTTCCTCTTAGAACTTTCACGATAAAATAACATACCAGTTATACTTCTTCGTACGCAATAACGGTATGCTTTTTAAAAAGTTAAAGTTTCATTTTATTGTGGGGAATTTTATTTTTAAAAATATTTTTTTCAAATAATAATTCAATTATTAAAATCAAAATATATATATTTAAAAATTATAATTAAAATTATCAAAGTTAAAAGCACGCAATAAGAGTATGCCTTTTAAAAAGTTAAAGTTTCATTTTATTAGAGAAAATTTTATTTTTGAAAAATAAAAGTTAGATTTTGAAAAATAATTCAATTGTTATTAGAATAAGAATATATATATATAATTAAAATGATTAAAATTAAAAAATTGGTTGGTAATGTTAATAGTATTAGTTTATAAGAAATGTTATTTAAGTGGAAATTATATTTAAAAAATATATGTAAATTGATATATGAAGTAGAAAAATTGTATTTATATTTCAATGTTACTAGTACAAATGTACAACCATAATGTAAAAAGACAATTTGATAAATTTATTTTCTTCTTTTTATTATTATTTCTATTTCAATGTCATGAATTTCTAGCTAATGTCTATCTAGATAATCTATTGTCGTGGTTTATTTTAATATATTTATATATTGAGAGATGAAATACATACTAAAAACATGTAACAACATCCTACTATTATTGTTTTCTCCATACTAAGACCATATACTAGGACCATATTGGTTCCCCATTAAATTCAACCATTTATTGTCTTCACATCCAAGTTTAACAATGTGAGCCTCATTTAATTCAACCACTTATTGTCTTTGGTTCAACGATCAATGCTTCCACGGGAATCCAAAATAAGGTTTCACTCTAAAATCATCTATTAACTAATATGATAAGGCATAAAGTTATATATGGAATAAAAATTTGCAATACTTCAACACTAGATTTCAAATTAAAACTAAAATATAATTAATTAATCTTATTAAATTGAAAAAAAGACATAATTATTTTGTAAATAAATCTTATTTTTTATTTGTGTATACTATTAGAAAATTTCTAAAATATTCTAGAAAGTTTAAATCCATACCATAAATCTAATAAATATTTATAATTAAATTAAAAATCTAAAAACTCTATCTACCTATAAACATAATAATCACAAACAAAATAAATATTCTATAAATTTAATAAAATTATTGTACAAATTACTTAACAAAAAATTTACTTGTAAAATTTAAGATGCACTCACAAGGTTCTTTCATAATAATAAAATGATATACTAAAAACACTCATGAAATCATGAAAAGCTAAGAAACTAGTGAATACATGATAATTTGCTTGTGATGCAAGTGTTTCAAACCCTAAATATAATGATTGATAGCCTGCATTGCAAATTTGTTCTCAAAGGGGCCGCTTGAACACGTCATACCTTTCAAAATTCACTCACTACTACTCTCTTTTGTGTTGCTTTCAGGCAATTCTCGCTAAAATTAAACTTATGATACGTACAACCTTAGAGGTACCTCAAAATTATAACCTTAATAAAAATCAAGGTTGATATAGAGTAATGAGATACAAGTGGAGCTAAAATCTCATTAGGTGTTATCTATGGAGGTAAAATATAATTAGTAGTTAGAAAAAAAAAGGAGTTTTTATTAAAAATAATTTCTTTTGCATTTGCATATATTAATATTTAATATTTTATGTCTATTCAGTAAAATCATTATGCTATTTTTAAAAAATTCTTATAATATGGTTTGAAGATACAAAATCTAAAACAACGAGAAATCATATCCTTAGAGACAATATTGGACATCACCGAGAAAATAGAGTACGTTAGCATAAACACAATATTCATATAAAACTTGTCCAAGACCACGTGAATTGAGGGGAACCAGTCAAATTATACTTCGAAAAAGCCATCACACGAACCAATTTATGAAGAAGATTCTCATTAAAAAAATAGGGGAGGGAAGATTGAGAAACCACCTTTGGAAAAAGCATCTGTGATCTGGTTTTTCTCTCCGTAGACATGCTCGAAGCTGGTGTCCTCAAACATAAGAATGAGTGCGAGAGTGTTCTGCATCCAGCGTATCAATGAAGATAAAGACCCCTTTGATCTAATAAATGATAGTCAATCTGTCTCTTACAAAAAGAATATCTTTAATGGAAAGCCAAAGGGTACAATGGAAAACCTCAAGGGAAATCAATTCTTCTGTGTAGTTGGTGTGAGCCCCTGCATATGAAACAAAATTAAATGCTTCTGAAACATTGATCCTTATATGAATCCCTCATCCACAAGAACCCCCTAAAGAGGCCCCATCAAGAAAAACCTACAAGGAGCTTATTATCATGTCTTGAAAGGAAACATACCGAGAATGATACTTAGGGTCTAGGGACAGATCTCTAGGAAATATGAAATAATAGTGGCAAGAAGATTTGATGTGTGGGTTTCTGCCCTAAAAAATAAGATCACTGTGAATCCTCCAAATCCCCCAAATGATGTATAGGGGTAAATCTATATAAGCACTCTCCAAGGGAGTGAGACATAATGAATTTGAGTCGGTTTAGTTTAACTAGATTTTTGGTCTAATGTTACTTATGAAGATTAAATTAGTGAATTTGAATAAAGTTTAATTTCACTTTATTATATTTTTGAGAATTAAGTTAAGAAAATTAAATTATTGAAAAAAAAAAACTTTTAAACTCAACAAAATAGACTAACCCTTATTAAATTGAACCTCATTAATTTAATTTAGAAAAACAAAAACAATATTCCATTTAAATGTGTTCATAATATATACTCATATAACCACAACACATCCAACTACCCAAACAAAATACTATCTATCCAATTCATATGATACCTCTATTGTCGTCCGAGCTGCTTTCAATTGATCTTCTAGAAGCTCATGTAAACATTTTCATGATCATCAACCCTCGGTGATACAACAACAATCCAAAGATACCTGCAAACGTTGCTAAAATAATTGCACAATCAAATCAAATACATAGGGTAAGAACAAAATTGAAACTCTACATAATAGTGAGTTAGGTTAGATATGTAATGTTCTCAATGAAATTAGGAGCATTTGCTCACACTCCATGGATCATGCATCAGCTCTAAATAAGTCACGCTTAAAAATTTTCGAAACAATTCAGGGAGATAGAAATTAAGAAAGATGATCAAACTTACACCTTGAAGGAAATAGTTACATGGTAGTATTCAGATAAACAAAAATGAATATCGTGGCTAGAATGAGAATCAACATATTGAAAACTAGGTAATGAAAAATTGAAAACCAGGTAAGGAATAATTGATGTACATTCTTATTCTAAAATTCTACTGGGTTTCCAAAAATGGTTTAAGGGATGAAAATTGAAGTTTAAAATTTTCAATGCTGATTGAGGTCGATTTTCAAGCCAGAACTATAATCGATCATTTAGCCTTTGCAAATGTATAATCATTTATAAACATTTTTGGTTTCTCTAGACATATATACATATTATTGATTAACAATAAGTTGTTAGGTTGTTATTCATATTGTAGACCATCTCAACAATACAAGAAATTAGCACAACGTTTATTTATATATGGTTTTATTGTTCTACGCGAACCAAAGAAGCATAATTCCCCAAAATCAAACGACAATTTAAATGTATACCATTATTTATTATAACGATTTCATATGAATAGTTGTAGTTTAAGCAAAATGTGACCCAAAATACTTAATTTTGTTTTCCTTGAACTTAGTATTATCTAATCAGAACATGTTATAATTATGAATATTTAAAATAATCAATGATTACATTTATTTTAATTGATTGTGATTTGTAAGCATATAAATTTATGGCATTAGATGTAATAGTTTATCTCGTTTTTAGATTTTTCTGGTTGAGTCGAAATGTTCATTTTACATCCTAGTGAAGACTATGTGTAATTATGTTTTTCAACTTCGATTTGAATTGTGTTCATTTTAAAATAAGAATAAAATATTCTTAAATAAAAATAATAATGTCAACTATAAAAAAAAGAATGCTATGCATATTTAATTAGCTTTCTATATAACCTAATACAATTTCATATAAATTAATTAAAAGTAAAAAAAATATTATGTGAATAAGATTTTTAAAGCTTACATACTTTTCAAAAATATTTTAACACTGTGATATCAACTTCATATATATCTATATATAGAAAAAAAAATATTGAAAGAAAATATTTTAAAGTTGTATATAAAAAATATCCAATGTAAGTTATGAATAAAATATTTTAATATGAATTAATATTGAGGTACACTTAAAAATATATTAATAATAATAAAAAAAATCAATAAATACTTTTTGTAATATTCGAAATTTCATCCCTCTCGGCTCATATTAAGTTTGTGCTTAAGATAAATCTATGTTAGTTCTACAACCAAGTCCGTGTATCTCATTCATCATCAACATCTTCAGTCATAATAGACTTAGTGTGTGAAATCTACCGTTTCGTTTTCAGCAATCTCTACATAGTATTGTGTCTATGGTATTGAGACGTCCTTAAATATATGTTTTGGTTTGCGTTCATGTACAGTTCCGAATACATCTCAATTTTTTAAAATCAGTCCAAATAAAATACTCAGATCGTGTGGAAATTCAAAGCAACATTCGACATGCATGTTCTCGACTTGATGAATAAGAACATCAATACTATAATTTGTAGTTATTTTCATTCAGTTAGGCATATTGTGGAATCATGATGATAGTCAATATTGTTTAATGAAACATCTTAATGGGAAGTATCAACATGTCAAAATTATGGCATACATGGGGTTCTAATGTTGGTTGACATATTTAAGTGGAAAGAATGATTGAGAGTGATGATAGTGATGGAAGTTTCAAAATTATAGGGAGTGGGTTTTTCATATGCTCCATTGTATGTGTCCTAAAGGTGGAAATAAAATATTCAAAATATGAACCAATTAGACAATGAAAAATTAGATTTTTTTGTTATTATTATATATATATATATATATATATATAAACATTAGAGAATATATTGGTCAAATCTCATTTAACGACAAATCAATTGCTAGAGTCTTTCCTTGGCAAGGACTAATAATAAGCATAAAAAACTTATATAATTGCTAAAATTAAAATAAAAATCATAAGCATTAACTAAATTATACATCTTGAGTGGGCCTAATGGTTAAGAGCATGTGTTTCCTCCTAAGAGGTGACAGGTTCAAAACCAGAGGGGGGTAAAGTATGCTTGCCTTCGTAGACCTAGAAGTAAAATCATTGCACGAAGGCTGGTCCCTTGTCCCACAAAGAAGGGGTCTCATACACCAATTTGGTGTCTGGATTGGCCATGACCTTAAAATTTCGTAATAATAATAATAATAATAAATTTATTTAAAATAGTAATTATTATTATAAAAAAAATAATATATAAGTTCAACATACATACATTTTATAAATAAATGGAACAAGACTCTTAACCATGGAGGTTCAGTCCAACTTTATCATGTATATTCTGAATATGTCAATAAACTTTGTTATAATACCATCGGCCAATACCATAGCTCATCAATACCAAATAATAAAAAAAATCTTAACTCTTTTCTTTAATGAATTTAATTAAAAGGGAAAAAAATGATATAAATGAATATGATACTTTAATTTGTGTGTATTATCAAAAATGTATATTATCGATTGACATCATGAGGCTACATCATGGTCATGTCCAATAATAACACCCATATAGGGTAGGGAATTTAACTCTTGACTTAACATCTAGGAATGCATTATCCAAGACCCTGTGGACTCTTTTAGTTGCATTAGAGGAAATTTCAGCCTAAAATTTCCCATGAAATTTTCACATAATTTCCATGTCATAATATGTAAACCAATAAAAATCCTTTAAATTTAAAAAGAGGTATATGTAAATATTTTCAAGGGAAAAGAAGAAAAACTACATTTTTACTTGTATTTTTTGTTTATCTCTTAATGGGTTTACCCAAATTTCAAGTGTAGACACTTGTTGGATGTGGAATTAAATTTCACATCCAATGCAATACCCATTATGCATACGTTTGAGAAAACCCACACTGATAAAAATTGAAGATACATTAAAAAACGTGTTGAAATACACTTTTTTAATTTATCTTCATTTTTTTATCAATGTTGTTCTAGTCAAAAGTATGCATAATGGGTACTCATTGCATGTGGAATTAAATTTCGCATCCAATGAGTGTCTACACCTGGAATTTAGGTAAAAAGATAAGGAGATGAGCCAAAAGTACAAGTAAAAAAGTAGTTTTGTTATTTTCCCTCCAAAAATTATAACCTTTTTTTTTATTACTTTAACTATTATTTTATTATTTTTCCTTAGTAAACCACTTTTAAACATAAATTTCCTCTAATGTAATATTATGTTTCTATAAACTAGCACCAACTAAAGATTTGAACGAATGACCTATCACAAAGAGTGTCTTATCATTACACTCATTAACTGTCAACCCGAAATCCAAAACCAAAAAATTCTTTTAATTATAATATTGATAATATAAAAAAAAAATCAATATCAACATCATGTAATTTTAATTATTCATATGTTTTTATTAATTTTAATTGTTCATTTGTTTATAGTGATTTTAATTGGTCATTTGTTTATAGTCGATATAATTATTTAGGTTCCACTTACATGTGATTAAAAATTGGAGAGAGCAGAAACGCACATCATGCACACACAAATAATTATTTTCTATATCTTCAATAATCAGATACATCAAATATATAATTAAACTAATTCTAATTTTAGAGAGAGAAGTTGAGAGATTCTTTCAACTTCCTCAACAAACCCAATCCAAGATATACTAAAGTAAGCATAATCCTAACTAATTCTAATACCCTCCCTTAATGCGTACTTTACAAAACATATAATTAATCACAATTACAACACTTTAAACTTTTTGTGTCTTTTTCTGATCTGGTCTTCATTAACATCTGTACCCACTCTGAGATCTCATAGGAAACGCTCTTTTCTCCACCATTTTCGAGCTACCATTCAACCCATTTAAAATACATTGTTTCTAACCAGCAATAATGAACTGTTGCAAGATCAACAGTATTGACAACTCGGCTCGTCGGGGCTTCCGCGATAGAGCTGACAAGTGATGAACCATCCTATGGACCAATCACCATCTGTCGGATATTTCGCTTTCGGCTATCCATCAGTGGCTAGGCAAATGGTCTAAATACTGAATGTGTTCAAGAGCTAATCTAACAACTTGACCTACTGTAACCTGTAATTGATGCTCCTTGGCCCATAGCACAACAAGATCAGCATATAAAAAATCCACACAATCAAATTAGTAAATTGTTCTCTCGTCCCTGTAGGACGTCAAGAACGACTAATTTAAATAATGCTAATTTGTTCATAGTTGGTTCTGCACTATACACATCTCACAACAAATATCACATAATATATATATCTAACAAGCAGCTTTAATTTCTCTAGCAGTATAGCACCTTTCTCCCGAAAATTTCTAGCAATTGCAGCCTCCGTCTTTCGCAAATAAATTTGCAGCTTCCATCAAACACTCTTATTACATATAGTTGACCAACAACGTAGTTGGGTCAACTCAGATGATGGAGAAACTTCGGAAATTTCTGTGTAAAGAAAGCGTCATCGTTTAGAGAGAAGCGAGCAAGTTCTTCATGTGCAAAATACCCTGCATAACACATGCACCTGATAGAAATGATGTGCAAGTACTTCACGATTTTGACACCCTAAAATATCCCCCACATAACAACAGTGAGCAAGTTCTTCATGAATTTTCCATGCGCTTAATATAATTCTGGAAGCGCCAGTGAAACTACGTCGCTGGCCTCAGCAACGTGCCAGCTGCTGGTTTTCAAATTGAAGCAAATGCCATGGCCAATCAGACCTCCGAAGCACATGGCTCTGTTAGAGGCAATGAAACGGATCCAGGACGTCTCTAAACAAATGGCAGAATTATTTTCAATGTAACTCTACCGGCGTAGTGTCTGACACGTCCACATTTCATTAAACCATTAATCCAATGCATCCAACTATTTATATTTACAATTATGGGGTTCTACCAAATTTTAGTCAGTCAGTGTGTCACGAGAGTGACTAAACGTGAATAACAACATGAATACCTGACAACTCGTCCCGGCTTTTTCCGATAGTGACTGAACGAGAACAACAACATGGATATACCATTAAATTGACACGAATGTTTTGATCCGGTCAGCGGAATTGAAGTTTGAACCTGCGTTCTATGGATTCAGCGTTACCCATGTGCTCGAATCGCTACCCTATTTCCCCCCTTGAAGCTCGTGATGCGGAAGACGTATTTCGATCTGAGCCTCCTCGGTTGACAGTCAGAACCTTTCCCTTGCGGTCTTCAGGGCGCGGATCCTTCCTCCGCTGCTATTCGGTCCATCAAAACCTGCCGGATTTCAATGATGTTTCCGCTGCAAATATTTCCACCGATTTGATTTCAAACCTGCGCCTTTCTCTTTCTGCTCATGCTCACTCTCATACCGCACTACATTGGATAAATAAAAAATACCTTCACAAAACAATTAAAATAACAAGCACAAAAAAAACTGAACCATCTACTCTCCTACAACAGCGGTATTGCTCTCACATCTTCCTGGCTATCCCATGAGGGATTTAAGCCAGTAGTGGCTTTGATACCATATTAAAAATTGGAGAGAGCAGAAACGCACAGCATGCACACACAAATAATTATTTTCTATATCTTCAATAATCAAATACATCAAATATATAATTAAACTAATTCTAATTTTAGAGAGAGAAGTTGAGAGATTCTCTCAACTTCCTCAACAAACCCAATCCAAGATATACTAAAGTAAGCATAATCCTAACTAATTCTAATACATGTTATTTATAATTTTCTCATGTATACTAACATTACATTTAATTTGAAGATATTTTAGTTGTTATGTTTATTTAGGTTTGAGTTACATGTTATTTATATTTTTCTCATGTATATTAGGTATTTTGTGAGTATTTTGTTATTTCAAAAATATTTTTTTAGCTTAATGTAATTTCTAATATATATTAAAATAATAATAACTTATTTTATTATATTTTATTTTAAAATAATATAGAGTATATATTAAAATTAAATTAAATAATTTAAACTTTTAAATTTTAAAAATAAATAAATAAAAATAAAAATAAATAAATTCTTATTTATATTAAGATTAAAAAGTTTTAAAACTCATTATCAAACATTTAAATAATTATTATTATTATTATTTAAATAAAAAAATTTATCAAAAAATTATTATTATTACATTTAAATGGATTTGGTGGGTTTTTTATTTTGGCAAAATTTAATGGAATTGAATAATTAATTTTTATTAAAATATGAAAATTTCATTTTATTATATATTATTTTTCCAAATGTATTTTTATTTATTTTTATATACATTGTAAATAATAATAATAATTTTTATTATTTAAATAAAAAAATCTTATCAAAAAATTATTATTATTATATTTAAATGGATTTGGTGGGTTTTTTATTTTGGAAAAATTTAGTCTAATTGAATAATTAATTTTATTAAAATATGAATAATTAATTTTACTATATATTATTTTTTTAAATGTACTTATTGTAAATAATTTCGTTTACCATATAAATATCTTTTTTAGATAAAATAATTTACACGATATTATATATATGAAATTTTTTATTATTTGTAAATTAAATGAGTAAAATAGTATATATTTTTATAGAGTTATAAAAGTTGTTTTGATTTTTGTTTATATAAAATAGATGTTGTAATGTCTCATTATATTATTATTTTCTTATCTAAGTATGTTAACTCAATCAAATTGTCAAGTTCCCAATTTTTCTTTTTTTTTATAACTCTTTTAGTATGTTAATGTGATTGGTCCACTTACTTATATGCTTCTTTGATGTTCTTCTGGTACCATGGTATGATTTGAAATGAATCCCGTGAAAGGTTGCAATGGTGTATGAACTAAACCTTCACTCCAAGAAATATGAATTTATTTGATTTTATTTTTTTCACTAATCACCTATCCACCCATTTCATCTTAAGATAATTAACCTACTGGTAGCACCTTAAGTAAATTTGATACCTAGATAAGTTCAATAACGATTAATTCCCTAGATAATTTTATGTACACTAAATTTGGCTATAATGGTGCCCTAACCATTGAATACTACTAATACCTTCACATATTTCCTTAGCTACCTTAGGCTTTGCATTCCTATGAAACGTATGATGGAAAATGTATTAATTTCCCCTAAACCATTTTTATGGTCCTCCCATACTTGAACCTAAGGCTCAATACACACATAATGAAACACCCATCCCTCATGATGTGTCCCACTCCACACTTTCCACTTCTTAAAGGCCATGTGACAGCCTTCCCTCCTCAGGTGGCCTTCACAATCTTCGAGGATAAAGAGGAATGACTCAGATCTCTCGATGTAGATAAGGACATACCTGCCTTTCCTTTCCTCATTTTTGACTTACGCTCATAGGGTGTTTCCTCCATGCCTGAGGATGTTGTTATGCCGCTAGCCCTGCCCTGCATATCATTACAGGATGCAATGAAAGCTCTCTTCATTCACAATTCCACCTCTCTATGTTAATTTTGTGTAATATAAGTGCTGACTGAGGAAGTATGTTGTTACGCAGTGGGTTACTTCCCCATTTTTCTCACAGGTAAATTGACTTGCAGTGTTTTATCAATGCTTGAGTTTAGTAGTAAATGTATCTAGTGTTTTGGTTTCTTTCCCTTCCAAGCTATTTCATAATTTTATTTGTAATGTTTTACAGAGAAACCCCAAGACAAGGTCAACCTTGGCAACCGAAATATTGTATCAATCTCTCACTCTATCACTCGTAATTTCAATTAATTTGTATATACCTTGTTATTTCTTTATTTCTCTTTTAAATTTTATATACCCATCTCACAGTGGTATTTGATTTACCGCAAGGGAGCTACCTGTGGTTTTACTGCGTGGCCACATGGGTAAGGTTTTTCACCATTCTTACAATATTAATGGGGAAATTGTCGTTGGTTTTATTTGTTACATCTCGTTTCCCTTTCCCTCAGTACATGGGTAGTTTGTGTTCTACCCTTTCATTTCTGGGTTTTATTTTCCTGAACTAGATATTTTCAAAAGATTATTTTCTATTTGGGTTTTTACCTCTTACTTTTCTAGCATATTCACGATGATGCGTATAAAAATCTGGGTTCCTTGTTTGAGGTGCTATAAAAACCCTGGTTGCCTCTCCTTTTCGTACTGTGCATTGCGTTAGAGTATTTCCCCAAAACTTCTACATATAAATTCTAAGTTAGGTTCTTATTTTATTTTATGGGTTTTTTTCGCCCAGGTGGGACGTTCCATCAAGAATAAAGGACTAAGGACGAAGAAAAAGAAATTCTCTCCTAATTTCCTCTATTCGCGGGAAACTTCTATACCTTGTGATAGTTATGGGTTTTTAACTTGTTCCTGTACATAGTAGATGTGCTTGAGTATTATTTTTCTCACCGGCATAATTTATATCATGCACAGGTGGGGAAAATCAACATTATGACAGATTATTAAGGTAATTTATCCCTCTGTCCTCATGTAGTGAATTTCGTAATGTGATAGCACTATGTCTCTTTCAGCAAATTTCTAATTCTCGTGCTCCAATTTCCGCAGGTATGAATCTATACTTTTGGGTCTGCGTGAGTTTTGTTTGTTCCATCATGTGGCCATACTTATAGCGTGCGTCCTTTCTCTGGTTGGTAACACTCTTTCTCTGCCATGGTTCTTCGTTAAAAAATAATTTGGGGTTTCAATAGTTGGCAATTCTACAGTGGAAATGCTAGTTTTAAATTTTGATATCAATTCCATAAATGGCCTCTCAGCCCACCAAATTTTGTAACACATTTTTCCTCTTTATAACACAAAGGACTGTGTAAATTGAAGAATTCAAATGTTATTTTGTTTGTATGTGGACAAATTGATCTTATTTAATATTTACCTCTTCGTAAAATTTACATTTACTCAACATTTACTTTGATGGATGTGTTATGTGTTTCCTCCTACTGTCTCAATTGAATTTTCCATTTTGTTTAACTTTGATACCTCCAAATGTTATATGACTCACTCTTCTTTGATATCGATTTATGTGTTTATTTAATTTGAATGATTCCTATTATTGACTTGAGGATAGAAGTCTATTGGTTGAGTTTACTGTTGAATGCGAAGTGAAACTTTATTCTACAATGTGTATTATAATTTTTCTTATTTTTGTTGCTATGGAAGAATAGTCAAATTTTTCTTATGAGTACAACCCATGTTAAAAATTAGATCATAGTTTTTCACTTTTTCTTTGTGATTTATACATTATCTTATATATAGTACTACCATATTGAGTTACTCCTTCGAGAGAAACGTAAATAATACAATTTTTAAAATGCTGGATTTATTTTTGGCTGAGTCTCTAAATTATAGATTCTACTATTAGTTCTAGTAGTAGATTAGAAATATAATTTTCTAACACCAACATGATTAGTTGTACTTAGCCGACATATTTTTCTTAAGGCATTGTGACTGTAATTATTTTCTAAATAATGTCCAATGGTGCCAGCCCTTTTGTCGGCAACATCTAATAATTAATCCCAATTGTAGCTCACTTATATTATGAAATTTGTTTTACTCTTACTAAATTAAATCTTTTTTGTACATGTATGAACACATACTAAGTTAATCATATGTTCATAAACTTACTTTTCCTTATACTTAAATCTAGTGTATTGAAGGAGTTGAGGGAACAAGTCGACCTATCTCTTCAACATCTCATAGTATATATATTATACTGTAGACATACCACCCCTATACAATAACTAATTCACAACCTTTGGCAAAGACAAAATTCTTGCTTTACTATTACATAGTTAGTATCCCTTATGACCATTTCTCAATACCAATTCACACTTATATAGTACAGAAATAAATCCTTATTTCAAGACGAAATTTATCTATTAAACATAGACATGTCACATACATCTAATCATCATCATAAGAATGTCAATAATAACATTTCTACATGTTGCATACCAACTTGTAAAGATTATCTTCCTCCCATCAACAATCTTCTCCTCAGAGCTCTCCCCCAAGCAAAGATCTATTTTCCCTAGTGTTGATAGCCTCTTGTAAAAATAGTGAAGGCTCTTTTAAGCCAACTTTCCCCAACAAGTTTCCATAATGACATCCGGTTATTCTGGGTTTTTGTTTCCCATAGCCTAGGCTTTTAATTTGTTTTTTTGACATTTTTTTTTTTTAAATCACTTTTCCTCAGTGTTGTTTCTTCTTACCTATTCCCAGTAACTTTCCTCTTTACTTAGGATTCCAAAGATATTTTCTTCGATCTAATTTTTATTTTTTTAGTTTTATTTCTCTCCAAATGATTTTTGGGAGAATTTGGGAAAGTATGAAATTACATCTGATCCTTATGGCTAAGATTTTCAAATACATCTCTACGCTCTCTTTTCAATATTCTTACATTTATTCTTCAATAAATATTAATATGTAAAAATTATAATTCCTCCAACAACATAATTGTTTCATAGTTCCACATAGTATTTCTCTTATCTACATAAAAACATAATAGTTTTAAATGAGGGGTATTCCATAGTCCCCCCCTAAAAAAAAAAACACCATCCTCGGTGTTAGCAGATAACTATTTATTCTTTGAAAATTACTGAGAGAGCTTCTTTCATGCTTTCTTCTCGGTCCCATGTAGCCTCCTTAGATGTAAATTTCTTCCATGACACTTTCACCTAAGTGACTATTCTATTCCGAAGCACGGTTTCTTCCCACCCCAATATACGAAGTGGTTCTGGAAGAAAGTCCCCTTCGGTTTCCACCTGTATCAAATTCCATTGAACCACGTAAGAAGGATCGTGACCATATTTTTTCAATAACTTAACAAGAAATTTTTTTTATATTGTTGCGAGGTTTTATCCTCAAGTACATATGGTCCCCAATCCTAAATTCTTTGTGCATTCTTTTCTATTTGCATAACTCTTCTAGCGATCTTAAGATGCCTTGATGTTATGTTGAATTTTTCATATTGTTTATTCTATTTCATGTAATGCATTGGGTCCAAGTACCAATTTGTCCTATGTTCGACTCCAACTAAGTAGAGTATGGAATTTTCTGCCATATAAGGCCTCGAATGGACTCACATTTCTAGAGGTTTGATAGATGTTGTTATATGAAAATTCTGCTAAATGCAGAAAATCCTCCCACATAGTGGGTTTGTCCATTACATTCATGCAAAGCATGTCCTCTAGTATTTTATTTGTTCTTTCAGTCTGCCCATCGGTTTGGGGATGATAATTTGTGCTGAAATTAAGTTTTGTTCCCATCCATCCAAGCAAATTTTTCTAGAAGGTTGATGTGCACTTTGTATCCCTATCAGAGATGATCATCTTCGGTAGCCCATGAAGCTTAAAAATTTCCTTCATAAACAGATTGGCCATTTGGGATGTCCCAAAGGTATATTTCACCGGAATAAAATGTGCAGCCTTTGTTAGCCTATTGACTACTACCATAATGGAGTCATGTTGATATTTAGTCTGAGGTAGTGCTATTATGAAATCCATGGATATTACTTCCTAGTTCCATTCTTGATTTGGAAGGGGTTTTAGCAACCCTACGGGGTGTTGATGCTCCACCTTGACTTGCTGGCACTCTATACATCTTTGCAGATAATCAAATATTTCCTTGGTTCTTAAACTCCTGTGGTTGTTGTCATTTGCAGAAACCAGATTATCCACAGTATCATAAAACAAGTGTCGAAGTTTCAAATCCAAACGAGGATCCATCTTCAGAAAAAGAAATGAATGAATGAATGATGGATCCCCGTTGGGATTCATTTCTTGTCCTAAAGATGGATCCCTATTGGGATTCGAAACGTCGACACTTGTTTTATGGTACTGTGGGTAATCCGGTTTCGGCAAATATTTCTTTCTTAATTCCGGGCCAAAACAATTTTTTCCACAATGATTTAACCATATTTTGGTAACCTAGATGACTTGAATAAGATCTCTTATGTTATTCATCCATTATCATGTGTTTCAAAGTAGGTATGTTGGGAATGTACAATATTTGTTTATAAATGACTAATCCTTTCGGATTCATGCCATACCCCGTAATTCCTGGTTGCTATATTTGTTTCTGTAATTCCAAATACTGGGGGTTTTGTGACAGAACCTCTTGAACCTATTCTTTGAAATTAGTTTTTACACTCCTACCTATGTAAGACACAATTTGATGATGCTATCTACTTAAGGAATCTATAATTCAATTTTATTTTCCCTTAATATGTTTGATTTTCATATAAAAATCGCTAAGGAAAGCTAACCATCTAGTTTTTATTGCATTAAAATATAGTTGGATAAAGAAATATTTCAAGATAATATGGTCAGTCATTAAAAAAAACCTATTACCAAACAAATAGTGTCATCACATTTTTAATGCATGTGTGATAGCAGCTAACTCTCAGTCATAAAATGTATAATTTTTCTCAGGTTTTTTCACCTTCCTAGACTGATAAGTTATCACAACATTGTCTTGTAGTAACACTCCTTTGAGTCCTTCTATACAAGCATCCGTACACAAAGTAAATTATTTCGATGGATCTGAAATTTTTAGGATCGAGGAAGTACTCATTTTTTGTTTCATCTTCTTAAGGCTTTCTTGACATTTTCCTGTCCACTCAAACTTCACACCTTTTTTCTATAAGGAGGTAATGGGATAATTTAATGCAGAAAATCCTTAAAAAACATGCGATCATACCCATCAATACCCATGAATGAATGAATTGCTAATACATCTGTGGGTACGAGCCAATTTAAAATTGATTGTACTTTTAAGGGTCTACCACCAACCCCTCCTTTGAAATAACATGTCCTAAGTACTGAATCTTTGGTTTATAAAACTCACACTTGCTAAGTTTTACATACAACTTGTATTCTCTTATTTTTTGCAACATTATTCGTAGGTGTTCCTGATGTTCCTCTTTATTCATAGAGTACACTAGAATGTGATCTATGGAAACTAGCACAAATTTATCGAGATATTTGTGCAAGACACTATTCATGAGACACATGAAGATAGTAGGGGCATTACTAACTCCAAAAGTAGGACTACGAGCTTCTAATTTCCATACCAAGTTCTGAAAGTTGTCTTGTGGATGTATTTATCTTTTGTGCGAAGCTGGTGATACCGAGTTCACAAAATCATTTTTTTCAAAACACTGTTGCTTCCCTTACTTGATCAAACTTTGATGTTCAACTTATTTAACTGTCTATAATCTATACACATTATGAGGGTACCATATTTTTTCTTGACAAATAAAATCAAAGCTCCCCATGGAGCCACACTTGGTGTGATAGATATTTTTTTTTGTAGTTCTTGAAACTTAAGTTTTTATTCTAGCAGTATAGGTGTAATTATATAATGGGCTTGGGAAACTACGCTGGCTTCCAGTACGAGTTCAATAGAGAAATATATATCTCTACAAGGGGGAAGCTGATGGATTTATTCATGAAATACATCCTAAAAGTCTCTAATTACTCACAAGTTTTCTATAAATTCATTTTATGTTTGTTGTCCCAAATCTTCAACTTGTACCACATAAATTGGAAAATCCTTCCTCACTTTCCAGTTCAATTTTAATGCATAAATTTTCCGAATATACAGGTCTTTTTATTTCCCTCTTAATAAAATTGACTATCCTAGTGCAATTGTGTAGTTTACTGTTTTTTCCAAGCAATTTACTACTACTTTCTCTTGTTCCAAGCAATCCATACCAACCAGTAGGCCATAACATGCTAAAGGAAGGATATTCGAATTCAAATTTCTAATATAATGATTTATATTTATAGGGTACTTATGAAATTTATGGG
Organism: Pinus albicaulis; assembly: GCA_034641835.2. Lineage (NCBI taxonomy): Eukaryota > Viridiplantae > Streptophyta > Pinopsida > Pinales > Pinaceae > Pinus > Pinus albicaulis. Next base: position 246,058,274 of record CM076573.1, on the reverse strand, counting down.
TTACCTTGCATTTGGTGCTTGTAGCAAACTGCACCAACCAAGAGTGTTGGAATTTTTCCATCTGCAGTTTACATTTTTCCACTATGTGTGGAATAATGTAGCTTATACTAGCTCAATGATCAATTAAAAAAATTACAAGTTGGTTGAAAATGATACCTTCGATTTCAATCATGGTTGATTAGTGTTCACGTCATCGATCTTCTAATGCGGCGTTGATTTGTGGAATGCTTTTGGTGACATTGTTCACTGTGGTTTCCTCGTGCACTACTTGAATGCTTTGAATAACACAGGGGTTGTGTGGACAATCACACAACATGTGAGGTTGTCCACACCCCCCACATTCAGTGGTTCCTTGGGATTCACCACTGCATCTCATTTATTGTTCCCTTCCATGGGCTTGTATCCTATATGGGAATGGGTTGGATAATGTTCCCCACCTTTGTTGAATTTTTTCCACTAGTGGTTTCTGCCAAAAAATTTCAGATAGGTTGTTTTGGGTCTTTTTGAGCTGGTTTAAGACTTCCCTTTTCCTTTATTCTGTGATTTTTTTCAGTTATCATTTTGACCCTTAAATTTCTGGTAGCACAATCGAGTTTTTCTAATAGCTTCATTCAAATTGTTTGGGTTATGAAACTCAATTCTTTCTTTTTATATTTTCAATAGGAAATTTAATAATATCTCTACCTTTTCTTTTTCCTCTCTTATATATGGTACATAACGAAGCATGTTTTTGAATTTTCTCAAAAAATCATCTATGGTGAGTTGCCCCAACCTTAGCTCATGAAATTATTTAACCCTATCGTCATAATATCTTTCATAGAGTTATTGGGATTTAAAATTCTCCTGGAATTATTCCCATGACACTATCTTCTCATCCAACAACTTTATAATTTTGGTGTCCTCCCACTAGAGTGTGGGTTTACCTTGAAGTTGGTAAATCGACCTTGCCTTCATATTGATTCCATGCTCATATAATTCAAAATATTTCACCATATTTAGGAGGTAGGCTTCCACATCCTCTTCATTTTCTTCGTCAAAGGTCAGAAGATTTATCTTACAGAATTCTCCCTACAACTCCTTCCTCCTTATGTATTTAGAGTCTTCTTTCCCAGACTCTTCCCCACTCTCTGACTTCTCTAAGTTTTTCCCGTCTTTTCTTTTCATTTTTTATTTTTCTCCCTCCTGATGATTAGATTTAGAGGTTAATTCTATTATTAACCTCTCTTTTTCATTGCTAGGTTACAGTAAGAGTTCATTGAGAGTCCTTAGCTAGACCGTTTCCTGCTACAAATTCTTGATAATTTCCAATATTTGGGTGTTGGAATCTGGAGGAATATCCTCCTCCCCTAGTTACACGAACAACTCTTCTCTATCTATCATGAAAAATGTTGTAATTTTTTTGTGCTTGATATCTCATGCACATTTAATCATTAACATTAATACAACATACTATTCCACTGATCATTTTTTTGTAAAACAATTTAAACAATACAATTAAAATTTCCAAATAGCAGATTCTTCAATTTTTGAGGTCCATAAGCTTAGTGCTTTAACTTGGGCTCTCATACCAGTTTTCATGTACCCAAATTTTTTTTTTGGTATAGCTATTTTAGTTTGTTAATCTGATTTTTCCACTTACTTATATGCTTTTTTGATGTTCTTCTGGTACCATGATATGATTTGAAATGAATCCAGTGAAATATTGCAATTGTGTTTGAAGTAAACCTTCGCTCAAATCATTAGTCCAGCCATTTCATCTTAATATAATTAACCTACTCCTAGTACTTTAAGTAAATTTCATACATAGCATTAGGGGAATTTTGAGGTCTAAAATGGGCCTCTTAAGAAAAATGTACAACCAAAATAAACTTTATAAGAACCGATAGGATTCAATATGATTATGTCAACCATGGGGGATGATTCACCATTTTTTAAGTAAAAGGGTAAAAATATTAAATAATAATAAAATAATAAAACTACTTTTTTAAATCATATTTTCAACTTATCTCTCAAAATTTTTACTCAAACTTCGAGCAGGAGTACTCGGTGGATGTAAAATTTAATTCCTCATCCAAGGAGTACCCATGTTGCATACTTTCGATGGACCCTTCTACATGAAAAAGGAAAAATACATTAAAAATGTGATTGCAATCACGTTTTTCAAGTATTTCTCATTTTTCGTGTAGCAAGTTCCATCAAAAGTATGCAACATGTGTACTCCTTGGATGAGGAATTAAATTTTGCATCCAACAAGTACTCCTACTTGAAATTTGAGTAAACACTTTGGATATAAGTTGAAAATACGAGTTGAAAAAAGTAGTTTTTTATTTTTTCCCTCAAAAATTTGATGATGTAATCAAATCTTATTTTATTATTTCCACTCTTATTTTATAATTTCCTTAGGAGGCCCATTTTAGACCTCAAAATTCCCCTAATGATAAGTTTAATAACTCTTAATTCCCTAGTTAATTTTATTCACATTAAAGTTTTGCTATAATGGTTCCCTAATCATTGAATACTACTAATACCTTTACATTTTTCTTTAGCTACCTTAGGGTTTGAATTGCTATGAAGGGTATGGTGGAGACTATATTGATGTCCGCTAAACCATTTGTATGGTCCTCTCATGCCTAAACCTAAGTCTCAATACACAATTAATGAAACGTCCCTCCCTCATGGCGTGTCCCACTCCACACTTGCCACTTGACAGAGGCAATGTGAAAAAATTACATCCTCACGTGGCCTTCATAATATTCGAGGCTAAGGAGGAACGACTGAGATATCTCGGTGTAGATTTAATATCAAAAAGGGATGAGTAAACCCTAATGAATTACCTGCCTTTCCTTTCCTCATTTTTGACTTATGCTCACATGGTGTGGACGCCATGCCCAAGGATGTTGTTACGATGCTAGCCTAGGCTTGCATAACGTTACATGATTCCATGGTAGCTTTCTTCATTAAAAATTCTGCCTCTTTGCATTAATTATGTGAAATATAAGTGTTGATTAAGGAAGTATGTGACAATGGAGTGGGTTAATTCCCCATTTTTCTCACAAGTAAATTGACTTGCAATGTTTCCTTAGGATTGAGTTTAGAAGTAGATATATCTAGCATTTTGGTTTCTTTCCCTTCCAGGGTAGTTGATAATTTTCTTTATAATTTTGTAAAGAGAAACATCAAGACAGGGTCAACCTTGGCAACACTCACTCTATTGCTCATCATTTCAGGTAATTTGTATATACCTTGTGATTTATTTATTTCTCTTTTAAATTTTATATGCCCATATTATAGTGGTATTTGTCTTACTACATGAGAGGGGCCTTTTGTTTTACTATGTGACCACATGGGTAAGGTATTTCACCTTTCTTACAATGTTAATGGGGAATTTTTTTGGGTTTGATTCATTAAATCTCGTCACCCTTTCCCTCAGTACGTGGGTAATTTCTGTTCTACCCATTCAATTCTGGGTTTGATTTCTGAATTCGATATGTTCAAAATGTTATTTTCTATTTGGGTTTCTTCCTCTTACTGTTCCAGTGTATTCATGATGATGCATATAAGAATCTAGGTTCCTTGTTTGAGGTTTTATAAAAACCCTAGTTTCCTCTCCTTGTCTTATTGGGCATTGCACTAGATTATTTCCTGAAAAATTCTGCGTATAAATTCCCAGTTAGGCTATTATTTTATTTTGTTGGGATTTTTCCGCCTGGGTGGGATGTTGTATCAACAATAAAGGATTGAGGGCGAAGAGAAATTGATGCTCTCCTAATATCCTTTGTTCATAGGTAACTTCTTTACTTTGTGAGAATTATGGGTTTTTAATTTTCTCTTGTACATAATATATGTGTTTGAGTATTATTTTTCTCACCAGCATAATTTATTTCATGCACGGGTGGGGAAAATCAGCATCATGACTGAGTATTTAGGTAATTTATCCCTCTCTCCTAATGCAGTGAAATTTTTAATGTGATGGCACTCAGGCTCTTTTAGAAAATTTCTAATTCTCATGCTGTTATTTCCGCAAGTACGACTCTGTCGTTCTAGTTTTCATGAGTTTCATTTGTTCCATCATGTGGCCATACATATAGGCTACATCCTTTCTCAATAACATTCTTGCTCCGCCATGTTTCTTTGTTAGAAAAGAATTTGGGGTTTCAATAGTTGGCGATGCTACAATGGAGATTATAGTTTTAAATTATGATATCAATTCCATAAAATGGCATTTTAGCATAACAAATTTTGTAACACATTTTTCCTCTTTATAACACAGATGACTATGTAAGTTCAAGGATTCAAATGTTATTTTTTTTGTATGTGGACAACTTGAACTTATTTAATATTTACCACTTGGTAAAGTTTACATTTACTCAACATTTACTTTAATGGATGCATTATTCATTTCCTCCTACTGTATGAATTGAATTGTTAGTTTTGTTTGACTTTGGTACCTCCAGATGTTATAGGATTCAATCTTCTTCGATATCGATTTCTGTCTTTATTTAATTTGAATAATTCTTGCTACTAATTTGATGACATAAATATGTTGGTTGAGTTTACTATTGAATGCGAAGTGCAACTTCATTCTACACCATCTATTATACTTTTTCTTCTTTCGTTGCTATAGTAGAATAGTCATATTTTTCTTATGAATACATGCAATGTTAATAATTAAATCACAATTTTTCACTTTCCCTTTTCTATTTATACAATAGCTTATATATAATAATACTAGCTTGACCTACTCCTTGGAGAGAAATCTAAATAATACAATTTTTAAAATGCTGGATTTATTTTTAGCCTAGTCTCTAAATTTTAGATTTTGTTATTGGTTCCAACAGTAGATCAAAAATAGTTTTTTCTAATACTAACATGATTAGGTGTACTTAGCTGACATTTTTTTCTAATGGCGGTGTGACTGTAATTATTTTCAAAATATGACCAACGGTCCCAGCCCTTTTTTCGGAAACATATAATAATTATTCCCAAACGTACCTCACATCCATTTTGAAAGATGTTTTATTCTTACTAAATTAAAGCTTTTATGTACATGTATGAACACATATTGAGTTAATCAGATGTTCGTAAACTTACTTTTCCTTATACTTATATCTAGTGTAATTAAGGAGTTAATTGAACAAGTCAACCAATCCCTTCAACATCTCATAGCTTATAGATTATACTGTAGACATAATACACCTACAAAATAACTACTTCATAACCCTTGGCGAAGACTAAATTCCTGATTTACTATTACATAGTTAGTATCCCCTATGACCATTTCTTAATACCAATTCACACTTATATAGTACAAAAATAAATCCTTATTTCAAGACGGAATTTATCTTTTAAAATTAGACATGTCTCATACATCTAATCATCATCATAAGAACTTGAATATTAACCTATCTACATCCTACATACCAACTTGTAAATATTATTTTCCTCCCATCCATGAGCTTCTCCTCAGATCTCTACCCTGAGCATAGATCTATTTTCCCTAGTGTTGACAACCTCTTGTCAAACTAGTGAAGGCAAGTTTCCATAATGGTGTCTCATTATTATTGGCTGTTGTTTCCCATAGCCTGGGCTTTTACTGTTGTGTTTTTCACGAAATTTTTGTTTTAAAACTCACTTTTCCTCGGTGGTGTTTTTTCTTACCACTTCTCAATAACTTTCCTGTTTACTGAGGTTTCCTTAGATATTTTCTTCTATCTATTTTTTTTTTCCAATTTTATTTCTCTCCAAAAGATTTTTTTGGAGAATATGGGAAAGTATGAAATTCTATATGATCCTCATGGATAAGAATTTTCAGATGCCCCTATACTCTATCTTTCAATATTGGTAGAATTTTTCTTCAATAAATATTAATATGAAAAAATTATAATTCCTCCAACAACATAATTTTTTCAGAGGTCCACATAGTATTTGTCCTATCTACATAAAAACATAATAGTTGTAAATAAAAGGTATTACATATCCCCCCCCTAAAACAAAAATACCATCCTCGGTGTTAAAAAATAAATATTTTTTCTTTGAACAGTACTGGGAGAGCTTGTTTCATTCTTTCTTCTCGCTCCCATGTAGCCTCCTTAGGTGTAAATTTCTTCCACTGCACTTTCACCCAAGTGACAGTTTTATTATGGAGCGTAATTTCTTCCTGCCACAATATATGAAGTGGTTATGGAAGAAATTCCCTTTCCGTTTCCACTTGTATAAAATTTCATTCAACCATATGAGAAGGATCATGAACATATTTTTTCAATAATGAAACATGAAAAATATTATGTACTTCAACATGACTATGCAGATCCAATTTATATGCTACTGGACCCACTCATTCCAAAACCTCAAGGGCCCACAGTATTAGGGTGCTAACTTAGCACAACTTTCAGTGTGAAGGGTACTCTTGCAAGGTTTTATCCTCAATTACACATGGCTCCCAATCTTAAATTCTTTGTGTTTTCCTTTTTTATCTGCATAACTCTTCTGGCGGTCTTGGGCTACCTTGATGTTCTATTTAATTTTCCGTATTTTTTTTTCAATTTCATGTAATGCCTCAGGTCCAAGTACCATTTTTTCCTTAGGTTGAATCCAGCTAAATTGAGTATGGAATTTTCTACCAGATAAGGCCTCGAATAGACTCATCTCAATAGAGGTTTTATATCTGTTGTTATATGCAAACTCTGCTAAATATAGAAAATCCTCTCAGTTGGTGGGTCTGTCCATTACATACTTCCGAAGCATGTCCTCTAGTATTTTATTTTTTCTTTCAATCTGCCCGTTGGTCTGGGGATGGTAGGCTATGCTAAAATTTAGTTTGTTCCCATCCCTCCAAGAATTTTTTTCCAGAAGGTTGATGTGAACTTTGCATCCCTATAAGAGATTATCACCTTTGGTAGCCCATGAAGCTTAAAAAATTCCTTCATAAACAGATTGGCCACTTGGGTTGTCCCAAAGGTAGATTGCACTGGAATAAAATGTCAAGCCTTTGTTAACGTGTCAAATACTACCATAATGGAGTCATGCTGATACCTATTAAAAGGTAGTCCTATTATGAAATCCATGGATATTACTTCCCACATCCATTCTGGAATTTGAAGGGAGTTTAGAAAACCTACGAGGTGTTGATGCTCCACCTTAACTTGTTGGCACTCTAAACATCTTGCTAGATAATAATTTGTGTCCTTCTTCATTCCAAGCCAAAAAAAAAATATCCGCAATGTTGTCACCATATTTTGGTAACCTGGATGACTTGAATAAAGTCTCTTATGTTATTCATCCATTATCATCTGTTTCAAAGTAGGTATGCTGGGAATGTATAGTATTTTTTCATAAATGATTAATCCTTTCGGATTCCTAGTATACCCTGGAATTCCTGGGTGCTTGATTTTTTTTATAGGTCCAAGTACTAGGGGCCTTGTGACAGAACTTCTTGAACCTGTTCTTCAAAAAAAAAAATTACACTCCTACCTTCGTAAGGCACAATTTAATAAGAGTGCCTACTTAAGGCATCTCCAATTTGATTTTCTTTTCCCTTAATATGTTTGATTTCCATACCAAACTTGCTAAGGAAAGATAACCATATAGCTTGTATTTCATTCAAATATGGTTGGCTAAAGAAACATTTCAACCTAATATGGTCAGCCATTAACACAAACTTCTTACCCAACAGATAGTGTTGCCACATTTTCAATGCATGTATGACAATAGCTAACTCTAAATCATAAACTGCATAATTTTGGTCATGTTTTTTCATATTCCTGGATTCATAGGCTATCACAACTTTGTCTTGTAGTAATGCTCCTCTGATTCCTTTTATACAAGAATCCATACACACAATAATGTCTTTTTTTGGATCTGAAATTTTTAGGATCAGGGAAGTAGTCAGTTTTCATTTCAGCTTCTCAAAGCTTTCTTGACATTTTGATGTCCACTCAAACTTGACCTGTCTTTTCTGTAAGGAGGTAATGGGATAAGATAATGTAGAAAATCACTCCACAAACCTATGATAATACCCAGAAATACCCATGAATGAATGGATTTTTGATACATCCATGGGTATGGGAAATTTAAAGTCTATTTTACTTTTTTCGAGTATATTTCCAACCCCTCCTTTGAAATAACATATCCTAAATATTGAATCTTTAGTTTATAAAGCTCACACTTGCTGATTTTTGCATACAACTTGTGTTCTCTTAGTGTTTGCAACACTATTCGTAGGTTTTCCTAGTGTTCCTCTTTTTTCTTAGAGTACACTAGAATGTCATCTATGAAAACTAGCACAAATTTACACAAATATTTGTGTAGGACACTATTCAAGAGACACATGAAGGTAGCAGGGGAGTTAATGAGTCCAAAAGGTAGGACTACGAACTCGTAATGTCCATACCGATTTCTGAAAGTTGTCTTGTGGATGTCTTAATCTTTTATGCAAAGCTGGTGATACCCAGTTTGCAAATATTTTTCTGAAAAAAACTGTTTCTCCCCTTACTTGATCAAACAAGTCATCTATTCGTGGAAGGGGGTACTGATTTTTGACAAATAAGACTGAAGATCCTGATGGAGACACACTTGGTCTGATATAACCTTTGTTTAGTATTTCTTGTAACTGAACTTTTAATTGTAGCAGTTTAGGTGTACTCATTCTATGTGGGGCTCGGGAAACTGGGGTGGCTCCCAGTACGAGTTCAATAGATAAATATATATCTCTACAAGGGAGAAGCTACCGGATTTCTTCAAGAAATACATCCTGAAAACCTCTAATTACTGGCAATTTTTATATAAATTCATTTTATGTTTGTTGTGCCAAATATTCAACTTGTACCACATAAAATGGATAGCCCTTCCTCGTTATTCACTTCAATTTTAATGCATAAATTTTTCTAATAGACACAGCTTTTGTTTCCCTATTAAGACAATTAATTGTCCTGGTGAATTTGTGTAGTTTACTATTTTTTCTAAGTAGTTTAATATTGTCTTCTGATGTTCCAACAAATCCATACCAACCAATAGGTCATAAGATCCTAAAGGAAGGATATTCTGATTCAGATCTGCATTATACCCATTTAGCTTTACATGGTACTTATGAAATTTATGGGTTACCTTTCGTTTGGTGTCTGTAGCCAACAACACCAACCAAGAGTGCTGGAATTTTTCCATCTGCAGTTTACATTTCTCAACTATGTGTGGACTAATATAGCTTAGACTAGCACCAGGATCAATTAAAATAGATAAAGGTTGGTTGAAAATGATACCTTTGATTTCAATCATGGTTTACTGGTGTTCAACATGTTAGTCTTCTAATGTGGCGTTGATTCATGGAATGCTTCTAGCAACATCATTCACCGTGGTTGCCTCGTGCACTGATTGAATGTTTTGAATAGCAAAGGGGTTGTGTGGATAGTCCCACAACATGTCAGGATCTCCAAAACCCAAACATTTCATTGGTTCCTTGGCTTTTTCCACTGCATCTCGTTTACTGTTCCTATCCATGGGCTTGGATCCTATATGGGAATGGACTGGTTGATTTTCCCCACCTTTGCTAAAATTTTTCTCCTGATGGTTTCCACCAATTTTTTTCAAATCGATTGGTTTGTTTCTTTTTGAGCTAGTTTTAGACTTCCCTTTATCTTTATTCTACTAGTATTTAAATTTATCGTTATGACCCTTAAATTGCTAGTAGCACAGTCAAGATTTTCTTCCAGCTTCATCCATACTCTTTGGGTTATCAAACTCTATTCTTTATTTTCATATTGTGGGTATGAAATTTAAGAATCTTTGTACCTTATATTTTTCCTCTATTATGTACAGTATATCGTGAAGTAATTTTTTGAATTTCATCAAAAAATCATCTATGGTGATTTGCCCCAGCCTTAGCTCATGCAATTCTTTAGCCCTATTGTCATAATATCTTTCACTAGGGTATCAGGATTTAAACTTCTACTCAAATCCTTCCCATGAGACTATCTTCTTATCCAACAAGTGTGTAATTTTGGTCTCCTCCCACCATATTATGGCTTTACCTTGCAATTGGTAAACTACCACCCTTGCCTTCAGATTGCTTCCATACTCATATACTTGAAAATATTTCACCATATTTAGGATTTAGGCTTCCACATCCTCCTCCTTTTCTCCATCAAATATCGAAGGATTTATCTTGTAGAATTCTCCCTACAACTCCTTCCCCCTTCTGGATTTAGAGTCTAATTTCCTAGACTCTTCCCCACTCATATAATTATCTAAGTTTGTTTCTCCCTATTTTCTTTACTGTTTTTCTTGGTCTCCCTCTTGATGACTTGATTTAGAGGATAATTCTCTTATCAACCTCTCTTGTGCAATTCTAGCTTGAAGTAAGAGCTCATTGCTAGTCCTTCGCAGAACCATTTCCTGCTAAAAATCCTTGATAATTTCCAATATTTGGGTGTTTGAATCTGGAGGAATATCCTCCTCCCCCACTTCCACATAGAATTCTTCTCTTTCCATCATCAAAATGGTTGTAATTATGTTTTCACTTTATTTCTGATGCACATTCAATCATTAACATTAATACACCATACTATTCCACTTATCATTTTTTTGTAAAACAATTTTAACTATACAATTAAAATTTCCAGACAGCAGAATCTTCCAGTGTTGAGGTCCATAAGCCTAGTGTTTTAACCTAGGTTTTGATACCACTTGTCATGTCCCCAATTTTATTTTTTTTATATAGCCCTTTTAGTTGTTAATCTAATTTATCCACTTACCCATATGCTTCTTTGATATTCTTCTGGTACAATGGTATGATTTGAAATGAATCCAGTGAAAGGTGGCAATGGTGTCTAAAGTAAACCTTCACTCCAAGAACTAGAAATTTAGTTCGATTTTCTTTTTTCGCTAATCACCAGTCCACCCATTTCATCCCAAGATAATTAACCTAGTCCTAGCACTTTAAGTAAATTTTATACTTAGATAAGTTGAATAACTCTTAATTCCCTAGTTAATTCTATGCACACTAAAGTTTGTTTATAATGGTGCCCTAACAATTAAATACTACTAATACCTCTACATTTATCTTTAGCTAAATTAGGATTTGTATTCCTATGAAAGGTATGGTGGAAAATGTATTAATCTCCCCTAAAACATTTGTATGATCATCTCAGTCTTGAACCTAAGGCTTAATACACACTTAATGAAACATCTCCCCTTTATGACGTGTCCCATTCTACACTTTCCACTGATCGAAGGCCATGGGACAACCTTCCCTCCTCACTTGGCCTTTGTAATCTTTGAGGCTAAGGAGGAATCACTGAGATCTCTTAGTGTAGATCTATAGTCCACAAGGGATCACACAAACCCTAAGAACATACGTTCCTTTCCTCATTTTTCACTTATGCTCATAGGGTGTGGCCGCCATTCCTGAGGATGTTGTTACGCCACTAGCCCAAGCTTGCATATTATTACAAGATGTCATGGTAACCCTATTTTTTCACAATTCCACCTCTCTACATTAACTATGTGCAATAAAATTGTTGACCGAGGAATTATGCGAATGCTTAGTGGGTTACTTCCCCATTTTAATCATAGGTAAATTGACTTGTAGTGTTTTCTCAGTGCTCCAGTTTAGCATTAGATGTATCTAGTGTTTTGGTTTCTTGCCCTTCCAGGGTAGTTCGTAATTTTATTTATAATTTTTTATAGAGAAACCCCAATACATGGTCAACCTTGGGAAATGAAATCTCGGGTAAATCTCACACTCTGTCACTTGTCATTTCAGGTAATTTGTATATACCCTGTTATTTCTTTATTTGTCTTTTAAATTTTCTATACCCATATCACAGTGATATTTTTCTTACCACAGGGGAGGGTCCTCTGGTTTTAATACATGGCCACATGGGTAAGGTATTTCACCATTCTTACAATGTTAATGGGGAATTTTTTTTGGGTTTGATTCGTTGAATCTCGTGGTCCTTTCCCTTAGTATGCAGGTAATTTTTGTTCTACCAATTCATTTTTGGGTTTTGTTATTCTGAATTCAATATGTTTAAAATATTATTTTCTATTTGGGTTTTTGCCTCTTAATTTTCTAGCATATTCATGATGATGTGTATAACAATCTGGGTTCCTTATTTGAGGTGTTAAAAAAACCGTGGTTGCCTCTCCTTTTTCTTACTGTGCATTGCATTAGATTATTTCCCCAAAACTTCTTGTATATATTCTGAGTTAGGTTCTTATTTTATTTTTTTCGGTTGTTTCCTCCTAGGTGGGACATTCTATCAAGAACAAAGGATTACGGGTGAAGAGAAATCGATGCTCTCCTAACTTCCTCTATTCATAGGTAACTTCTATACCTTGTCATACTAATGGGTTTTTAATTCATTACTGTACATAGTACATGTGCTTGAGTATTCTTTTTCTCACCAACATAATTTATTTCATGCAAAGGTGGGGAAAATCGACATTATGATAGAGTATTCAGTTAATTTACCCTTTGTCATCACACAATGAATTTTTTAATGTGATAGCACTCTGTCTCTTTCAACAAATTTCTAATTCTTGTGCTCCTATTTCCGCAAATACGACTCTGTCATTCTAGGTCTGCATAGGTTTCATTTCTTCGATCGTGTGGCCATACTTACAGGTTGTGTCCTTTGTCTAGTTGGTAACATGCTTGCTCTGCCATGGTTCTTCGTTAGACAATAATTTAGGGTTTCAATATTTGGTGATGCTAAAATGGAAATGATAGTTTTAAATTCTGATATAAATTCCATAAATGGCCTCTGACCCTAACAAATTTTGTAACACATTTTTCCTCTTTATAACACAGATTATTTTGTAAATTCAAGGAATAAAATGTTATTTTGTTTGTATGTTGACAACTTGATCTTATTTAATATTTACCTCTTAGTAAAATCTACATTTAATCAACGCTTACTTTGATGTATGCGTTATGCATTTCCTCCCGTTGTATCAATTGAATTATCAGTTTTGTTTAACTTTGATACCTCTAGATGTTATACGATTCACTCTTCATTAATATTGATTTCTATCTTTATTTAATTTGAATGATTCTCGTTACTCAGTTGATGATAGAAATCTGTTTGTTGAGTTTACTGTAGAATGCAAAGTGCAGCTTCATTCTACACTATGTATTATAATTTCTCTTCCTTTTGTTGCTATAGTATAATAGTCATATCTTTCTTATGAGTAAAGATGATGTTAAGAATTAAATCAAAGTTTTTCACTTTCCATTTGTGATTTATACAGTAGCTTATATATAATACTACCAACTTGACTTACTCTAAATAATACAATTTTTAAAATGTTGGATTTGTCTTTAGCATAGTCTCTAAATTCTAGATTCTGCTATTAGTTCCAGCATTAGATCATAAATAACGTTTTATACAACCAATATGACTAGGTGTACTTAGCTGACATTTTTTTCTTAAGGGAGTTTGACCGTAATTATTTTCTAAATAATGACCAATGCTTCGAGCCCTTTTTTCGCAACATCTAATAATTAATCCCAATTTTACCTCACATCTATTAGGAAATATGTTTTATTCTTAAAAAATTAAATCTTTTTTTTACATGTATGAACACATATTGAGTTAATCATATGTTCATAACCTTACTTTTCCTTATACTTAAATCTAGTGTATTGAAGGAGTTAAGGGAACAAGTTGACCTATCCCTTCAACATCTCATAGCATATAGATTATACTATATACATAATACCCCTACACAGAAAGTACTTCATAACCTTTGGCAAAGACAAAATTCTTGATTTATAGTTTCAAAGTTAATATCCCCTATGACCATTTCTCAATACCAATTCACACTTCTATAGAGCAATAATAGATCCTTATTTCAATATGGAAATTTTCTATTAAACTTAAATATGTCTCATACATCTAATCATCATCATAATAATTTGAATATTAATCTCTCTACATGCTGCATGCCAACTTGTAAAGAGGATTTTCCTCCCATCCATGAGCTTCTCCTCAAATATCTCCCCCGAGAAAAGATCTATTTTCCCCAGTGTTGACAACCTCTTGTCAAACTAGTGAAGGCACTTTTAAGCCAACTTTCCCCAGCAATTTCCATAATGGCATCTCATTATTATGGGTTGTTGTTTCCCATAGCCTAGGCTTTTAATTTTTTATTTTTTCACAAATTTTTTGTTTTAAAATTTGCTTTTCCTCAGAGTTGTTTTTTCTTACCTCTTCCCAGTAACTTTCCTCTTTACTGAGGATTCCTTAGATATTTTTTCTATCTATTTTTTTTTTCAATTTTATTTCTCTCCAAAGGAATTTTTGTGAGAATTTGGGAAAGTATGAAAGTCTATCCAATCCTCATGTATAATAATTTTCATTTCTCTCTATACTCCATCTTTTCAATATTGGTACAAGTTTTCTTCAATAAATATTAGTATGTAAAAATTATGATTCCTCCAACAACATAATTGTTTCATAGGTCCACATAGTATTTTTCCTATCTACATAAAATAACTATAGTTGTAAATCAGGGGTATTACATATTAACTAAAATATATATAAAAAAGCAACAAAATAAAATTAATAATTAAAATAAAATTTAAGTAAAATAATGAATTTACGATTGTTTTTTTTTTAGTGGTATATATATATATATATTCAAGTTTGTGTGGAGTCTTATTATTCTACCCACTGAAGTTCTAATCCATTGAGATTAACATGCTTTCTCCTTGGGAGTCATTTCTATATTTAAAATAATGGTGGATGTAGCTAGTATCGATCTCCAGTACAGTGAACCAAGTGAATATATATATGATCCAGATTAAATCAAGATTTACCATGTTCCAAGACGTATCAAATCTCATGTACAAAATATCTTTTAGAGTTAAAAGAGATTTCAACTCTCTCAACACTTATTAGGATGTTATTATTTGTGTGATGGTTTTGACGACCCATTGTTTTTCCCAAGGTATTAATCTATTTGAAGGGATAAAATTACAATGAATTTACATTAAATATTTTTTTATTATTATTAGCATAAATTAAATTAATAATCTCTATATTGTAATAATTCGATAAATATAATGTTTCAATTTAAGCCCTAAAGGTTATTTCATTGGTATGTTATGTAAACATTTGAACTTAGTACATATGGGTTTTGCTGATCCATTATTTTTCTCATGGTGTTTTTATATTGGAAGGGACAAAATTCCATTGAATTTACATTAAATATGTTTGTATTATTATTAGCGTAAGTTAAATTAGTAATCTCTATATTATAATTCTTCAAGAAATATAATGTTTTAATTCTATCCCCAAGGTTAACTCAAGTGCTTTAGAGCTAAAAATGAATTTTTTTGATATTGTTACTCATTGTTAGTGATCATGGGTTTGAAACTCTTAGATTCCCTTGGAGAAAGGCTCCTTTATTATGGTTGGTTTACCATCCATGAAAAATGTGTAGAAGTACTGTGAGGTTTCTTGTGCTCTCAGTCAAAGTAAGTAAAAAACAAAGTAACTATCAAATGAGAAATATAGAAAGATAACCCCAAGAAGCATGAAAAAAAAAATTGAAAAACGAAGTGTTGATGCTGGAATAATTCATTTTTTTTGGGGGTAAAATTTCAATATTTTTTAAAAATGACAGTAAAAACCAATAAAAGGAAATATTTTTGTGTAGAAAACACCTTGAAAACAAAAATTGTAAATGTTGGAATAAAATCTTTTTGGGGATAATTTTTCTTTTTAATAGCAACTTTAAAGATAAAACATGATGACTCCAAGAAACCTTAAAATTCCAATGATTTTCACGCATGACATTAAAGTTAAAATATGAAATATCTAAAAATACTTAAAATTCCAACGATTTTTAGGCATGGAATTAAAGATAAAATATCACGTCTCTGAAAAGCCTTAAAATTTCAACAATTTTCAAGCATGGTGTCAAAGAAAAGATACTTATAATTTTTTTCAACCATAGCATTAAAGATAAAATATCACGACTTAGAAAAATGTTAAAATTTTGACAATTTTTCAACTATGGATTTAAAACGACAGATCATGACTACAAAAATATTGAGTTTTTCAACATATTTCAACCGTGAAATTATGGAAAAAATTTATGACAAAAAAAAATTGAAAATGAACACCTAAATGAAAGAATCATTATACCAAGAGTAATTTCTTTTAAAAATGCTAAAAGTCTATCGATTTTAAAATATTTTTCTAAGACAACTTGACACATTGCAACAAAAATTTAAAAATCAACCATGAAATTCACATGTAGTATAAGTGAACTTGACCCAATGTAACGAAAAATTAAAGACCAACCCTGAAACTGAAACTTTGTGGGGATGGAATCGATCCATTATAAGAAAAAAATAAAAAACAACTATCAAATTGACACATAATGGGATTGGGGAGCTACTCGAGAATTTTCATGGACCCTACAAAAAATAATAAAATAATAGATAAATATATAAATAAAAAATGAAAAATACAAAATAAAACAAAAATTAAAACATTGAAAAAATTAAAAAATTAAAACTAATAAAAAAAATCTAAAAAATACTAACAAGTAAATAAAAATACATATTAATATATTAAAAATAAAAAAACATGGCCCAAAAAATAAAATATAAAAGTGAAAAAAATGGATATATATATATGAACACTTAAATATTTCCAAAAAAAACATAATTTAAGAATAAAATTTAAAAAATGAACACAAAACTCCATAAGGTCTTGCATAGAAGATGGTCGAGTATTATGTTAAGGCACTCCTTGATATGATGTCACTGGTTCAATTCTTCTCCCTAATCAAGGTAATATTTTGGAGATGATGAAGATGTAATCCCACCAACCTTAAAGAAAAGAAATTAACTCAAAAAAACAGGAAAATAAAAAACAAATAAACAATACATGTTTGGATAGTTAACCAAAAAGAAAAATAAAAAATAAATAACAAATTAAAATAAAAGTATAACCATTAAAAATAAAAAATAAAACATTAAAAAGTATTTAAAAAAAAGCATTAAAACAATTAAAAAAAATAAAAATAAATAAAATAAAAATTTTAAAAAACATGCATTAGCAACAATTAAACAAAAACACATTAAAAAAAATTAAAGAAATAATTAAACCAAAAAAAACATTAAAAAAAATGAAGCCCCTCGAGCCCTGTGGAGGGAAAGACGAAGTTTGGGAATCGACCTTTCCCCTCCGAGGGTTGTGGCCACATGGGCTCTGGGTAGAGGCAACCTTATTTCCTGAATCAGACTTCCTCCACACATGATTGGCAGGGCCTTGTTTTATTATTATTATTATTATTATATTTTACTTATTTGTTTTTAAATTTTTCGAATTTGTTTTCAAATTGTCTTCAATGCATTTTTTATTTTTTTTATTTTAATGTTTAATTTTTATATTATTTTATTTTTTAATAATTTTTTTAATTGCATTATTGTTTTATATTTTAATGTTTTTCTTAATGGTTTTATGTTTTTTTCTTTAATGTTTTTTTTTTTTTTAATTGAATTTTTTTTTTATATTTTTTGTGTCATTAATTTTTAATTTTCATAATTTTTTTAATTGTATGTTTTAATTTTTTTTAACATTTTTTTTTGTTAAAAATATTTTTTTTTTTTTTGAAAAAGAAAACTTTAAATGTCATCATATTTGGATAAATACTCATAAGACATTCAAAAAAATTGCTATTTTTACAACTTTTTAATTAAATTTTTTCATAAAATTTTTTTATTTAACATGTGAGTTTTGGTGAAAAGGTCTTGAGATACATATTTTTGAGTTGCATCTATATGCAAAATGTTTTATTTTGGTCTAGTGTTTAAATTTTGTATTTATTAGTGACAATTATTTTAAATGTATTGAAGTATTAGTTAACGATATATAAATATATAAAAAATCATTACCTCAAAATATTAACATTACTATTTTTTCTAAACTTTGCAAAAAACTTAAAAATTTCATTATAAAAAAAATTGCAAAGAAAAAAAATATATGTTTGGAAAACCCTTAAAAAACAAACATATTAGAACAAAAAACAAGAAAATGACAACTTGAAAAATGACTAAATAATCAACATTTGAAAAAAATATGTGCATCGAGTGTCAAAAATATGCTAAAAAAAAGGTGTATTATGAATCATCACTTTTCAAAATTGGATGATTTTTTGCTACCTCAAAAGAACCGGTACTTGGTATAGTTCCTGTTTGATAGTTTAAGTTCTTAAAATAAATAAAAATAATTTAATGTTTCTATTTTTAAAGTTCTAATACAATTTTAAAAAATTTTAATTAATACTCTAAAAATAGAATTAATTTATTAATATTATAAATTATAATTATTTTAAACCAAATTCATCTTAACTCCAAGTATATCAAACATCGAGAGTGGGTCAAATATTTTGAGGGGCAAACCTTTTCTCAAATTTTACACTCAGGAAAAAGGTTTACACCTTGACAGATTTAATCCCTCTCCATGCTCGATAGTTCCGAATTAAGATGAATCTAAACTCATTTCAATATATTAATCAATTTTACTTTGACATTTTTTTATTTTTTTTTATATATCATTATTACTTATAAATATTAATTTACAATTTTTATTTATATGATATTAAATTTATGATAATTAAAATATCCATTTTAAAAAATTTTATTTTTTTATATTCTCTTATAGACAAGAGGTTGTGGAACTCCCAAGATCTTCTCCAACATAGTTTTAGCAAGGGTAATAGTTCTAATGTGACATAGTCCCTTCTTCGGTTGCTAATTAATTTATTAAAGGTTATGCTCTTCAACCAAAACTCTTTGTATAATGAAAATTCTCTGCATAAATCTCTATGCATAGGGAAAGGTTTCTGCACAATGTTCTTTTCATAATGAAATCTGTCCACACAAATCCCTCCACATAGTGAAATATTTCCACACAAAACTCTTTGCATAATGGAAGCTCTATGGAAAAACGTTTCTTAATAACAAATACAAGTGTGGCAAGATGTTCCACACTTACGCATGCATTATTTCTCCACACAGTTCTTTCGTATCATTATTATTATATATTATTGGTAGTATTTTCATACTAAATAATCCATATCTTTGTATTTTGAATACCACTAATTAGTTGATTAAGCATTGTGCGGAGTGTGGAGAAAATTGCGCATAATAAAATTTATCCACATAAAAATTTTCACACAATGAGAGATCTCCACACAAATCTCTTTGCATGGAGAAAGCTCTCCAAATAACGAAATATCTCCGCACAAAACTCTCACCACCATGAAATTTGTTATAACAAATACAAGTGGGTAGCGATGAGGTCTTCGTACAATTCTTCCACATCATTATTATTATATATTTTTGGTAATATTTTAATACTAAATAATCCATATCTCCAAATTACAAATAATAGTAGTTAATTTATTAAGGGTTGTGTGAAATGCAGAGAAAAATCTACACATTGAAATATCTTTGCACAAAACTATTCGCATAATGAAAGCTCTCTTCATAGTTAGAGCTCTCCGTACAATGAAAGCTCCACAAAAAACACTGTGCCCAATTGAAATTTGTTAATAGAAAATATAAGTGTGTGGCGATTTTCTACACTTATACATGCATTTTTTTATCTGCATAGTTATATTATTAGTAATATTTTAACTCTAATTAATCCATATGTTATTATTCTAAATATTGTTAATTACTTGATTAAAGGTTGTGTGAAGTGGGGAGAAAAATACGCACAATGAAATCTCTCTCCAAAATGAAATCTCTACACAGAAAAATCTTCGCATAATGAAAATTCTCAACACAAATATCTATGCAAAGTGAAATCTCTCGGAACAATGAAAAGATCTATGCACAATGAATTGTTCAACATTAGATTAATTTTTTTAATAACAAATAAAAGTGTACAACTTTGCACTTCCCTATGCATTGTCTATGCACATATTCCTCCCACATCCTTATTTTGTTTTGTAATATTTCGAGGACTACATCTTTATCATGTCCAATATATCACCTCGATCAGGGTGGTAAATTGAACCAGTGATTTCACATCAAGGATTTCTTTAACATAGCACCCAATCACCGCCATTCCAAGATGTCGTGGGCCTCCCACATCTTCATTATTATTATACATATTGATATTATTTTAATACTAAATAATCCATATCTTCATATTCTTATCTGTTCTGCCTCAATGTTCCATACTTTCCCATGCCAAATAAATTAAATATATTGTGTTGTTAAGGCTATGTCTCTTAATTAATCAAATAATTACTGCAAAAGCAATGATTACCATTAAACATTAGTGTTATAACATATTATAGTACGTAATTATTCTACTGATAACAGGTAACATACAAAGGACAAGTGACATAGATAGTAGCATTAGATATCTACAGGCTATTGATAGTAGCATTTAGTACTAGAGAATTTGAGAAAGGACAAGTGTGTAGTGCAACCATATATGAAAAAACTATGTCGAGATGGAAATGTTTGCGAAGATGTAGAAACTTGGAGTGACAGATAATAATTATGCTACAGAAAAATTCACAGTTAACATTGAATAATTAATTAATGCTTCGCATTACTATTAATATCTATTCAAAAAATTGACACATGATCATGTTATCGCTTAAATTCTTAATAGAATTTACTATGATGCATTTTATAATGATTTTTGGTTGCAAACATATCAATAAAATTGTATCTATCAATATTAAAAAATATTATTTTGGGAAATTATTTGGTGAATTTAAGTATATCACATGTTTATGCAGTCAATATGCCTCAAATAAAATTGAAGTGATGTGTAGACCTCCTTCATACACTTATCTTTGCATATTTACTTTGTGCAATGAAATATTACTCCACACCTTCACAATCTGCACATGTATAATGGTTACTAGTTGTAGACATATCAAGGAAAACGTATTTATCGAAATTATAAAAGAGTATTTTTGTCGTTTAATTGGTGAATCGATACGTAATTAGGAAAATCACATTGAATATAATAAAGAACCTAATGTTAATTTTCCAAATTGCATGAATTATGGAAATTTTTCTTCTTCCATGTATTATGGTTATCGATTACTCATTTCTCTATTAATGATAGAATGCGAACTACATAATGTTTTAATGTGAGATATAAATATTTCATTATTAGCCTTAACATACTTTTTAATATTTAGTAATTCGTGCTATAGAAAGCTGGCATGTGTGAATGGGTAACCTATACGAAAGTGTAAAAAATAATGAACGAAGGTTCTGCTACCCATATTTCTTATTTCACATCCCTATACTATGTTGGAATAGAAAATGGTTGTCGAGAAATTTTTATCGATGCATTTGTTGAATAAAAACTCAAAGGGCTATTTTATAATTTCGATTAATTTGTTAAAAAGAAATAATCATTATATAATGTTGATTTACCAAATAAATAATTACGTTAACCAAAAAGGGAAATAGAAAAATATGCAAATTAGGTTACGAAAGTATTTTGAAATTAGAGAAATATTTTTTAATTTGTGAAAATATTGGAAAACAAGATTTTACATCGAAAGAAAAGCAACAACTAAATCAATCGTTATTTACATTGATGTAGGGTATATGATGCAGGAGCATCCAGCTCCGAGGAGACAGGAGATGGTTGACCGTCTCAGTTGATTGTTTTTATTCACGAGTTTATGGACAGGTTGTTAAGCCTGTGTTTATTTCTGTTATTAGTTAGTTTAGCTTTGACAGTTGGACAAAAACTGTAAGACTAGGAACATAAACTGTCTTTTCTTTAGTTAGTTAGAAATTGTTTTCTTTTAAACAAGAGTACATTGAAACTGGCCAGGTGGTAGTTTGTTTTCAGTTGACAGGGTAACCGCAAAAAGAAAACGGTTTGATGCCTACTAGTATTTAAACGAGAAGAACTGATAGGTAGGGGTTCGGAGTTTTTTTCAAGAAGATAAAAGAATAGTGAAAAAGCATTATACTCTGCAACCAGTATTAAATTATGCCAGAAGTGCAAATACATGAATGTGCATTTCAAACTCAGAAGTATTTTATTCCTGTTAAATGATATGTAATCACTGAATGTGTTTTTATGCAAACGAAATAAATTTCTAGACTTTGAAATTGAGCAAATATGTGTTGTGTGTGAGGGAAGCAAATAGTTGTGTCTTTTATATCATGCATTAACAGGACACAGGAACAGAAGTGACATAGACATAGTCACACGGAGCATACAATATCTCTGTTCGTCAAGACAAACAAATGGAGGAGCAACCTACAGCGAAACAGGTGAGATTCATACATTCAAACACTGAAGCATTTAATTCGAGAAACTTTACAGAGAATCATTTTACTTTCATATACCAGTCATCTTTAAAATAAGTCCATCAAAATTTCCGACTCAGTCAAATAGTATAGCGAGCCAGCACAGTCCAAACAAGGGTTTGAAACCCGAAATTTATCGCTTCAGTCATAAAATGAAAAGAAACCGTATAACCCTAGAAAGGGTTTGAAACCAGAAGTTGACATAGTCATAAACGAATGCACAGTTTCAGCGTTTTCCAGACCGACAGAGGATTACATCCAGAAACTTGCCAACCAACAGGGTTCGGCTATAGAACAAGAAGTACCAGAAAGAGAAACAAGTCTTGAGAACAGCTAACCACGAGATTTAAAAGGAGTGACCCTACCGGAGGGTTTGAAACGCCGAGGGAACGGACCGAGGTTTCGCCAGGAGAAACCTGCACATGGAAATTGACCACCATAACTCGAGTTAGAATGTGTTCCAGAGATAAATATCCATACAAGACTACAGAAAACAAGCAAACGAGACACAGTCAGAAGAAAACCTTACCAGGGTTTTGGGTTTGGACAGAGGTAAGCCGACAGGGTTTCCACCGGAGTAGCAATCACTGATACACGAAGGAGCCAAGGGGTTAGGGTTACGAAAAACAGCGGCGCGGAGTAAAATCAGAGGGAATAAGTTACCTGTTGTTCCCACTGATGCCAGAAGTAACCTTGGTGATTTTGCCCTGTCGCACCTGCAAGATGGGTTCGATAGCAAATTGACATTAACAGGAAACGAAAGGAGAGGGAAGATTAACCTGTTTGCAAACCAACAAAAATCGACAGGAAACAAAGAGTTACCGACAGTAAGTTACCGGGAAATAGCCCACAACAACCCGACAGTTGGCGCCATTGAAGAAACTGGAGGAAGCTTAGTAACCCGCAGAGGTTACCCACAGGGAAAACGAGCAGACTTGTGGAGAGTATTCGTGAAAACTAGAGGCCATCAAAGGGCCGAAGAAACCTCCTTTCTCGAACCCTTGTTCGACGAAAAACAACAACAATAAAACCATCGTTCACAGTTGAAAGGGTATAGCACAGAACTCAGTGCACAGTAAATGCGCCAAGGACGTGACCAATGGTGTATTAAAAGCGACATGAATCAGCACAGGAATCCATTAAACCAATATACATTCCGAGTTAAATACGAATGATGACGTGTAAAGCACAGTCACATATCCATTGTTGAAGCCATAGTCCGGAGGGAGTTATATTGTCAAACAAAATCACAAATATCACATCAAAGTTTGGTGTTTGGTTTATTATATTATTAATTAAGCCACGTGGTTGAACTGGGACATCACACATGGAGGTTAGACCTTCGTCATTTTTGGTATCAAAGCAAGGGTTTACATAACAGGAAAATGGAGGTTGGCAGAAGAGGAAGAGGTAGAGGGAGAGCAGTCTGAAGAGTGGCAGAAGAGGGACTGCGAGAAGAGATATGGATTTTGAATCAAATATTGGCAGCAGTAGAAGCTGGGGGAAGGAGAGACCCAGCAGATGAAAGTGATGAAGATGCGGCAGAACCAGAAGATGAGTTCGAAGGGGTGACACCTGAACTCAGGTTGTTGAAGTCAGTTTTGCTGTCCAGTCAAAAGCCAAAGCATGAGCTTTCCACTTATGACGGAAGTCTGTCGGCAGAGGTGTTATTAGATTGGCTGAGTGAAGTAAACAAATACTTTGAGTTTGAGGAAACCAGTGAAGACAAGCAGGTGAAATTCGTTGCCACCAAGTTGAAAGGACATGCGTCCTTATGGTGGGACAGCGTTCAGGCAGAAAGGAAAAGGATACATAAACAGCCTATAAGGAAGTGGGCCAGAATGGAGGCAAAACTGAAAGAGAATTTTCTACCTAAGGACTATCAGATCATGCTGTACAGGCAAGTCCAGAATTTAAGACAACGGGGAATGACAGTCAAGGAATATACCAAGGAATTCTATAAGTTGAATTTGAGGGCAGGGTATATGGAGGATACCCCAGAGAAAATAGCTAGATTCGTGAATGGGCTGAGAGGGGAAATACTAGATGAAATTGGTATCCTCTCACCTAGAACTTTGGATGAAGCATACCAGTTTGCTTTGAAGGAAAACGAGAAAATAAACAAGAAGCAGAATGCCAGAAGGGGAGGTGGATCTGGCAGAGGAAAGGGGAAGGCCTTCGGTAAAGGCAGAGGAACAGGTTCCAATGAGGAGAGCAGCAGTTCCAAATCTGCAGGGACAACAGAAAAGGACAACAGCACTAGAGGAGGACGACCAGCCCAGCGAGGGAGAGGAAATGGTCGGGGCAGAGGAACTGTCCAGTGCTACAGGTGCCACAAGTGGGGGCACAAATCGTATGAATGTCCTGAAGGCGAACTAGCAGGTGGGAGAGGAGCTTATGTTTCTCAGCCTGAGGAAGCGGAAGCACCGCCTCAGGAAGTGGAAAATGCACCAGAGACAGGGGAAGCCTTGGTGCTGAACAAGGTGTTGTTAAAACCAGCAAAGGAGATTATGGACCCAGATCAAAGGAAGGCTTTGTTTCGGACAGTTTGCAAATCACAGGGAAAGTGCTGCAAACTGATTATTGACAGCGGGAGCACTGACAATTTGGTGGCCATGGAAATGGTGGAGAAATTGGGATTGCAGAAGCTGAAACATCCCACTCCATACAAAGTGTCGTGGCTGCAGAAAGGACATCAACTGTTAGTTGATGAACAGTGCGAGGTGGAGTTCCAGATAGACAGATATAAAGACAATATTGTCTGCAATGTTATGCCAATGGATTTATGTCATATACTGTTAGGAAGGCCCTGGCAGTTTGACAAAAAAGTGGTTCATGATGGAAGAACGAACTGTTACAAGTTTGTTAAAGATGGAGTCAAGCACACACTTGTACCCATCAAAGAGGAAGGTACAGCAGAAGCTAGTGGAGTAAAAGCACTGTTGATGGGTGGAAAAGAATTCTTGAAACAGATTGAAGATAATGATGTGAATTTTGCTGTTGTGCGGAGACCGAAGACAGTGGTACTGCACACAAATATTTCAGACTTACCCGAGGAGATCCAGGATATGTTGTAGGATTTCAGAGATATCGTAGTGGATGATCTTCCAGATGAACTGCCCCCCAAGAGAGGTATCAGTCACTGTATTGACTTTATACCAGGAGCTAGTTTACCAAATAAATCAACCTATCGCATGAGTCCTAAGGACAACGAGGAGATTAGGAAACAGGTACAGGAGTTGTTGGATAAAGGGCTGATTAGAGAAAGCATGAGCCCCTGTGCAGTCCCAACAGTTTTGGCTCCAAAGAAGGGAGGCGAATGGCGGATGTGTACAGATTCAAGGGCCATTAATAAAATTACTATTCGGTACAGGTTTCCATTGCCAAGAATGGACGATATGATGGACTGTTTGAGTGGGGCAGCTTATTTTTCAAAGATTGACTTGAAGAGTGGATACCACCAGATCCAGATTCGGGAGGGAGACGAATGGAAAACAGCTTTCAAGACGAATGAAGGGCTGTACGAGTGGCTGGTAATGCCATTTGGGCTAAGTAATGCCCCCAGTACTTTTATGCGCCTAATGAACGAAGTGCTGAAAGAGTTCATTGGGAAGTTTTTAATTGTTTATTTAGATGATATACTGATTTTCAGCAAAACCAGAGAAGAACATTTCAGGCATGTTCGAAGTGTGATGAGGAATCTGCAGCAAAACAAGCTGCTGATTAATCTGAAGAAGTGTACTTTTTTTCAGCGGGAGTTAATATATTTGGGGTTTGTAATAGCAGAAAACGAGTTGAAGATGTATCCAGAAAAGATTGCAGCTATACTTAGCTGGCCATCCCCAAAGATTTTATTTGAAGTCCGAAGCTTTCACGGATTAGAAAGTTTTTACAGGAAATTCATCAGGAATTTCAGTGGGATCTGCGCACCTATGTTGGATACGATCAAGAAGGCAAATCAGCCTTTCCGCTGGATAGAGGTAGCGGAGAAGAGTTTTCAGACTTTAAAGGGAAAGATCACAGAAAGGCCGATATTAAGGCTGCCTGACTTCAACAAACTTTTCCAAGTTCGTTGTGATGCCATTGGTACAGCCATTGGGGCAGTACTTAGTCAGGAAGATAGACCGGTTGCATATTTCAGTGAAAAACTGAATGAGAGCAGACAGAAGTACTCAACTTATGACAAGGAATTCTACGCAGTTGTTCAAGCGTTAAAGCATTGGAGACATTACCTATTGGGTAATGAGTTCGTTTTGTTTTCAGATAATTTTGCGTTACAGTACATTATGCAGCAGCATAAATTGAACCAGAAACATGCAGAATGGGTTGAGTATCTGCAGAGTTTTACTTTTGTGTTGAAACATATTAGTGGGAAAGCCAACAATGTGGCAGATGCGTTGAGTAGGAGGAGTTTACTTTTACAGGAAAGTACAATGCAGGTGCTGGGTTTTGAACACCTGAGAGATTTGTATCAGACAGATGCAGATTTTAAGGAGGCCTATGAGGCCTGCCAAAATTCTCTGTTAAGAAATAGTAGTCCATGGTTGGACTATAATTTACAGGAGGGATTGCTGTTCAAGGGAGGACAGTTGTGCATTCCCGACTGTTCAATGCGGGAGAACATCATTCGAAAGAAGCATAGTGGAGGTCTAGCTAGACATTTCGGTATAGAAAAAACTTTTTCACAGGTTGAACACTTTTATTTTTGGCCAAGGTTGCGCCGAGACATGAAGAGATATGTGAGCAGGTGCAAAACGTGTCAATTGGCGAAGGGTCACAATCAAAATGCAGGGCTTTATATGCCACTACCCATTCCGAGCAGACCATGGGACTCAGTCAGCTTGGAATTTGTCTTGGGTTTGCCTAAGACACAGCAAGGTTTCGATTCAGTAATGGTGGTAGTGGATCGATTTTCAAAAATGGCACATTTTATACCCTGCAGGAAGACCAGTGATCCTACTCACGTAGCAGACTTGTTTTTCACAGAGATCGTTAGACTGCATGGTCTACCAAGATCCATCGTTTCCGACAGGGATGTGAAGTTCACCAGGCATTTTTGGCGAACCCTGTGGAAAAAGTTGGATACTCAGTTACAGTTCATCTCTGCTTACCACCCTCAGACTGACGGGCAGACTGAAGTGGTGAACAGGAGTCTAGGAAATCTGCTGCGGAGTCTAATAGGAGAAAATCCGCGAATGTGGGACCGTGTACTTGCTCAGGCGGAGTTCGCGTATAACGATTCGCCGAATCGCAGCACAGGTTACAGTCCTTTCCAAATCTTGTATGGCATGCATCCTCACGGAGTGCATGAACTGCGAGACTTGGGAAAACTTGAAAAACGGAGTGCAGATGGGGAAGATTTTGCCCAAGCAATGAGCGACTTACATGAACAAGTGAAACTGAAATTACAGGACAACAGTCAGAAATATAAGCAGAGGGCAGATTTGAAACGACAGGAAGTTCAGTTTAATGTGGGGGATGAAGTCCTTGCACACCTGCGCAAGGAATGGTTTCCGAAACGGGACTATAACAAGCTAAAATTCAAGAAAATTGGCCCTTGCAAGATCATTCACAAGTTTTCTGCAAACGCATATGAGTTGCAGTTGCCGCCAGGGATAGGGATTTCACCCATCTTTAACGTGGCAGACCTATTTCCTTACGTTGCTGATCCTGAAGATAACGAAACAGGAAGGCCAACATGGGACACCAAGTTTGATGAGGATTCTTGGATGAGACAGATGCCTACGGCACAGCCCCCTGAGATCGAGAGTATTCTCGACACACAGGTAGCCAAACGCACACGTAGGAAGGAATATCTGCAATACTTAGTCAAGTGGAAGAACCATACAATTGAGGACAGTTTGTGGCTCGACGCGACGCAGATACAGAAAGCAGGCTACTCCGTCGATGATCTCATGGAGCGGAGCCATGACTTTTTGCCACCCCGGGAGCCTGATGCAGGAGCATCCAGCTCCGAGGAGACAAGAGATGGTTGACCGTCTCAGTTGATTGTTTTTATTCACGAGTTTATGGACAGGTTGTTAAGCCTGTGTTTATTTCTGTTATTAGTTAGTTTAGCTTTGACAGTTGGACAAAAACTGTAAGACTAGGAACATAAACTGTCTTTTCTTTAGTTAGTTAGAAATTGTTTTCTTTTAAACAAGAGTACATTGAAACTGGCCAGGTGGTATTTTATTTTCAGTTGACAGGGTAACTGCAAACAGAAAACGGTTTGATGCCTACTAGTATTTAAACAAGAAGAACTGATAGGTAGGGGTTCGGAGTTTTTTTCAAGAAGAGAAAAGAATAGTGAAAAAGCATTATACTCTGCAACCAGTATTAAATTCTGCCAGAAGTGCAAATAAATGAATGTGCATTTCAAACTCAGAAGTATTTTATTTCCTGTTAAATGATATGTAATCACTGAATGTGTTTTTATGCAAACGAAATAAATTTCTAGACTTTGAAATTGAGCAAATATGTGCTATGTGTGAGGGAAGCAAATAGTTGTGTCTTTTATATCATGCATTAACAGGACACAGGAACAGAAGTGACACAGACACAGTCACACGGAGCATACAATATCTCTGTTCGTCAAGACAAACAAACGGAGGAGCAACCTACAGCGAAACAGGTGAGATTCATACATTCAAACACTAAAGCATTTAATTCGAGAAACTTTACAGAGAATCATTTTACTTTCATATACCAGTCATCTTTAAAATAAGTCCATCAAAATTTCTGACTCAGTCAAATAGTATAGCGAGCCAGCACAGTCCAAACAAGGGTTTGAAACCCGAAATTTATCGCTTCAGTCATAAAAGGAAAAGCAACCATATAACCCTAGCAAGGGTTTGAAACCAGAAGTTGACACAGTCATAAACGAACGCACAGTTTCAGCGTTTTCCAGACCGACAGAGGATTACATCCAGAAACTTGCCAACCAACAGGGTTCGGCTATAGAACAAGAAGTACCAGAAAGAGAAACAAGTCTTGAGAACAGCTAACCACGAGATTTAAAAGGAGTGACCCTACCGGAGGGTTTGAAATGCCGAGGGAACGGACCGGGGTTTCACCAGGAGAAACCTGCACATGGAAACTGACCACCATAACTCGAGTTAGAACGTGTTCCAGAGATAAATATCCATACAAGACTACAGAAAACAAACAAACGAAACACAGTGAGAAGAAAACCTTACCAGGGTTTTGGGTTTGGATAGAGGTAAGCCGACAGGGTTTCCACCGGAGTAGCAATCACTGATACACGAAGGAGCCGAAGGGTTAGGGTTACGAAAAACAGCGGCGCGGAGTAAAATCAGAGGGAATAAGTTACCTGTTGTTCCCACTGATGTCGGAAGTAACCTTGGTGATTTTACCCTGTCGCACCTGCAAGATGGTTTCAATAGCAAATTGACATTAACAGGAAACGAAAGGAGAGGGAAGATTAACCTGTTTGCAAACCAACAAAAATCAACAGGGAACAAAGAGTTACCGACAGTAAGTTACCAGGAAATAGCCCCTAACAGCCCGACAGTTGGTGCCATTGAAGAAACTGGAGGAAGCTTAGTAACCCGCAGAGGTTACCCACAGGGAAAACGCGCAGACTTGTGGAGAGTATTCGCGAAAACCAAAGGCCAGCAAAGGGCCGAAGAAACCTCCTTTCTCGAACCCTCATTTGACGAAAAACAACAACAATAAAACCATCGTTCACAGTTGAAAGGGTATAGCACAAAACTCGGTGCACAGTAAATGCACCAAGGACGTGACCAATGGTGTATTAAAAGCGACATGAATCAGCACAGGAATCCATTAAACCAATATACATTCCGAGTTAAAGATGAATGATGACGTGTAAAGCACAGTCACATATCCATTGTTGAAGCCATAGTCTGGAGGGAGTTATATTGTCAAACAAAATCACAAATATCACATCAAAGTTTGGTGTTTGGTTTATTATATTATTAATTAAGCCACGTGGTTGAACTGGGACATCACACACGGAGGTTAGACCTTCATCAGTATATCGACCAAATTAGATAGAGAGATATAGATCAATTTCATCCATGGAAATTAATTTTTTTCTTATAAATTTGATGGCGAACTAAAGCGAAACGCTTCTATACTATGGCGAACTAAAGTGAAACGCTTCTATACTATAGTTTAATATTTTTTATTACTCTTATTTTTTATTTTGTAACATTTTCTTTTGCATTTCGTGCGTATTCATTTAAAAAATTTTGGTGAACATAAAATATTTCGTTAGTTCAGATCATTCATAACATAATTCTATTTGAGTCATTTGTATTTGTGTTAAAATACAATATGCCACATGAACAAGGCTGAGTGAGTCATGGAGTTGGTTAACGCGCTGACTCAAATCGATGTCGCCTAGAAATAATTGGTCAAGGGGAGGCTATAGATAATAGTCCTATCAACAAATCTAGTTTTAATGATTCTATATTTGATCAATGTGACATTGGTAATAAGCTTACATATCTCAAACTTCTTGTGAAGAAGCTCCTAAGAAACAGACATGATGACCGTAATACTATTATCTCATTCATGAATGATATCCAATGCAAGAAGTGGCAGATGTAGTACATATGAGCAAATTTGTAGATAGGTCGAGAGCATTTAAAGGAAAAACTAAATTGCTTTGAAGTAATATTGGCTCATATGGATGAAAAAGTACATTTTGAGTTTCAACTTACACCATTAGCAAGCTCATAAATAGAGAATCCCATCTATAAATACCCCTTATAGTTAATATCATTTGGGTATGTAATGGTCCTGAAATTTTTCTGGTCAAAATTTTTTTTGTTAAGTTTTTATTGATACTGTAATCCTTCCTTTTTTTGGCAGAAAATTATACTTAGTTTCATTTA
Organism: Pinus albicaulis; assembly: GCA_034641835.2. Lineage (NCBI taxonomy): Eukaryota > Viridiplantae > Streptophyta > Pinopsida > Pinales > Pinaceae > Pinus > Pinus albicaulis. The sequence continues at coordinate 246,027,065 of CM076573.1, read as the reverse complement.
CAAATTATTCCAACATTTATTTCATCCATAATAGTGTAAGTATAATAAAATTACAAAATAGCTATTCGAAACATTGGCCTAGCTTTATATGCACTAGAGAGGAAGAATGCATGATTTGATATAGTCCCTCCTACTTAACAAATTCCCCCATACTCAATTTATCTGCTCACACTTTCTATTAATTAATTACAAAAATTAATTTCTCATTGACTATTGCAAAATAAAATATGGAGTTTTTTCCGAACAATTTGAAAAATGAAGCACATTTGTTAAAGTATTATGAGATTGTGCTTTCAACTTTAGCAAAGTAATTTATTGTATCATAATTCTGTGATGTTTTTAGAAATTGATAAATTTTATTATTAAGTAAATTTGATTTGGTCATAAATTTAAAGTTAAATTTTATTTAATCACAATCAATGTTTCATTGTGTGGACATTTTCTTGTGTGGAGAAATTCAATTTAAGCGAAAATTTGTCACGTTTTCGTCTCTGCACACGCTACCTTTGTATATTTCGATAATGTCAGTTACAATGTAACAATATGCAAAGATAGTGTGTGCAGAGACCAAAATGGGACAATTTTACAATGTTACAATGCTAATTATAGTTAATCTCTCGGAACAATGATTTATTAATAAGAAATTTTTTATCAAATTTTTCCACTTGCTCAACCAATTTCAAAATTTAGTATATGTTAAAGGCTATATATTGTAATATTCTCGACATAGTAAAAACTATTCTATTTACAGTTTCTTTTTCAGATTTGTATGATAATGATTTATTTAGATATTTGTTAAAATTTTGCATGAAAGAGCCTTCTTTATAGAAAAAATTACAAATTTGATAAATCAATAAAATAGTGCAATAAATCACATTGGATAGAAGCACATATGACATACGACAATGAAAAATATAGTAAATAATGGTAGTAAATAGCACAATGTAAATATTAATAGCCAATAGCAAGCGGATATTAGGGGGGTAAGAAAGAAGTATGTGAAGTGCAAACGAGAAAGAGACAACCTCGACAGGAGAAAAAATATGCATCCACACAATTTTTCAACGTTAATAGTTCAACAAATTATGTAAATCAAATGTTGGAATATTGTTGAATATACATGTATCTATAGACCTAAATTATTTTGTAAGTTATGTCGTATTGTTCAATATATAGTTTTTTGAAATAAGGATTTGATTTAGTATTTTTTTGAGTTTTGTATGATAATTTTTCATTTAGAAATTTTTTTAAATTATGTGTATAGAAATTAGTTATCAAAACAACTTATTATAAATATGTCAATGCATTACAAAAAACATAAATATGTTTATAAGAAATATGTGAATGAATTAAAAACAAACGAAAATACATTTTCTAATATTTTTCAAATAATTATAGTATTCACAATTTTGATAAATAATAATAAATATAAAAAATAACATCGCAAAAAGACCGATATGACATGGGAGAATGAACTAGGTACACATTAGAATCAGAACATAGTTAATTCCTTCGAAATATGAAAATCGAGTTTCAAAGACAGTTAAGTGTAACATAACTATATAGTAAACATAGTAAACAAAAAATAAATAACTATATAAGACAATAAACTAGTTACACATTACAATGAAAAGATAGATAAATAATGTTAGTAAATAACATAGTACAAGAATCAATATTCAAAGGGAAGTGAAGGAAGATGGTGGGGAGGGGAGAATTGTGTGGAATGCAAAAGAAAAAAAACTAGGTAGGCAGGGAAACAAATCCTCATCCACATCTCTACATATTCAACTTTAACAATTCCACGAATTATGAAAATATATCGGACATAGTTAAGTGAAACATAATGTATGAATTTTTTGTTTTTAAACTTTTGGAAACTAAAAATGAAATAAAAATGTAACATTGGTAGCTTTGATTTGGTGGTGTAAATTTCTGACACTTTAAGCAAAGCACAAAAATTGAAATTCCATCATCTTAGTAAATAGCAGAGTACACAAAATAGAACTTGAAAAAAGAAGTTCATTCAAATACGTTCTTGTATAATGTAAGAAAATGTCATTTCGCTATTAAAAAAATTAAACAATGATAAAATTATTGAACCAAAAACTATAAAATTATGTCAATATTTGAAGTATAGATATGTGAAACAACATAAATATGCATAACGCCTTACCCCTTACCCATACACAATAGAACATTGCCTGAAAATGTGAAATCAGATCCTAATCACCCAATAAACTGAAAGAGCTAGTCGACAATAGTTAAAATTTTCAATCATGAAGTATAAGATAATGTTAATATTTGTTGACAATGCAAGAACTCAGAATTGCACCATTATTATATTTCCCAACAACGTAAACAAATAAAACCTTCATTGTATATATATAATCACGTTTTGATGGTTTATTGAAAATGTGCCATGTGTCTCAAAATTGGACAAAAAGTCAATTATAACAACAAATTTGTTTGTACAACATTTCTCATAAGAAACTATTTTGTAGTTCAGGTAATAAATTTTCCAGTTCTATGCCTTTTAGAACACAATATATTTTAGTCCTATCATTTGCATGTATAATACAGTTTAAGCGATGGAAATAAACGAAGACACATTTCTCGATGGAAATGGTAAAATAAAGCATATTTTTATTCTTAGTTCTAAGACTTCTAATTAGACTATTTCATTATGCACATAAAATTGATTCGTATATGCATTAATCGTTGTTAGTTGTCCTTGGAAGTCCTATAAAATTGATATAGAAAATAAAGTCTTAGCAACATGAAATAAAATGTATTTTTATCCTTTTCTCTATATATATAGACAGGCACTCACACAAACACAAACACACACATAATAGGTACAATATAATAAAGATTAATGTGCATATTCCACTCGCCGATGAAAGCAATTTTCTTAGATTTTAAACTTTCTTTCCTTTTTTCAATGGACATATGAACGTCAATTGTGAAGTTTGGAAAAATCTTTATTTCTTTCTAATTATATTTTTTAGCAATATGATATAATTAGCAATATGAACGAAAAAACATTTTCTTGCAATTCTATTTGAATTGAAAGGCATGAAAAAATACGTTTATCATGTACTATGCAACATTTGTAAAACAATACATGGAATCTATATAAAAAATGGAAAATAACTTCGTAACAATGAAACATTCCAATATACCAAAGCATATCGTTGTCATGTTCTGTTTTGCATGGTTGTCTTTCATTTCTAACACATATTGGATTGTTGTATGTGTTACCAAAATTTCAATAGCACCAATTGTGTAATTTGGAAATGGATCTGAACTATGGGACATATTTGTAACCATCATATTTGAAAAGAATCAATACTCTATATAAAGAGGAAAAGTATTTTCTACAATGCTAAATCTATTTAGACAAATGGTTTTTTCACAATCACTACTATCATATTTATGATTTGGAATTATTTCAAAATCTCTAATAGAAACACGAACATTTGCAATAACTTTTTTCTCATGTTATTCGATAAACTTTGTTGTAGCAAGAAATTCAGTTTTCATTTTGGCTTTCTGATTTGTTAAATTTTCATGAAGTATTTATTTTGTCTTAATATATTTGTCCAAGAAAGTTCGATATGTAACAAAGGTGATGCCATGAACATTGCTCATGATTATGTTGTTACTAATATATTTGATCAATAACGGGATAAACTCAATATTTTTTTTACAAGTCATGAGCATTGAATTGAAATTAATTCAAAGAAAAAAAATAGAAAAAAAAATATGATATACACTTAAGTAAACCTAGATAGAACTACCTATTTGATTTTTCTTCTTCCCTATTTTTTGTTCCCTTAATTTTGGCTCTTGTGATATGGGTGAAAGCATGAAGATGGGTTACACTTTTGGGCCAAATGTGAGGGCGAAATTTCAAGTTTTTCCACTTTTATCGAATCGAAGCCCTCAAAAATCAGATAATCACTATGAATTTTGATTCAGAGTAAAAAGACAAATTGTGGATAATTATGTTTTTTTCCTAATGTTTTTCTTTGAAAAAAAATTGTTGTACAATATGTCAATTTTCCATTTAATTAAATTATTTTCCTTGCAAAATTTCACACATGTTAAGAGGTATGCGTGTGTTCACGTACCATAACTTAGTCTGAAATGTGTAACTTTTAACACACACACACACACATATGAAAAAAATAATTTTTTTATTTTGTAAGGTTTTCCTCGACTATTTAAATAAATAGAAAAATAGAAGTACCATTTTCAATAAGACTCATAAAAGAATATAGTGATATTTTCCAAAAAAAGATATTTTATATATTTTTTGATATTGATTTTGTATTCAATCTCTTTAATATGGTTCCCAAAAAAATTAAGAATTATGTTTAAAAGAAATAAGATGAAAAATATCATATGAATTAAAAAGTGTCAAAATAATATGCTATTGGATAGAGGATTCCTTCATGAGTCCAACTTCATCAACTCCACCACCTAAGGAAAATTTTATCCCTATGTCTACTAGCGTGCAAAATGAAGTTGCAAGAAATTTTGGAGAAGGGTTGATGAAATTGTAGATTTTAGGAGTTAAGAGGCTCGATCGAGCACTTAAAGCACTCAATCGAGTGCCTAAAATTCAAATTCAAATAGCTCTATTAAGATTTTTGTAAACTCTCAATCAAGCCATATACGTGGTTAACAGGGGCTCGATCGAGTGCCATGGCTCGATTGACCCTCTATAAAAAAAAATGAATGATCTAAAATTAAGCTTTTACCTCTTTCTAAAATTGCAAATCTTATTATAATTTTTGTTATCATGTCATGTAAATAACTTATTAAATTAAATAATAATATTAAAAGAATATTATTATTATTATTAAATTAAATGATGAAATGATATTACTATCGGATTAATTTAAAAGAATATAAAATTTCTTATATTATAAGATATACTAGCACAACCACCTTAATAAATGTAGTTGACATACGCTATAGGTGTCAACAAAACAATCATTAACAAAAAAAGAGTCATACAAGCTAACTCAATATGTTAATTTTATTTAATCTATTTTTATTATAAATCTAATATATAATATATATATATATATATAGAGAGAGAGAGAGAGAGAGAGATATTTGAAATCCTAAAGTAATCATAACCTAAAGCTACCTTTCAAGAAATAAAACCTAAACAATGTCAATTAGAAGACATGAAGCGCTCTATGTATCTTTGATGGACGTAGCTAGAACATTAATATTTTGGAAAATTTTAGATAATATTTTCATGGAAAATTATGATTTTCCCTCAATGTGAATGTACAACATACATTTGAAATCTTGCATTTTATATATGTATTATTAAAAAAAAGTGTTGTACTACATCAATATATATATATATATATGTTTTAATTGTCAAAATATTTAATTTTGTTTAAATATAGAGTATGATAGAATGGGAGAGAGGGGTAAGAGAGAGAGGGGGGGAACAAATATGGAGAGAGGGAGATGAGGAGAGTGTCTCCAATAACGAGAGAGAGCTCAAGATATGGAATCGGAGGAAAATATAAGGAAGGAATAAGTTCAAGAGATATAAAGGGAGAGAAAGAGAAAGAGTGAATGTTTGGGGATAAGATAGAAAAACAAAGAAGGAGATATGGAGATAGGAGAGGGGAGGGGAGCGGATAGGGAGAGGGGATGATAGAAGGAGTGATATTGTGAACAAGTTTTAGGATGAAACTTAGAAAACCTAAATTGAATACGAATATGTATTGACAATTCAATATTTGCTTAAAATAACTTAACACAAAACGTTTGATATAAAAAACTTTGGAATATGGATAAAACTTGAGAGGATTTGAAGAAATAAAATAAAAAAACCTATTGGTAAAACTTTGGATAACTTGAAAATTATTTTTTTGGAAAGGGTAAGTTTGCGATAAGACCCCCAATTTTTCAAACCAATAAAAAATGAATGTTTCATTAAAACTTTGGTTAAAACAACGATATGAAAAAACTCGAACTAATTAATAATGTTCAAATTTACATTGATAGCCATATACCTACTACATTGACAACTATAATAAGGGTAATTGAGTCACTTTTATGCATGTAAGGTCGAATTGCATAAATCATGGTCGAATTGCATAAATCATTTGAAAAATTATAGGTATGTGGATTTTTCGTTATGATGAAAGTTGAAGGGTTTACTTTTATTTTGATTTGAAAGGTATATAGTCATTTAAATTAAAAATAGAGTTCAAAAATTATAAAAAAGAGTGGAATAATATATTTTTATTTTAAAATTTGAAGTGTTAAAAATTAATTATCATAGCATAAATGAATTACATTTTTGATTAAAAATTTAATAACAAGTAATTTTAAATATAATTGTAAAATGAGATACTTAAAAATATTTTATATTTAAGTTCTCAAGAATAAACCAGTAACTATTATTAAGGTTTTCTAGGGGTGGTAGGAGCGAGAGGGGTGATTATATGCCTCGATGAACAAATAAAGATACAATATGTTTGGGGTACCTTACAATAGGGTGGTTGGGACAAATAGGCTCTAATGGGTAAGCAACTACTAAATCCTTCTGGGTCAATACTGAAAGGGGGATACACGTAAAGCAGCCAACCGTACAAAGCCAGCCAAGCAATCCAGCCAAGCAAGCAAGCAATCAAGCCAGCCAGCCACTCAAGGGTTCAGGAAAACAGCCCTTTTCCCCTTGGATCAAAGGCCTCGCCCCCCCTATCCCTCCCCAAACTCCCATATTCCTAGCACTCCCTGATGCCCCTGCTCATTGCCCCATCACCTCTCGCTCACCTTACCGGGACCAGGGTTTACTTATAGGTGGGGAATGGTGCTAATTAGGAGAACCTTAACAATTTGTTGCACTAATGAAATCTAGTTGTTAGAGTTAGTTAATGGAATAGATTTTGAATTAAGTGCATAGAAACCTACCTGGCATTGACACTGGAGGAGTATCAGAATTGAGTGGATCACCACCTACCTACCTGGGTATCCTACCAGCATAGAACATGATGTAGTTTCATCCTGTATAACTTAGATATACCTCTCTTAATGGAAACCGGGCCACCACCTCATAAGTGCATATGAACCTAAGAAAGACTCATGCAAGTTACCAATGGATCTACCACGGACTCATGCTGGAGGTTACCGAGCCGCAGAAACATTTGGTGTTTGCCGGACTACGAATAGAGGCCTGGAACTTGCCCTGGGCACTTATTGTTTAAGTGGTTGTTGTTTTCAGTTGGAACCTTGTCATGCATGGAGAAGTCGTTGTTAGGGTAATTGGTGCACCTCACAACACTGGGGACTACATAATCCGTGTGCCCTCCATCATACCGGCCAGCAGCATCAGCATAAGCATCAGCAGAAGCTTATTGTTGTTGTTTCCTTTTCAAGAAATAAGCACAGCATAATATACCACCCATTGTATAGAACTAGATGCTACTAGTAGCTCCTTCCTACAACCATTCCAAAATACCTTATTCTTTTTTTTTTTCACTCTATGGCTTTCACTGAGGGTTTAAGAATATCTTATGCTTTAAGTGATTAGAGCTAAGCCACAAACCTTAGATCAGGCCATGTTGTTGCCTATAAAATAGCAAAAATCCATGTCTTGGCTTGGACTTTTGACATTTTCATACTACCTCCAAACCCTAGCTAGATAGAACCATACTCCTAATAATTATAAAACTGTAAACCCACCGTGAACACCCAAAGAGAACCTCAAAAACTCAATGCCCAAGCTCCTAGACCTAATCATCCAAATGTTCAGAATCCTCCAAAGAATTACTAGGATAGCAAAGGGGTACAAACCAATGTGAATGTTGTACACCTGCCTACCTAAATAACCTCAGCTATAGATTAGAATCATGCAAAGACCTTATCAGCCTCCAGCCCCAACCTAAACTGCAACCTTACCTAGACCGTTGATAACCTGTTGGAGAATGAAATAGATATGTCTAAAGTGTAGGGAACCTTATATGTTTGGTAAAATAGACTACCCCAAAAACCCTACTTCTTAGGTCCCACATCCTAGATTATAAGTTATCCTAGACTTCCACACCATTCTCCTTTTTTTTCTTCTATCCACTTTATCAGGGGGCATTACTTGGAGTCTTACAAATACTATAAGGGAAAACAAAACAAAAGGCTTAAGATGAGACCTCTACCTAGCCGCTTATTCACCTAGATCACTCACGCCTGGGGATTGGAACCCTTACCCCACCAGAGGCATGGAACCTTCATATTAATAGAGATCTTATTACCAATAATACATGAGCCAATCCAGGTAACCTCACTTAGATATTTTGAACTGAAAACCTTCACCCTAGCCCCCCCTTGGGATAATCCTTTTTTTGAAACCGTTAGCCATGTGGATCTATTGTTACACCATGAAGAAAGTAGTGTTTTTACCAGGAGCCAAGCTGCTTCACTTAGTACTAGCTAATCTGTTAACTCGAAGGTTGCAGCTAGCATTCCTGTTTTGACATCCAATGATGTTCCTATCAATGTAGTTCTGATATCAGCTATTGTTCAAGTTAGTGCATCTATGCGTGTTTTTATAGAAGCAACGTTCCGACATCTGTCTTTGTCCCTATATATATATGTAATTACGTAATTGCCCGTTGTTCCAGCATTCGTACGCGTTCCTACTTTATAGTGTGCATTACCTTATGTTCCTATAAGCTTAGTTTCGGCATCCCATGAAGTCCTTAGAAGTAAAGTTCCAGCTGCAAGTGTTCCTAAACAGTTGACCGGGTTTCATTAGTATAACCTAAACCAATAGCAAAGGCAAGAGCAGTGGTTCCAGCACCAAGAGTTTAAGCAGCAGCACCAACAGCGGAGAAAGCAACAAAGCAAGCATAGACAGTTCCAGTTGATTCAGCAGTTGTAGTTGTTCCGGTTTCATATCCAGTTGGAGAACTAGTAGTTTGAATTCCTCCTTGTGTTCCTACATTTCCAAGTGTTCCTAGAAGTATAGTTCTAAAATTGCCTTTTGTTCCAAGAGCAGGCGCTCCGGTATCTTCCTTTGTTCCTACTATATATGTATTTGGTGCTGTTCATAGAAGTGGTGTTCCAAGATATTATATTGTGCCTCGAAAGGATGCTCCAACATCAACTATAGTTACGATATATGTAATTTAAGCATTGCCTGTTGTTCCAAGAAATGATGATCCAAGATACCCTGTAGCTCCTAGGGGCGATGCGGAGGCAAAGACAGCAGATGCAGTTGACTGAGTTGAACCAATTTCATCAGCTCCAGCTGAATATCCACCGGTTCCATATCTAGTTGCTTAGCCACCAGTTGCATCACCAGTTGATCGAGTTGATCTTGTTCCAGGAAAATAAGCAGCCCTACCAGCAGCATCTAAGGTAGCAAAGGCAGAGTCAGCAGGAGGGGAGGCGGGGGAGAGCAGAGGGCAGAGGGCTTAGGGCGCGCGTATAGATAGGGCTTCTATGCAGTGGCTTCGATCGAACAGGCTTGGGGTTTTGATCATTCTCAAATGGCATGGAATCTTATAGATCTTCTGTGTTAGCCCTTCCCTGTGAACATCGGTATTTGTTTCTACTTCTGACCTAATAATTGGTTCAGGATCACACGATATCGCTTCATCCATAAATTAGGTTGGTTCAATCAAGGCAAGCACAGCCCTAATGCCTAGCCTCTTTCCGGGGTTTGGTTTCAACCCGATCCATTCCATCGAAGGAGTCAAAGAATCTTTTCATATCTAGAGCATTTGAAAGATTGGGCGTAAGAGTGCTAAGTGAGACTTCGGCAATGTGTAAAGTCACTATTGAGATAGAAGCCTATCAAATGCCCTATTTCATTCAGGCGGTCTCATCTCCAGTCCTATCTCAGCCTCCTCAAAGACATATTCATATCCTAGAATCAGCCTGCCTAAGCGGGATCATAATCGGATTGGTACCTGCTTAGCCTCTAGGTTTTCCTCCATTCCAGCAGTTTCAAAGCTCAGGTCATGTTGAAGCATAGGTGTCCTTCATATTGTATTTCTTCCAGCACTCTCAAGAAATAAGCCAATCTCATGCCCTATCTCAGGCGGTCTCAGGGAAGTACTCAGCCTCCTCAAAGACATATCTGTAGTATCAGCCTGCCTCTTCATCGCGGTGTAGCGGGTTCGGAAGGCAAGAGAGGGGCAGTGCCTTCAGAATGGCTCCTTTCAGATTCATGATCCGGGTAGTGGTATCGGGTGGCTGGCTCTTGTGGTGGTTCGGGCGGCTGGCTCTTGTGGTGTTGGGTTCGGAAGTAAAGGTTCGGTAGTTGGTGGCAAACCCAATGCATGGAGGTGATATCATATTATCATATATAGAGCATTAGTTCGAATGGGCGTATGAGAGTGCTCAGTGATTATTCGGGAATGCGTGTAAGTAACTTGGAGAGATAAGCCTCTATCATGCCCCTAGAGAAGCCGGGATCTGCTCTAGTCGTCAGCCTGCTCAAATTCCTATCAGTAGAATCAGCCAGCCTCAGTGGTGGTGTAGCGGGTGGCAGCCTTTCCTCTCATCATATTTGTGGAGTAGCGGGTTACTTACTTAAAGGAGCGAAAAAAGGTGAAGGTGGTTGGTTGGGTAAAAATACTCACTAGGGGTTCTGGCTGCTGGTGTTGGATCTTTAACGAGTAGTAGCAGTTCCAGGCCCAATAGCAGCACGGGGTACGGTTCAAAGCTTATACCTTACCTTTCAGTGAACACGCCACCTCACCCATCGGATGGATGAGCGACTTCGTTCCTTCTATTAGTGAATTTACCATATTGATAGGCGTTCAGACTCTCTATCATCTTGACACGCCACCTCACCCATCGGATGGATGAGCGACTTCGTTCCTCACCATATGAATAGTGAGTCCCTACCGGGCCTTTGCTTTGTGAATTTCCCCACATTGATCTTTATGGAGAGAGCGCTAGAGGAAAGGGCACCCTACCCCTCCACAGAGAGGATGGATACCCGTTGACAGAGAGAGCGATTGATTTTGATTGATTGATTGATTGATGGAGTGCTGCCTGCCTTTACTCACCAATTGCAGAATGAACTTAGAGATAGATTTACGGGCTTCTAAAACCACCACTTGCTTTGAACAAAAAGACAAAGTGGATACGGCAACTTATAACCTTTACTATGAAACCTCTTGTCAGCTGCCTCCCTTTACCTTGACTCTTACCACCAACCCTGTTCACTTCTAGATACTGCCGCCTGCCTTATTTAGATAGACTTACGGCATTAGATCAGACGGATGGGGATGGAAGGGCGGCTTCACATTGAGAAGATAGAGCCTTCTTGGACGGGCTTCATACAGCATTACCAGCCTTACATTACACTTACTTCAATTTCTCCGCTGGGTACCACTATTACCTATCCCGCTTAGGAGCCTTGCCGAGACGATTCATCAATTAGAAGAACCCACTGCAAAGAATAGACAGAAGACCTACTTGCCCTTTCATTTCATGCATCTCACTATCCACCTGAATACTTATACCTTTTAGCCCCTAGACCACTAATAATTAATCGCTTAGTCAGTACTTACTGCTACAGAACTTCTCTTCATCGGGTCAGGATAGGGTTCACCCAGTCTACATCCAGTATCACAGACAGCACAACATCACGTAGTACCCACCTTCAGACCTAGCACCTGCCCTAGACACTTGCTTCATTCATCGCCTTAGTGCATGGGTACTGCTATTTCCCTTTACGGACGGGATCCACCAACCCCCGGGTTGACATCGAGATTGATCATGTCTTTCTCCATGGAGACAGCTTTATCGAACATCTTGGCGAGTGTCCGTTTGCCAGACCTTCTACAAAACATGGCAATTGTGATAGGCAATGCTCTTGTGTCAAAGTAAATCTGCATATTCTCCGCGGGTATGGAATCAGCTGGGAATTTGTTCAACAATGTCATATGTCTTTGATTGAAGTCTTTGATCCTTTCCTTATTGTTCATATTAATCTGCGCAAGTTCTAGCATGAGAGTATCAGGTGTTTTATCGTCTCCAAACTTGACCAAGAATAGGGTATCAAATCCAGCTTGTAATTTACCTTTGTCGAAGGCTGAAATACCACGTCGAGGCCTTTCCTTCGAAAGTATAAGGGAACAATTGAACAAACTACATCCTCGTGTTGGACAGCCATCAGTCTGATGGTGAGCATGAACTTATTGAGAGGATCTTCCGGAGGTTCTTTCTTGTCAGGGTCATACTTTGGAAGCAATTTATCCGGATGTTTTGGTAGATCATCTGTCATTTCCACCGCATCTTGGGCCAACCAAGGTTGGACTGGCTAATAGGCACCGGCCATATTTCTTGGAGGACTCAGAGGTGTAATGAGCGGAGTATGAGGGAGGCCTGGTCGATGGAGGACTAGGTGGTTTGGTTTAAATACACCACCGTCGAAAAGCTGATGCGACGAAGATCCGACTGGGCTTTCAGGAATGAATTCTAATGGTACTTCGATCTTTTGTACTGTATCAGAGATGAGATCTTCAAGAGAAGGATAACAGGACAAAGGTTCACTATGTGATCTAGTCCTCGGTGGCTGCCTTCGCCTGGGTAGATCATGCACTATGGGTCACTTTCTGATTCCCCCGCTGTATGACCTAGTTATTCTTTGAAGCTCATCAATGTGATCGTTGGGAACCAAGTACGGAACGCCTTGTTGCTCTTCGTCTGATTGCTGTTCAAGAGCAGATTCGAAACCTTGAGGAAGGTAGTCCTCAAACTGAGTAGAAGAGTCCTTATATGTGATTTCTGGACTGGGAGTCGAGACAGGCGGGTCCTTCAACTTATATTTCTGGGTTGGCAATGTTTTAGGTGTTTGGCTCTTCTTTGACTCGTGGAATGACTTCGGCACGTGTGTCCTGCGTTAAAGAGGATCAGCCATACACCACGCGCCTCTCCAGACGTTCCCTTGGTATAATTCATTCGGGTGCAAAAGTGGCATTATAACGCTATCTAAGGGTCTTTCAGATCGATTCAATAGTGGGCATAAAAGCCTAAGCGAGGATCCAATGAGCCCAGTAAAGTATCCCCGGCCATTTTCCCGGTATCTAGGCTGAGTATCCGAGTCGAGTAGCCGACCGATTCGAGCAGCCGAGTATCCGAGCCGAGTCGAGTATCCCGGCCCATTGGATTAGCCAAGTCGATCAGTCAATTAGCCAAGCCTAGTCGAGTAACCAATCGGAGTAACCAAGCCAATCGGAGTGTCCCATCCAAGTCTGAGGGATGAGTTGACAAATAAAGGCTTCTTTTAAGGTCCCAAGGCGGAGGTCTGATGCATAGGTTCCCAAGTCTAGTCCCACCAAAGGCTGATTTCCAAAGGCTAGTCCCAAGAGGTCTTATTTTTGGTTTCCAAGTAAGAGTTTCAGTAGGGTCTCCTCAAGGAGGAGGTGAAGTTCCCAAGGGTGAGGTATGATGCATAGGTTCCCAGGGATATTCCCAAGGCAGACTCATCTGGAGGTTAGGTCTCGAGGTCAGTGTATAAGTGGAGGTCCATTCATCCATTACCGATCATTGGAAACACATCATGTCATTATCTATCGGTGTTCAGTTTCATTGGTGACCCACCCACCTCACTCAAACTAGTTCACTTCCACTCCTTCTGTTATTGTTTGCTAATCGATGTCTGTATGAAGTTAAGCACCCTGTTACTAGTCCAGGAGGGTGGTGGGCCCCCCCCTCGCAGTGTTGTTTGGTGCAATGCGGGGAGGCGTACTGAGGAATCAGGGGAATGCAGGGAGAATGTGCTAATGGGCCTTCCTGGGTTGGACTTAGCAGTTGTCTGTGGTAACGCCTATCCTGATGGGTCATTTTTGAAGTATTCATAATATACGTTATTATACAACAACAATTGGCTCCGCAACTTCTGATGTTGCACCATCATTCATTCAATCATTCAATGACCTCTTGGCATCGGCTAGGTCTGACTGGCGAACCTAAAGTGGTGAATCAACGTATGTAACGCTTCGCCATTGATCTATTTGAGGTAGGAACTATTGTTCCGTAGCGGTAAGTATCTTTCGTAGGGGTATGGTGGAAATAACCCTCTCGGGTATGGTGGATGAACGGGAGCCTTTTCCTCTTCTCTCGGGCATGAAACCATGGTTTAACCTCACTCGTTTGGTGGTAAGGACTTTCCTTTTCCTACTCCGTAGTAAGTGCTTGAAACTACCGATCATTTTTATACAGTCTACAGAAACAATAATCAAATAGATAATAAAATGATTCAATACCTTTGCAGAGATATCTTTTCTTGCCTGACTGAAAGGACTTAATGGGCTTTGCCTTACTGATCTTCCACACACAAGTTACCGACAATAATCACTCCTTCTTTCCTCATTCTTAAGAGTGATAGGAGGGGGTAACAACCAAACTATATATCTACCTCTTTGGAAGGGATTAGAATTATCAATAGCAAGGAAATTTTCTAAACTTATGGTGTTTGGAGATTCAATGATTGTAATTTGATAAGGGGGGAAATAAAAGGGATCCCAAAGTTGTTTCTTATGTCCTATATTGCAAAGTATTTGTTTATGAACAATAGACTAGTGAAGAAAAGGGCCAAAAAAGTTAGGTATGTAGGAACAAAAAGCTAAGGATGTTGAATATGAGCTGCAAGAAGAAGTTGAAGAGGGACGATTGCCATCTGCCAGATAAATTATCTTGTTTTGAAAATTCTTAATGTTATGTAGATATAAATTGTTACTAAGAGGTTTTTGTAAGGAATATGACATACTTCTTTTTATAAGAATTGGTAAAAAAATCCACAACAACAAGTTTTCAATATTTTTGACTTCTAAATGTAGTATAATTACGGAACATGAAGAAATATGTAAGGTTTCTTCCCCGAAACCATATTTTATTTAATATAAAAATACCTACCCGTTATCTTATTAAGGTTTTAATATGGACAACGGGAAACTTAGGTATTTGCACATTAAAAATAAATATATTTTAATAAAAATATTGATAAATTGTCATTTTTGGAAGAATGTTAAAATGCTAATATTTACAATATGAAGATTTAGACATAATAAAAAATTGAATATTTATATGAATATATATTGAAAAGAGTTTTTACTATGTATTTGTATAATAGGAGAGCAATAAATATTAAATTCATATATGGAACATATCGCAGAACATGCTTATTCCACCAAGTTACTTTCTCCAAAACCTTCGAGCACATTGAGTATGTTTCTTATACATCATATTGTGATATAAGAAATTTTATAACTTGAGGTCTTTTTCAAGGGAAAGAATTGAATTAAAAATATAAAAGCTTCAAATATAACCTACTCGTTTTGCGCGCATATAAGAGCATGAAAATCTAGCATTATTGTATCCATGGCTATATATTTTGGCAAAAATATTTATGATTTGGAGATTCATGAGATCCATACAAATGTGAAGCTAAAGTAAAATTTTAATCAAGATCACCAAGTTAATATTCTTCTTGAAGATAATAATTTTCATTTCATCTTTCAATGAATGAAAAAATCATTCTAATAGTGGATGTTAGAGCATTGATCCATAAATTATTATCGATATTTCACTAGATAATTTGGCATAACATATCTACTAAAATTAACTGAGCTCTACACTATGGAAATTTTTGATGTTTATTAATTATTATTTTTATTCTTATGCATATCACAGATAAAATGTGAAAAATAGAGAAAACTGAAAATACAAACACACATCAATCAAAATTAACAAAATAAATGCTCTCAAAAACCCTTATAGGGGAAAACCTAGCTAAAAGGAGAGGTTGTTTTTCTCTTGATTTCTCTGTTGGCAATATGATGTATGTGTTGTCCTTGATGGCAACCTACTTGATGAAATAAGATTTTTGGCAATATGATGCAATGTGATGTCTTTGATGGCAACCTACTAGATGAAGTTTTCCTTGATGGAAACTGACTTGATGAGTTGTCTTTGCATGGCAACCTACTTGATGAAGTTGTTCTTGATGGAAACCTGCTTGATGAGTTGCCTATGATAAGCAACCTATGTGTTAAATATGTAAGGATGATGTGTATCTTGTGTTAAATGAGGAAGGATGATGTATCTACGGATCGGCTCGGAAGTAGCTGAAGAAAGGAATTCCGGTCGTTGAAAATGAATAATCACAATGTGTCTCGCTTGTATGTGGGTTTGTCAAGCAAGTAGCGTATGTACGCGGAAAATTACGTGCCAAGTAGCGTATGCCTATGTGCGCTTCAAAAATTCATAAAACCAAGGGAATTTACCACGGTATTGGCCCATTGTATTGACGTTTAAGATATCTACTGATCAAAGTCCCGAATACCATTAGTAGTTGAGTGGTTTTGACTCATGGTATTGACAAAGGCTAAATCTATATAAGGAGAAGAAGATCATAGTGCAAGGGTGTGCATGAGTCTGGGTTTTCAATGAATATTTCACTCTGAAGTATATCTGCATGGAATGGGTAATAGTTTGTTGATTGATCTGAATTAATAATGCACCTATGAAGAAAATGATGAAGAGGGATCTCTAGATCTGAAAAGACTATGTATTTTCTAGATCTATTTATGGAATTTTTAGATCTGAGATGAGGCGAATATTTCCTGAAGTAAAAGGGTAAGATCTGAGCCATTTATCTGTTCTGAAGAATTGCGCAGCCCTACAAAGTTTGAAGATCTATACGCAGGTTCGTGGAAGAGAAAACGCGTATATACGCGGGTTGGCTTCAGCAAAATAGCATACGGTATGTGAAATCAGTCCTGAAATATGTGCAAATGTATACGCAGGTTTGTTTCTGTTAAAGCGCGTGCATACGCAGGTTCAGTGAAGCAAAAGCGCATATGGAACTAGGGTTTTGTTGAAGTATGTGGAATGAAATGTCTGATCTGTTCTACTGTTTTACTACGATCTGTCAATGATGTATTCACACAGATCTGGGTTGTTTGAAGTTTATTATGCTGCTGATTATTTTGATTAAAGATCAAGTTGTTGGTTGATTGGTTGATGGTACAATGAATGAATTGATGAGGTTATGAGTTTCAGTTTGATGTATGATGAGCTTAAATGTGTGGAGTGGGTCCAGTCTGAAAATCTGATGAAAAGTGGCCTACAAGATATGTTGTGTGGAATCTGTTGGATCCAGTATGAAAATTGATGAAACGTGGTCCGCAATGGTGCTGAGGGTCGAAGCCTTCAGTGAGGGGGTTGTAGCTCCCTTCTAGTGGTAGCTGGTAAACGAGAGCAGGGGGTATAGCTCTCTTCCAAGAGAGGCTGGTAAACGAGAGCAGGGGGTTGTAGCTCCCTTCCAGGAGAGGCTGGTAAACGAGAGCAGGGGGTTGTAGCTCCCTTCCAGGAGAGGCTGGTAAACGAGAGAAGGTTGTATCCTTCTGCAGGTGGGTGCTTGTGTGTTGGTATGAGTCTGCACCAGTACATGGTTGTAATAAGTTTTCTTTATAATAAATATTGAAGACAGATATGACGGCAGCGGTGGTTTTCTCCCGAATTGGGTTTCCACCTTAAATCCTGGTGTTCATGTGTGTTGCTTATGTGTGATGATTTATTCTATTCTTACTGCACATGTTTACTGCTTAATAAACATATGATGAATGAATGATGCAATGATCTAAGTAAAGAATTATCTGCATAATGAGATCTCTGGTAATACACAATTTTCATTAAGGATATCCACGCGTATACGCGACTTGGGTTCATTAAAGTAGCATATGGATTTTAGAGAAAGAAAAAGTAAAAAAAAATTCAGACTGCACTAAATACTGATTCACCCCACCCTCTCAGTATTTTTCCCAACAATTGGAATCAGAGCAGGTCCTTCTGAATCAGCTTGATCGCTTGAAGGAGATCTGTCACAATGGGAAGGAAGAAAAAGAAGAAGGCTACTCAAAAGGAGATATCTCAGAAAACATGTGCAGTAGAAAATGAAGAGGATAAAACAGGTATTGAATGTTGTTCTTGTGTTTCACCTTCTTGTGTATGCAATGGTGAAGATAGTGAAAGTAATGTTATGGATCTAGAAGAAGCTCTCAAGAGTAAAGTTGAAGATCAACAAAGATCATTTAATGGGAGAGAATCTATCTACAAAGAGATGATCTCTAGAATGAATGAACAGATAGAAATGTATCAAAGACTGCAGGTTAAAGCAACCTATCAAAGTAGAAGACTTGAAGCAGATATCCTCTTTCTCAAAACAAATCTGGAAAAATCAAATAAGAAGAATGAAGAACTTGAAGCAGAAATAATCTCTCTCAAAGAAGATCCGGAAAAATCAAATAAGAAGAATCAAGATCTTTTACAAACTTTTGAAGAACAAGAAAATTGGTTGAAAGAAGAGATTTTGAAATTGAATGATCAAGTAGAAGAAGGAAAAAGAGTTGAAGAAAGTATGAAGCAGCAATGCCAAAGATTGGAGGTTGAGGTAAATATTTTGAAAGAAAAAGATAAACTCTTGAGGTTTCAAGATAGTACTATGATTCTGGACAATATTCTTAGTAGTCAAAGGTCTCCTTCTGTTAAATTTGGTCTTAGTTTTCATGAAACTGTTAAAGGAGAATCTATTTCACAAGGAAGTGCTAAAGTCTCAAAGGATATCAATGAAAAACCTGAAGTGTTGCAAGAAATAGAAGGTCAACCAACAATCATGAACTCTAAAAGGAAATCATTCCATCCTTTGATTAATAATGTTGAATGATTTAAATGTCATAATTATGGGCATGTTGCAGCCAATTGCAGAAGCAAATTGTTTCAGTTACAAACAAACAGATTCTACACATAAATGTACTAAGGTTTCTTTAAGGGATATTGTTTTTCATGTAGTAAGTATGGTCATAAAGTAGCTGATTGCAATAGAAGAAAGAATAGAAAAACACATTATGATCCTTATGCTTACTTTTCTGGTCACATAAGATGTTATGCTTGTAACAAGTATGGACATGTAGAAAAAGAATGCAGGATGAATAGATCTGAGAAATTGGATAAATTTAAGCACACAATAAGAAACTTCAAGCAAAGCTGGAAAAAGAAGGAGGACCGGTCAGAAACGTAGGGAATATTGACCCTACTACAGTCATCCACTTCTGAAGCTTACTTCTCGTAATGACTGCAGGAGTGATGTGAGATACATTATAGGGATTAGTAATGTATCATCACAGGGGGAGCAATGTATGGTGATTCTCATGGTTGGTTTGGTAATTTTACGTATGTTTATTTCTGACAGTGCATCTGATGTGAAGAAGACAGGTACAGGCGGCATAAGTTCAGGGGGAAATGAAGGAGTGAAATTTTCAGTCTTTCACTTTCCATACGCGGGTTTCATGCACTAAATCTGCGTATACAGGCGAGTTCCAATGCAGACAGAAGCGTATGATTTTATGATAAGGAAAACAGTGAGATGGCTCAAGAACAGGAGCACAGATTTAGGGGGAGCATCAGTCTAACTAATAATGATTGCATTGTTTACATTGTATCTGCTTATTCCTTAGTTCTCGTAATACTCATGCTCAAATTATGATGACATAATACATGGTTTCTTAAGATGAGATTATGGATGAGCACTGATTTCTTTTTTCTTAAGAGTATCTTTTGGTTTTCACACATGGATGAGTTGGAAGTCTTATGATTCAGAGATAAGAATAGATCATGTAGAGTTTGTTTCTATGGATGAGATATTTTTCCTACACATGTTACATCATGATAAATCTTGAAGATCTTGGTGATATCAGATCACATGGATGATTGCTTAACACATACTATCTATTGAAGAAGTTGTTCTGGTATGATAATTCCTCTTGGGAAGAATATGTTGATGCTGCAAAGAATCTAAAGGCTTGGTTACTGATGTGCTTATGCTGCAACTATCGGATGACACTTGAAAACACAGTTACATTGTCATATCTTTCTTCTCTCATATTTTCCAGGGAAGCATTCAGACAGAAGCTAGGAATTGTCTCTGCCTCTCAGAAGATCAGATCTACTTAATTTCATAAGATTAAATTGGATACGTAGGTTTCCTGAAAGACAGTCACGTATATACGTGAGTTTATGAACAGAAAACCGCATATGGGTGGTTGCTAACAAATTTTTCTAGATCAGCATTTTTCAGCACAACTGTAGTGTTGTTTGGTATCTCTGGTGGTGTTCCAGTTCTCATAATTCTGTTTCATTCTCTGATATTTGATGAAGATTCCTTGATGATTTTCTGTTGAAAGTGTTCAGGATGCACAAGATAAGGGGGAGATGAAGGAGTGAAATGGCTCAAGAACAGGTGTACAGGTTCAGGGGGAGCATTAGCCTTGCTGAGAGTTATGCATTATTGGCATTATGATGATTTTGAAATATGATCTCTCTCTTGAGGTATTTTTGGTATTTGTTGCGAAAAGTCATTGTTGTAAAATTCATGTTGAGACCCATGATGTAAATTTGTAATATTCAGTCATGTAAGTACTTGATCAAATTTGTAAACCCACTTGGTTGGGTACTTGAGTCACATATGTAAATCCACTTGGTTGGATCTTTGATGTAAGTATGAGTCCTTGGTGATAGGAAAGGTCATAGATTCATGTACTTTATTGAAAAATATGCTTTGAAGATTCAGCATGAACTCAGGGGGAGCATGGTAACTTCAGTGCACATCAGATCTACAGAGCTCTTCTTTCTACATGAGGAGAAAAACCTTGTTTTAATTTTGATTCGCCCTTTGCCCTTGATGTCAAAGGGGGGGAGTAACATGGTGTTTGAATAGGGGGAGAGTATCATGGTGTTTGCATAATGGTTATAATTAATGTATCTATCTTTTGTGGTGATCAAAAACCATCATGGTTTCCATCAAGTCCAAAGGGGGAGATTGTTGGCAATATGATGCATGTGCTGTCCTTGATGGCAACCTACTTGATGAAATAAGATTGTTGGCAATATGATGCAATGTGTTTTCTTTGATGGCAACCTACTAGATGAAGTTGTCCTTGATGAAAACTGACTTGATGAGTTGTCCTTGGATGACAGCCTACTTGATGAAGTTGTTCTTGATGGAAACCTGTTTGATGAGTTGCCTATGATAAGCAACCTATGTGTTAAATATGTAAGGATGATGTATCTTGTGTTAAATAAGGAAGGATGATGTATCTACAGATTAGCTCAGAAGTAACAGAAGAAAATAATTCCAGTAAGTGCCAAAGAAATGATAAATATGATATGTCACAAAGCATACGCGGGTTTGTCAAGGCAAAGTAGCGTATGTACGTGGAAAAGTACGTGCCAAGTAGCGTATGCCTATTTGCACTCTAAATTCATAAAACCAAGGGAATTTACCATGGTATTGGCCCATTGTATTGAGCGTTGGAATATCTATTTGATCCCGTCCAGGAATACCATCAGTAGTTGAGTGGTTTTGACTCATGGTATTGACAAAGGCTAAATCTATATAAGGAGAAGAAGATCATAGGGCAAGGGTGTGCATGAGTCTGGGTTTTCAATGAGTACTTCACTCTGAAGTATATCTGCATGGAATGGGTAACAGTTTGTTGATTAATCTGAATTAATAATGCACCTATGTAGAAAATGATGAAGAGGGATCTCTAGATCTGAAAAGACTATGTATTTTCTAGATCTGTTTATGGAATGTTTAGATCTGAGATGAGGTGAATATTTCCTGAAGTAAAAGGGTAAGATCTGAGCCATTTATCTGTTCTGAAAAATTGCGCAGCCCTACAAAGTTTGAAGATCTATACGCAGGTTCGTGGAAGAGAAAGCGTGCATATACGCGGGTTGGCTTTAGCAAAAGAGCGTATGGTATGTGAAATCAGTCCTGAAATATGTCCAAATGTATACACACGTTTGTTTATGTTAAAGCACGTGCATACGCAGGTTCAGTGAAGTAAAAGCGCGTATGGAACTAGGGTTTTGCTAAAGTATGTGGAATGAAATGTCTAATCTGTTCTACTATTTTACTACGATCTGTCAATGATGTATTCATACAGATATGGGTTGTTTGAAGTTGAGTATGCTGCTGATTATGTTGATTAAAGATCAAGTTGTTGGTTGATTGGTTGATGGTACAATGAATGAATTGATGAGGTTATGAGTTTTAGTTTGATGTATGATGAGCTTAAATGTGTGGAGTGGGTCCAGTCTGAAAATCTGATGAAAAGTGGCCTACAAGATATGTTGTCTGGAATCTATTGGATCCAGTATGAAAATTGATGAAACGTGGTCCGCAATGGTGCTGAAGGTCGAAGCCTTTAGTGAGGGGGTTGTAGCTCCCTTCGAGTGGTAGCTGGTAAACGAGAGCAAGGGGTAGTAGCTCCCTTCCAGGAGAGGCTGGTAAACGAGAGCAGGGGGTTGTAGCTCCCTTCCAGGAGAGGCTAGTAAACGAGAGCAGGGGGTTGTAGCTCCCTTCTAGGAGAGGCTGGTAAACGAGAGAAGGTTGTAGCCTTCTTTAGGTGGGTGCCTGCGTGCTAGTATGAGTCTGCGCCAGTACATGGTTGTAAGAATTTTGCTTTATAATAAATATTGAAGACGGATACGACGACAGCGGTGGTTTTCTCCCGAATTGGGTTTCCACCTTAAATCCTAGTGTTCATGTGTGTTGTTTATGTGTGATGATTTATTCTGTTCTTACTGCACCTGTTTACTACTTAATAAACATCTGATGAATAAATGATGCAATGATCTAAGTAAAGAATTATCTGCATAATGAGATCTCTGGTAATATGCAAGTTTCATTAAGGATATCTACGTGTATACATGACTTGGGTTCATTAAAGTAGTGTATGGATTTTAGAGAAAGAAAAAGTAAAAAGTTTTTCAGTCTGCACTAAATACTGATTCACCTCCCCCCCTCTCAGTATTTTTCCCAACATTCTCTAGAATGAAAATATTGCAAGTACAAAGTAGAAGGCACTATCTATGGAGTTTCTAGAGACCTCTGACCTTTTAGGTTGCTACATTCCACAAAACACCTTCTATCATGCTCTCTCTCTTGTCCAAATTGTTTTTATCTACTATGGAAAAAAATACAATAAAGAATGAATGGAATCCATTTTCCTCCTAATAGTTTGATTTTAACATAGCATAATAGCCAACTAGGGGTCAAGTTTGACTCCAACAAACCTAAATGGAGTTACAAACTTGACCCTTATAGTGTATTTTTAAAAGTACCCACATGTATAGCCACACATGCATGAGTAATAGGGGTTGACATGGCATCAACTTATGGCAGGTGGTCACACACAACCGATCAACTTTCGCAGGGACAAATTTTGCATATGAACTTCAATTGACATAATTCTTGTACCATTGGAAAGGTGCCTAAGTGAAGAATAGTTTCATTGTGTTTTACACATAAACATGCAATTCTTACGTCTCTAAAAACATCATTTACAACCTCAAGATGGCTCTGGAAGGTTTTAGATTTCAATTCATCAAAGTAGTTTCCACCGATAAAACATTTCTAACAAGTTGATTCCTATAATTTTTTCTACTCTAAAATAATAAATTTTAATGATAAATTATATTATTATCCAATGTGGTTCAAACATAATCCCTAGTAAATATCTCTACTGAAAACCAATGGCCTCCTTTATATCTTGGTCAATAATTCTACCTAGTGATTACAAATGTAGCCCTCAACATTAATTAAAAGTTGCAAAATTTGTAAATGATATGTGTGATGGATCATGGGATTAAGATGAACCATAGGAAAATATATCTTACCAAGCATTCTCAAAATATTTGGTAGATACAATCTCATAATATGGATGTAAATGTTGTTCAGAACCATGAGAAAAAAACAAAATAATGAAAAATAAAAATGCATAGTAAAAAAAAGAAAAGAAAAATGATATGGTTAATTTAGAAAATAAATGGGTAAAGATAGGCTGATGTGAAAAATATTAATAATTTTTTTATAAAATAAAACAAAATATAAAATATTTTTTCCATTTTATTGAGAAAAAATTATTCAAAATTTTAAAATATTATCAAAACTTTATATTTAAAATTAAAATTCTAACAATATTTATTATAATGACAAAAATATCATAGTTAAATATTAAATAAATAATCAAATACGCTTAAATATGTACATATAATAATTTAATAAAAAATACCCAGATCATAAATCCTTATTAGTAACATATAGAAGCATGACATAACCCTCAAAAAAGGTAAGGGTCAACTCACAAGTAATACCTTTAAAGATATTCGTTAAGTAAACGAGAACAAATATAAATGACTTCATCGACTCAAGGTCCCTCAAACTCTATTGTGCTCCCTTGGATTAGTTGGATTAGCTATGTATTTACAGTAAATCTTGTTACTTATTTTGAGATTTTGGACAAACAAGAGAGAATTATAGAGTGAATAAAATGAAATAACATAAAGTAAACAAAAAATAGTACTTGTTGAATTAATGGTGTTTATATGTGAATTTCAATGAAGATAGCGTATGAGATTCAGTAATTTAGAACATAAATTTTAATGAACATTTGGTTCCAAATTATATAAAAATATTTTACTCAATAACATTTAGATTCATAAATACACCAATATTGTGGTAGAATTATATGTATGTGAATTGATAAATATGTTTATAAATAGAGAATATTAATCAAAATAGTTTATATGTATATATATATAAAGTGAGGGGTAGAAATAGGAGGGGTGTTTTATGACTCCCAAAGCATTCAGTAAAGAGCTTTTCTCTGAGAAACAAAACATTAAAAATTCTTATGGAAAAAATTAAGAAAGAAGTTGAAAGTGTTGGAATTTAATTCTAACTACCTGCACACAACATGAGGATGGAAAATCAATTGAGATGGGAAAGAAGAGACAACAGAAGCGGCGACATCAATTATGATGTGAGGAGTTTGAAGAACGGTGGCAGCAATCTCCAGAGTTTCACTTCACACAACTTCATACTTATATGCAGCAACCACCGCATTCAATTTTCCACCAACCATATTCATTGCACAACAGCAACATTCCTCGAGGACATCCAAGCTTGAGTAGCAAAGGGGAAGGCAACCGCTCGAGGAGGTGACGTCACTCCTCTCTGGACCCACTACAACAGTGATTCTGGGGGATAAGGGAACTCACGTGAATGATATCCAAGCACTCCCCGGAAAGCATAAATGGAATAAAGTTTCAAACCTTAGCATAAAATTTTTTATGTTTTTATTATTTATTTTTACCGACTTTTACCGCTGTACATTTGTTTTTAACTTTGGTTATATACATTATAAATATGAAATATTTATAATATGTAATATTGAAATGTCTTATATATATGCCGCAATTGCATTGTAAATATGACACTGTGTATTTGTTTTAAGAGAGCCTGAAGGCCAAAAAAAAAGCCAGAGAGATAGAAAGAGAGAAAAATCTTGTAGCGTTATGTCTACAGTAGCTAGTGAATTTTGTTGTGAATCCAAAACTTCCTTCTGAAGAAATATTTCATCTTGTAACAAAGTTTTCTCTGTGTCCACAATTTAATTTTTATTTAATCTCTTTTTTGTAGAAGAGGAATTTTATTTCCTCTGTGTGTTCAGAATTGTTCATAAATCCCAACATGGTATCAGAGCTAGTCTAGGCACTCAGTGAACAAAGCAGAGACCTCTCTTCACTACAGAAGCTGAGGAAGTTTGTTGAAGTGGATTTTTCTAGCATAGAAAGCTTCTTTTATTTGTTTGTTTTTTAACACAGTTAAGGAAATTGTCTGGTTTGCACAGTTATGATGGCAGCAACAAGCACAAGCTTGATGAATCCCCAACTTCCACAGTTTAACGGGAAGAATCATGAATATTGGGAAATCACGATGACAGCCATGTTTGCTTCAGAGGACATATGGGAGCTATTTGAGAATGGCTACCCAGAACCAGCAGATGCAACATCGTTGGCTGTTTGGACAAAAATAGAAAGGGATTTGTTAAAAGATAATAGGAAGGACTCCAAATCCCTCTTATATATTTTTCAATCAGTGCACGAGATTATTTTTCCAAGGATTGCAGCAGCAAAAAAGTATAAGGAGGTGTGGGATATTCTCAAAGCAGCCTATCAAGGCATGGAGAAGGTGAAGACAACAAAGTTGCAAATTCTAAGGAGAGATTTTGAAACTCTCTGTATGAAAGAGTCTGAAACTATACAATCATTCTTCACGCATGTTATTGGGTTGGTTACCCAGATAAGGTCTCATGGAGAAACGCTTGAAGAAAAAAGGATAGTGGAGAAAATCTTGAGAAGTCTACCCTCAAGATTTGATGCCATAGTAGTGGAAATAGAAGAGACAAAGGATCTCTTAATATTTACAGTGGATGAGTTTAGTGCATCCCTGATGTCTCATAAACACAGACTGAACAGAGGAACAGATTCCTCATTGGAAAAAGCTTTCAAGACTCAAATGTATTTTTTCCGAGTCAGAGGTCAAGGCGGGGCAAATAATAGAGGAAGAGGAAGAATCCAAAATAGAGGAAGAAATAGCCCTACAAGTTCAAGTGGAAGGGGCAGCAATTAGAACCATAATTAAGGATCAAGCCAACAGTAAGCTCATGGACAAAGGTATGATAAATCCCAAGTCCAATGTCATTATTGCAAGAAATATGGGCACTATGCCAATGAATGTAGGAAAAAGAAAAATGACATGAATAATAGGCAGAATGATAATTTTACAAAAGAAGAAAAGAACCAGAAGAATGTGTTGTTAACATGTAATATAGCACAAGATAGACAAGATGATGTATGGTTCTTAGACTCAGGTTGTAGTAACCACATGACTAGAAACATAGCAATGTTTGTCAATATTGATGAAAATGTTAAATCTGAAGTAACAACAGGAACTGATAGTAAGATCTCTATGAAGGGAAAAGGCAGAGTAAGTATCCTAACAAGAAATGGAGAAAAAAAAATTGTGTCAGATGTATATTATGTACCTAGCTTGAAATGTAATCTTTTGAGCATTAGACAACTCATAAACAAGGGCTACAATGTATTCTTTAAAGATGATGTGTGCACAATCATGGACATACCTCCAAGAAAGAAAGTCATTGCAGAGGGGCAGATGACAAGCAATAGGATGTTTCCTCTCAAGCTCAGAGCAGACTTGAAGGAAAGAAGAAATGTAACAGTTGTAACACAAGAGGTCTTTCAAGAGGAAGTGAAAGATGAAAACTGGTTATGGCACTTGAGATTTGGACATCTCAATTTCAGAGGCCTGAACTTGTTCCACAGAAAATGAATGATAAAAGGATTACTATTGATTGAGAAACTAGATAGCCTTTGTGAAGTCTGCATCTTGGGCAAACAACACAGAGAAATTTTTCCAGCAGGGAAGCCTAGTACAAGGGCAAAGGAACCCTTAGAGATTGTCCACTCAAATTTATGTGGACCAATGCAAACACCATCTTTAGATGGAAACAAATATGTTTTGACATTCATAGATGATTACACCAGAAAGACATGGGTGTATTTATTGAAACAGAAGAGTGAAGAGTTTAAACAGTTCTGCCACTTTAAAGCTCATGTTGAGAAGTAGAGTGGGCACTACATCAAAGTGCTAAGAACTGATAGAGGTGGAGAATACATCTCTAAATATTTCCTACATTTCTGTAGGGAGAATGGCATACATAAGAAATTTACCACAAGGTACACACCTCAAAAAAATGATGTTCTAGAAAGGAAGAATAGGACCATCATGGATATGGTCAGAAGTGTGTTGAAGGCAAAACATTTTCCAAATGAGTATTGGGCTAAAGCTGTCAATTGTTCAGCGTACATCTTGAATAGATGCCCAACCAAAGCTGTCATGAACAGAGTTCCAGAAGAAGCATGGAGTGGCATAAAGTAGCATGTCACCCACATGAAAGTTTTTGGATGTTTGGCTTATGGACATGTCCCAGATCAACTAAGAAAGAAGCTTGATAGTAACGGGGGGAAATGTATCTTTGTTGGATACAGTGATGAGTCCAAGGCATACAAACTCTATAATCCATCCACCAAGAAAGTAATAATAAGAAAAGATGTGCATTTTATTAAAGAAGAAGCTTGGGATGAAATCTTAGAGAAAACAGTGAATGTAAAGACATGTGTGTCTCACGAAGAGGAAGAGGAATGCACAGCAGCAAATAATTCCTCCACGGTGGCTCCTCCACCACCACCGCAAGCACAACAAACCACACCACAGGTTGAAAATAGAACAGCCTTGAGAAATCAAGGAAGTGCTTCTTCAAGCACACCACAGGGAACTGAAAGTCCCTCGAGTTCAAGTGGAACTCCAAGTACACCAAGAAGAACGAGATTCAGAAATATCAGTGAGATTTATGAACAAGGATAGGTAAATGATAATGCTATTCTGAACTCTTTATTTGCTTTGTATTGTCATGTTGATGACCCAATTCATTTTGAAGATGTTGTAAAAGAAGAAAAACGGATTGAAGCAATGAACGAAGAGATTGGTGCAATAGAAAAAAGTAATACAAGGGAGTTAGTGGACCTCCCTAAAGGT
Source organism: Pinus albicaulis (assembly GCA_034641835.2). Lineage (NCBI taxonomy): Eukaryota > Viridiplantae > Streptophyta > Pinopsida > Pinales > Pinaceae > Pinus > Pinus albicaulis. Next base: position 245,998,537 of record CM076573.1, on the reverse strand, counting down.
AAAGAAGTCATTGGAGTAAAATGGGTCTATAAGACTAAGAGCAATGCTGAAGGAAATATTGAAAGGCACAAAGCAAGACTTGTTGTCAAAGGCTACAAGCAACAACAAAGAAGAGATTATGAAGAAACTTCCGCACCTGTTGCAAGAATTGAAGCCGTGAGAACTGTGATGTCCATAGCAGCACAACATAAATGGAAGGTTTATCAAATGGATGTGAAATATGCATTCCTGAATGGAGTGTTGAAAGAAGAGGTATATGTTGAACAACTTCTAGGCTATGAAATTGAAGGCCAAGAGTACAAAGTATGCAAGTTGAAGAAATCTCTTTATGGGCTAAAGCAAGCACCAAAAGCATGGTACAGCAGGATAAATGCTTACCTACCTGAAAATGGATTTGAGAAATGTGATGGAGAACCCACACTCTACATAAAAGAAAATTATGATAAGATTCTTATTATTGTTTTATATTTAGATGATTTAATCTTTACCGACAAGGAAGTTTCTCTCATTGTTGATTTTAAAGTAGTCATGAAGAGTGAGTTTGAAATGAATGATTTGGGTTTTTTGAGATATTTTCTCGAAATAGAAGTAGAGCAAAATGAAAATGGGATTTTTATTTCCCAAGAAAAATATGTTGAAGAAATGTTGAAAAGATTCAACATGGAGAACATCAAGGCAGCTATAACTCCAACTATCACGGGGTTAAAATTGAGCAAATAAGACAGCAACAAGGATTTTGATCCAAGCCTCTACAAGAGCATAGTTGGCAACCTCATGTATTTGACTGCAACTAGGCCAGATATAATGCACGTTATAATTTTAATTTCAAGATTTATGGAAAGGTCGAAAGAGACTCATTGGCAGGTAGCCAAGAGGATTCTAAGGTATGTGAATGGAATGAAGGGGTATGGTATTTTATACTCCCCATTTGAAATTTTAAATTGACTGATTATACTGACAGTGATTGGGCTGGAACTGTAGATGATAGAAAGAGCACATATGGATATGTGTTTCATTTGGGATCGGGAGCAGTTTCATGGGCCTCCAAGAAGTAACCAATAGTTTCTTTATCAATAGTAGAGGCAGAATATGTGGCAACAACATGCCAAGCAATATCGATGAGAAGAATGTTGAGAGATTTATGTTAGGAATAGGACAAAGAAACAACAATTTATTGTGATAACAGCTCAGCGATAGCTTTATGAAATAATTTTGTCTTCCATAAGAGAACAAAGCATATTGATGCAAAATTTCATTTTATACGAGAACTAGTTAATAATGGTGAGATTTTTTTGCAACACTGCAGGACAGAGGAATAGTTTGCTGATATTTTAACAAAGCCATTAATGCAGAAGAGTTTTAATTATTTAAGGAAATGCCTGGGTATGCAAGAAAATCCAGCAGTTGAAATTAAGGAGGAGTGTTGGAATTTAATTCCAACTACCCGCACATAACAGCAAGACGGAAGATTAATTGTGATGGGAATGAAGAGATAGAAGAAGCGGCGACATCAACTATGATGTGAGGAGTTTGAAGAATGATGGCAGCAATCTCCAGATTTTCACTTCACGCAACTTCATACTTATCTGTAACAACCGTCGCATTCAATTCTCCGCTAACCATATTCATTGCACAACATCAACATTCCAGGAGGACATCCAAGCTTGAGTAGCAAAGGGAAAGGCAACCCCTGGAGGAGGTGACGTCACTCCTCTCTGGACCCACTACAACAGTGATTCTGGAGGGATAAGGGAACTCACGTGAATGATCTCCAAGCACTCCTCGGAAAGCATAAATGGAATAAAGTTTCAAACCTTAGCATAAAACTTTTTATGTTTTTATTATTTACTTTTACCGCGGTACATTTGTTTTTAACTTTGGTTATATATATTATAAATATGAAATATTTATAATATATAATATTGTAATGTCTTATATATATAACGCCAGTGCATTGTAAAGATGAGACCGTGTATTTGTTTTGTTTTAAGAGAGCGGGAAGGCCAAAGGGAAAACGGGGGAACAAAAACAGAGAAAATTATTGTAACGTTGTGTCTACAGCAGCCAGTGAATTTTGTTGTGAATCCAGAACTTCCTTCTGAAGAAATATTTCATCTTGTAACAGAGTTTTCTAGTTTAATGAAATAGAAGATTTTATACTTCATCTCTCTGTGTCCTCAATTTAGTTTTTATTTAATCTTTGTGGTGTGGAAGAGGAATTTTATTTCCTTAGTGTGGTCGGAATTGTTCAGAAATTCCAACATAAAGGTTTTTTTCAAGAAAATATTTTCATTTGTTTTGTGATCTCAATCAATATACTGAGTTATATGCTAATAAAGGATGTAAATTAAAATTGGAAGATTTAAAAATCAATTACTGAAAAGAGTCTTTACCTATTCTTTAGAACTAAGTGAATTGACATTGCACATTGATAAAAATTTGCATTATAAATTGGTTATAGTAAGTGAAAATTTTGTTTTTTTGTTAAGTTAGTTTTGTAAAATATATACCTACCAAAAAACCAGATTTTTTATTGTTAAATTTAGAGTTTTTTTTGGATAAAAGATTATAACTTTTCTAAATAACATGGTTAAAAATATATTTTTTAATATAACTATACAATGTATTTGCGACCATCCAAACTTATTTATAAATACAAAATTACAAAAAATTAAAAATTAAAAATAAAAATTAAAAATTGGATATTAAAAACTTAACTCTCTCAGTGGATAGATGGATTGACAGATGGATTGACTAACAATATCACTCTCGTGAGATTCTTTGGAGCCCTTTACGTTCAACTAAATAACGAAATCCCTTCCGCTACCCTTTTCGTGGAAGCTTCTTTAATTAGCATGCAAAAAGGACGCAAAAGGCTCGCACTGTCGCATGGGAAAAAACAGAACAAGTCTCGCACTGCCAACTGAAATTGGAATTTGAATTTGGCATCCACTTATTTATAAACTTACCGTGACATGATATCCCGAGACTGACGAGTGTTTGACACAACGATTTAATCTAACAGTTGGCAAACTGACTATTCCTTTATTCCTTTACACTTTCTATATTTCAATTAATTTTTGGGTAGATATTCCGTGAATGCCTCGATAGGCAGCAGAACCGACAAACTGATTATTCGTTTAAGCTAAATATATTTAATTGAATTTGGGTAGATATTGCATCAATGATTCAATCGGCAGAATCGACCAGGCAAGTATTTTTTATAATTAGATTTATAAATAGTATAGTTTAGTATCACAGTAATAGATGAAGTTGTTTATTGAGGTTGAGGAACTGTCAGATTGTTAAAAGTCGTTAGAATTTGGATAAAAAAATTCAAGAAGCAGTGTTTGAGTTATGTTTTAGATAATGGAATTGAATTCAATATCATTAAAAAATTTTAAGGTACTCACAATTTTAAAGTTTGATTGCTATTATATAGATTTACAAAAATCTTTGCATGACTTATTAAAATCTTGCAATAATTTTCACGATTTTCAAGGAAAAAAATACAAGATAATTAAACAACTGTTTAATAAAATTATATATCAAGAAATTTGATTAAAATTTTTTAGTTCTATGGGTTGGGTGAACATTGTATTTCGTTAACCATGTAAGTTCAGATAAATTCAAATCTCAAATCAAATTTTAATATTTATAAACAAATTGTATATAATAAGAACCTTTATTCAGAAGATATATATATATATTCTGCTCATTGATTGCCATCATGTACATTGTCCTTAAATAATCTTCTGGTTTTTTAATCATTGACTATGACAAACTCAAATACTACATGGTCCGCTGATCAATCTTATGGTTTTCTTCTGACAAAAAAACGAATATTATTTGGCGTTGATATTCCATAAGTGCATCGATCAGCAAAACTGAGCTCTTCAGTACGCTGAACAGTAGGGGGAAGGGAAGATTATGTAGTCAGCAAACCGATAATTTACGCTTAAAATAATTCAATTTATATTGTTGTGGGTAGTCCATCCATGCATAATCAGCAGGACTGTGATGTCCTACATGCCTTGATAATTGGGCTGATGGGACCATATTTATAAGATACTGGTTGTTCAAGTCATTCATTAAATTTGACAGAGTTCTTGCGTAACCATTAAATATGGTAATCTTTCAAATATGTACGTTATTATCAATTTCTCCGTGTATAAGTTTGGTGATCGTATTAAATGTACGTTATCGCGAATGTCTACTAATATTTATATTTATATAAATTAGCAAGAGTGAAAATTTATATTTATATAAATTATGATTATATATGATAAAATATTTGATAGTTTTGAAAAGAAAAAGTTAGCTAGACAAGCGTGTAAGACAGATAGGTTCTATACTATTTTCATTTTATATATGATGAAGCATTCAAAGTTATAGGTTTTATAATATTTTTTTTATTTTATATATGACGAAGTATTCAAAGTTATAGGTTTTATAATATTTTTATATTTGTATAATTTTTTTATTATTAATAATATTTTTTTAATCATATTTTAATCAATAATATTTTTTTTATTATATTTTACTTAATAATATTTTTTTTAAATATTTGTAATATTAATATATTTATAAATTAAATGTTTGAGAAATATTTCTAAACATTAATCTATAAAAAAATATTCGAAAACTTTTTCACCATTTACAGTTTCATATATATATATATAAGAGATTATTAATATCTAAAAAACCATATAAACTCAATAAATTGTAACTTTAAATTATTATTATTATTAAGTAAATTATATATAACAAGATTTTTAATTATGGAGTTTTAGCACCATTTTATTATAGAGATTTTTAATTTGTAAATAGGCTTTTTTACAATAATAACACTCAATATTATGATTTATCGATATCACATGTCAAAAAACAATAACTCATTTTATATGAAAATTTGTTTTAATTAATCAATTTAATTAAAAAGGTATAACTATTTTGTTGATAAACTTCAATTTTTCATTTGTGTATAATAATATGAATATTATAGATTATCATCCATTTACTTAATAATTATTCATAATTAAATTAAAATTGTGAAAACTATATTCCAAAATAAAAATATCTGTCAATATAATTAATGATTTTAATTTAACTTTTAAATCAATTTTAATTATATATATATATATATATATATATTGAAAAAACATATATATACATCGAATTCTATATTTTATATAAGATATAATAAATGATAAGAAAAAATAAATATAAAAGAGTATGTGAAAATAGCTTTAAAAAACTTTATTATTAATTTTACTTTAAATTGATTATTATATATTCTTCATTAAATAAAAAAGTGTAGAAATTTTCATTTTAGATATTAATCATATTATATGTACTTAGCGTAAATGTTTACGTATTTTTAAAATATTTACTTTAAAAAATAGTATAAATTTATATTTATATAAAATAATAATCATTATATATGATAAAATATTTGGAAGTTTTCAAGAGAAAACATAACCCATACCAGAGTGTAAGATAGATAAGTTCTATACTATTTTCAATATATATAAATAGAGGTATGGTGATCATATTATCAATAGTATTTTTTAAAAGAAAAATATTATCAATAATATTTTTTAATTATATTATTTTTATGATATTTTAATCAATAGCATTTTTCTAAATATTTATTAAATTTAATGTATTTATATAAATTAAATATTTGAAAAATATTTGTAGACATCTATCCATAAAAAAACATCCCACCACTTATTTCTTCACAGTTTCTAAGTAATATATATAGATTATTAAAATTTTAAAAACCATAAAACTTAATAAATTGTAACTTTAAATTATTATAATTATTATTATTATTAAGTTATATATAACAAGATTCTTAATTTATAAAAAGGTTTTGTTATAATATTATGGTCCAATAATAAAATTTATCAATACTACATGTCCAAAAAATTATAAATTATTTCATATAATAATTTGTTTTAATTAATCAATTTAATTAAAAAAACATCACTATTTTGGTGATAAATTTCAACTTTAATTTGTGTAGATTAATATGAATATTCTAAATTATTATCCATTTCTTTAATAACTATTAATAATTAAATTAATATTATGAAAATAGTATTTCAAAATAAAAATGCTTATCAATATAATTAATTTTTTTAATTTAACTATTAAATCAAATTTTATAATATTTTATATTTTATATTTTATACCCATAACTTATGATATTTTAAATTTAAATATTTTATATAAATAACCAATGGTATATTTTATATAATAAATAACCTAAAAACATATATCCATCAAATTATATATATGCTTATAATATATAAAAATAAAAATATAACATCATGTGAAAAAACTTTTAAAAAAAATTATCATTATTATTTTTAATTTTATTCGTAATTTTACATTAAAAATGATATTTTTGAAATATGTACGTTATTGCCCATTTCTGGCTGCTTTTAAAATCAGAGATTGAGAAATGCGTTGAAATTTTATATTTATATTAAGTTTGGTGACCATATACAATACCGGGAATGTCTATTATTCATAAAATCCTCACATTAACCAAAGAGTTTTAAAATTACCCACAAAAGAGTTGGAAATTTATATTTATATAAAATTATAATGATTATATAATAAAATAATTAGCAGTTTCGAAAAGAAAAGTTTTAAGATTGACAAGAGTATAGGACAAATTGGTTAGAAATTTTATATTTATATAAATTTATGATGAGCATATATAATAAAATTTATATTTATATAAATTTATGATTAGGATATATGATAAAATGTTTGGCAGTTTTGAAAAGAAAAGGTAATCTAGACAAGAGTGTAAGACAAAATAAATAAATATATAGAAAAGTGTAAAACAAATAGGTTATATACTGTTTTCATTTTATACACAGAAATAATAATCATAAATATGAAATATTCAAGGCTAGACATCCATCCATAAAAAAAAATATAATATCACAATTTTTTTTTCAAATAAATTAGATGTTTAGAAAAAAAAATTCTAGACATCAATCAATAAAAGAAAAATATCACAAGACACTTAAAGATTTTTATATTGCATTCAATAAGGTATTTTGATTTATACATTCATTTTATTCATATGTAAACTATTAGTATTTTATTACTTATACATATATATTTTTTATGTCATTAAAGATATCAAAGAAGGATGCAAATGGAGTACCAGATACTTTCAAAAGATTTATTGAAAAATTAAGTTGGAAAAGATGAGAAAGCAACATCTTAAGAATGTTGAACTTGATCCTACTCTTAATCATTTCATTGGGAATGGGCTCGACAGTATCCAATATCAAATAACACCAGGTGATTGTAAAGACATTGCAAAACTCATACCTAAAAGGAAATATGGCCTAGTTATTGTAGATATTCCCCATGGTTTAATTTTCCCAGACATTGAATATGATAGTGAACCATATACTTATCAAGATTTTAGTAAAGTGGTTATGGGCTTTCAAGAAGTCACAACATCAACACTTTGGAGATTTGTGACATTTCATTCAGATACACAATTTGCAATGTTATTAACAAGCTTCAAGGGAAAAAAAAAATTTCAAGGATGCAGCTTACATGGTAAGACATTGAAATTTTATGTTCGATTAATGTTAGAATTTTTTATTAATGTACAATTTAATTGAAATTTTACTATGTTATGTTACGGGAAGAAGTCAAATCTTGTTTATTCCGAAGATCAGCCTATTATAAATAATTGTGAGTTCATCCATGTTGAATGTTGGACAAAAGAGGATATCTATAGGCCTATCTTTTGAATCATATAGATGGGAAGAGTCGTAGTCAAGTACTGGTTTATGATGCTATTGTAAGAAAACTAACATATGAGGAAAAAGATTCAAAATGAGATATAGTTAACATTTATAAAAAACCGCAAGCATTGATTAACTATCTTATAGATGTATGTTCAAATGAAGGTTAAGTTTTGGATTTATTCTGAGGTTCATGTAAGTTTTATTATATAAAATTGAAGTTAAATATTTTACTTTTTAGTTTTTATGTGTTTATACTAATTTTCTAAATTATTTCTTTTGTTCTTGATGATTAGTTACAATGCTAGCATGTTGCCTAAAAAAATGAAGAAATTTCATTTCCATTGAGAAATACCTAGTGCAACGAACATTTATTCAACAAAGAATTAATGCTCTTCATTTTCTTCCAGATGCAATACAAGAAGTTGGTTTGAGGAAAGTGGATTTTATTGAATCACATGTGGCAAAAAAGGTAAAGGAACCTCAACCACCGTTATATGGAACGATTGGAAAAGGACATTTTGGAAGATTTGTAGACATGAAAGATCCATTAGAAGATGACAATAACCAAAATGAAGCAGAAAATGTTGCGATAGAAGACATTAATGATGTTCTAGAAGATGTTGAACATGGATTGGCTTTAAGTTATGCTTGCAAATAAAGCTCAAATTTGAGAGCTATTAATCAATTTTACTTGTGATGTTTAGACTTTGATCTTTTATGAGAAGAATCCTTATTTTTTGCAAAAAACCAATTATTACTATTAATTTTTGACATAATCAAGATTTTCCCCAAAAAATCGTTTATTTAACATGTTTTTTTAAACAAAAAAACTCAAAATGTGTATTTTTTTCATTGTATTTATATTGAATATGTGTATTATTTTGTCATATGATTAAAAATATTGGTTTTTTAGCAACAATTATTCGATGTGCATTGAAATATTAATTAACAATACATAAACATATAGAAAATCCTAGCTTTAAAATATTGACCCTTTTTTATTTTTTTAACTATGTGAAAAAATGAAGATTCTATCGCAATTTTTTTTTTTAAAGTACATAAATACACAAAAATAAACATCTCAGGGAAGAAGAAGACATTAGAAAATTTATAGTGTCAAAAACAACCCTCTAAAAAAAGTAGGTGATTCTACATCACCACTTTTCAAAATCGACATGAAAATCATGACATTAAAAAAAAAAAAAATTCATAAGAAAATTTAAAGTGCCAAAATTATGCTCCAAAAAGAATTGGTGATTCTACATCACCACTTTTCAAAATCGGGTGCTTCTTTTCTACCTCCAAAAAACTGGTACCAGGTAATTTTCTCGTTTGATCAGTAACTATGTTGGAGGCCCTAACATCTATTCTTCACAGCCAACAATGCATTTTCTGGGCAGTTCAGCGCAAAGCCAAAGAGAGACTAGCCATTACACTTTGAGTAACTTCACCTTCTTCACTGGGGCTTTTGCTAGCTTTCCCTGAGCTGCAAGCACAACTGCACTCTTTCTAGCACCAGTTGTACCTTCATATTTTATCAATAAAATGGCTTAGCAGCGTAGTTTTTGGCTCAATTTTGTGGTTTGATTATGTATATATTTTTTTGTAGATTTTTATCTATGCATGTTTTGTTTATTACTGTAAAATTTCCTTAGGGATATTACAGTGGTATTAGAGATCATAGACTTGGCTCAGCCTGTGGGAGCAGCACCAGTCTATGACACCAGAAGATCAGCAGAACGTAACTCACAGGAGGCAGAGATACAGCAGTAGAGAAAGGAACTTGCAAATAACTCCATATCTAGTGGTCGCTTAACCAGAGGTTGAAAGGAAAAACATGGCAGATAATGAGGGAGAGAAAAGGAGTAAGGATGAAGATTTTTCCCAGCACTTACTAAAGGTCGTACAAGACTTGTCTAAGGGCATTGAGAAGCTAAGGAAGTAGACTTGTAGAAACAACAAGGGAAAAGTATTCCAAGGGGAATCACAATTGGGTGAAGGCTCTTGTACTTCACAGCCCATGCATCCCTTAACCCCAACATGCCACTTATTCCAAAAACACCACCTAGATCCACTATTCACACGTTTTTGACATCTAGAGCTGGTGGGCCGAAGGGGCAAGAGGATATGCCCATGGGTGACTATTTCGTGGAGTGTCAAAACTATGGACCTAATTTTAGGGAAGTTATTACTTTCAAGTATTTTTTCAAGCTGAAGGGTAGCAATAAGCCCAAGGGACAGAGTGGGGGAGGCTACACACATGGGAAAAGTTTCCAACGCACCATGGGGAGGCTTTTTCTCCTAAATTTCAGTGGAACTTCTAAGTCCTCGGTAAGAGATTGGGTTGATAAGCGAGATGTTTACTTCCAGCTTAATCAGATGACAGAAGGGGAGGAAATTAAAATTGCCAGATTTCATTTGGAAGGGGAATCCCATGACTGGTGGTTTCATGGGCTGATCACGATGGGGCATGTTAGAGTGACAACATGCGAGGATTTCACTATGAGGGTGCATTTTGAGAGGAGGGATTCAGAGGAGAAATTTGGGGAGTTGACAAGGCTCAAGCAAATAGGGAACCCTGAGGCCTACATCGGGAAGTTCTTAAGACTGTCAGTGATAGTACCTCGTTTATCAGAGGCCATGAGGGTCTACATGTTTGTAGAGGGGCTAGCATAACCATTGAGGGGATTGGTGAGGTTCAACAGGACCACTACCTTGCAGGACGTACTAGGGAGGGCCCGAGATCTACGGGATTCTCTACCTAGGGCTAGAGCACCATTACTACCTAGAAAAGGTTTCCAACAAAGGGGAAGAGACACTAGGGCTCCACCACTGAGATCCAACCAGGGGCGTGGAGATATGGATGAGGAGACCCGAAGAGGCCTCTGGAGGAGGAAGTTTCGTTTCACCTGTCAGGAACCATGGGCACCAGGCCACATATGCGCAACGGGAAAGGACCACTACATTAATTCTTTTCTGACAGTGACTTGGAGTATGACGTATATTTGGAGGTGGGTGGAGATGAAAGTGTAGTGCACATGGAGAGGGGCCCACCACCTCCTAGGGGAGCTCCCTTTGCACCCTCAGGAGTGGTCCTTGCATCTCTACGTGGGGTAGGCAAGTTTTTAACCATGAGGATCAGTGGCACCGTGCAGGGGCAATGCGTCTCAATTTTGGTAGACAGTGGGGCTACCCATGATTTCATTGATTCACGGATGGTTCAGAGGAGCGACATCACAACCAAAGAGTTTAAGGGATTTTTGGTTCTTGTCCCTGGGGACAGAACCATGTTGTGCACACACTATGTTCCTGCTTTAACAGTGACCATGGGGAACTACTCCATGATCAATCACTTCTTCATGGTGGAGGTACCAGACACCAACGTGGTGTTGGGTGTATAGTGGCTCTATTCACTTATTCGAGTCACTACTGATTCAAGGAGGTTGGAGATGAAGTTTACATGATCGGATGACAAACCAGTTTTACTATAGGGTATGAAATATTACCTTCCACAGACTGTTTTGGCCCACAAGATGGAGGCTAATCTAAGACAAGGTGACATTGAGTGGGTTGTGGAGCTAAGGGTTTTTGAGGCTCGGGGTTAGCCCAAACCACCACACATAGAGATACATGTCATTTTGGATAGGTACCCAGTGGTGTTTGGAGACATACCTCTGGGGCAACCACCTGACCGGGGATTTGAGGATACCATTGAGGTGGAACCATGGGTACAGATCATGATTACTACCCCTTATAGACATCCCAAGGCATACCGCGATGAGAATTTTTCTTGGATGTTGGCATCAATCTGTACCCCTACAGGATAAATATTCAAATAAAAATATTTGTTGTGGCAATCCATAAGTTTTTGGTGAAAACACTTAACTTTCATGATGTATCAAAAAAAAAATAGTTATTTCCATATATAATGATTCATTCCAGGTAGACATTCATAATGAAAAAAAGAATGATATGAGAAAAAACTCCATTCTCCCCCAGAAACTAATGAAACCCATATGAATGGTCTATCAATTCAATGGAGTGGAAACTTTCAAGTGTCTGTTTATACATTCAAAGATGAAATCATAACAAAATGAATGAATTTCTACAAAATGAACAGGTCCAATTGCAATATGCTTTCAACCATGACAAGCACCAATAAGTTTCCTTTCACCCGGTACCAATTTTTCTACATGTTCGTGAACAAATACATTCATGATTGATTTGTTTTTTGTATTGCAACACCATCTTATGAAAGCAAATTTTCCAAATGAATTAATACCCTTCAATCCATAGAGAAGCTAAGAAATTTCCTCCATATGATGGTGACCCCAACTACCCCTTCAATCATATCATTTTCTCTGAAATTATTTCTTATTAGGAAAATTTCCCAGAAAAAATATGTAGTTGTTGTCACTACCATTCACGAAAAAATGCACAACTTTTTGTACAGTTAATAATACCAACTATCTTCACTACAGTTCGTGAACAAATGCACAAATTTTTGTCCAATTAATAATACCAACTATCTTATGAATCTTCTATTTTCACACACCTATGAATCCTCTACTTGCACACACCATGGTCTAAAATACAAAATTTTTCAATGCATGAAATAAATTCAAGATAAAGTAGCGCTAAACGTTAGTAGCTATTGCAGGACGTTCACTATTTTGACCTCGAAGTTTACATGCACACTTGAATAAAATGGAAAATGATACGGTGGAGATTACGTTGAAGAATGTTGGGTTTTCCCCCCCTATGTTTTTTGGAAATAAGTAATGGTGGTGGGTCTTGACTGTAGTGACCCACTTTTTACGGACTTCAATATTGGGCAATAATTAATGTTGGTGGGCCTTGACTTTGTGACCCACTTTTTGCGGACTTCAATATATTGAAATATATTGAAATGTGTTTGAATTGGAATTGTGTTTAGAATCTATCTTATTTAAAACTTCAAGGCCTGCACTCTTCCTATCTTTCGCTAAGGTTCTTCCTCTTGAATATGGGTGAAGTGTTCACCCGAAATGTCGGGTCTCTTCAATCATTCTACATAAGATTTCAGAAGTTCTCAACTAAATTATGTATCTGACTGCGGAAACATTCACGCCTTGATTTTTAAGATGTTATTATTTTAAATTTAATCTGATTTAAAATTTAAAAAAAAATTATGATAAGTTTTTTTTAATGTAAATTTAAAATATTTATACATATTTAAATTAATTAATTGAGTATATAATTGGTGGTAAAAGGAAATGATTGTTACATTTTCTATCAAATTTAAGTTTTTCCTGTTAATTTTGAGAACGCATAAATATTTCAGAAATAAGAAAATGATATGTATGAAATTATAACACATGAAACAATTTATCTTATAGTGATGTTTTGAAAACGTTTTGAATAAGCAATCTCAAGTCAATATCATTTAATTTATTTCTTTATTTTCATGATATACTTATTTCTCTTAATTTTATTTTGTTCACTCTCTTTAGATCTTTAGTTTGTTTGTTGGTTTTTCTTTAAAGGGACACCTAAATTCTATATTATATATTTTTTGGGTGTTTTTTTTCTCAATTCATTTTCGGATTAATCACAACTATTTTTTTTATTTTATTTAAAGTTGTGATGCCTCAAAAAATCATGTCAACCTAATACATCATATAGAAAACTAGTTTAAACATGTTTTACCAATTTGCCTTGGGAGAAAGGTGATATTTTTGACCACCTACCAATATATTAATTTATGCAAAAATCAAGGAGTTTTAAGAGCTTCCACATCATTTTTTTTACTTGGAATGGAAGAATAAGCAGTTTTAAGAGCTTCAACATATTTTTTTTTACTTGGAATGGAAGAATGAGAAACCCCAAAGTACTTCCCCACATTTTGTTGATGGTAAACTAGGCAAATCCTCACCCTTCATAATCAGAGCCTCACACCAAGGGAATCAAAGAGAGTTGAAATTGTGATCGGCAAGAACTAGCTACTTCACATTTGGCTCTCAACCACTTGAGCAGACACTTGGGGCTTAGGAGATTCAACATAATTAAAGTGTATACTGTCTAATTATAAAGAAAAAAAACTACCAAATATCATCCAAGAAATTAAGAGTTTGCAAGGTAACAAGGGCCAAATCTCTAGCATTGGATCCTAGATGAGCTGAGGGAGCAGGAACACATTGAATATGGCACTCGATGTGACCCATTTTAGCATCCATTCTTTCTAATCACACCCACTAACTCCTCTATACAAATTTGAAATCTCCCAATATTGCGAATACATTATATATTTCCTCTTATTTTTCTATGAATGCCCTGTCCAACAGGATTTTAATTTGCTATTATAGTGATATAACATTGAAATTGTACTTCATCCTCCTACTTCTTGCATAATCTCAAGGCTCGAGAAATCATGTTTGTCCCTAGCAGCGAGGGTTTCCAAATGACGAATCTAATTTCACGTTTAAGAGAGGATGGTTGAATGATAAGTTTCAACAACCTCCTGGGCCTGCTACTAGACTCAATTTCACTCCTAGATGTTACAGCCTCCCCCGCCACACTATTTTCTCATCCTTTGGCATTGTATATTGATTGTCAGGTTTCTATAACTAGTGTCAACATAGGTGTAAATTATGATAGAGGGTTGAATGCAGAGGTTTAACAAGACCGAGACTACTAATAGGACTAAAATGTGGTAGCACGAGAGAATTCGAACCCAACCCAAGAATAGTTACATCCAATAATATCTGAAAAGGCAGCGTTGATATATGTAGGGTATAGTAGTTTGAGATGAAAAAATACCACAACACAAGGAAACCACCTGACTGTTTATACTAAGAAAAAGATAAAAATTATCGCTATACCTATGAGTGATACCAGAGTACATCCATACCAAACTCTAGGAATAATGCATGCACATAAATGATCAAGATTGCAAGAGGAGTTCAGGGTTGCGCATGTAGTGATAGCCTCTACGCACCAAGGTTGTGTTACTGGAGAAGACACCTATACGGAATTTTCTTTAAGAGTGCCCGAGAAACCATTGTCTTCTATGGGAGAGCTTCCAACTTCACTTGCGGGCTTCAGTATCCTTGAATCCCTTAGCTCCAATTCCAATCTATCACCCAAGCAGATTACTAATATGGTCAATATTATTGCAGTTCTCTCCAAAATCTCTCCCATGGTTTCCAAAAATAAGTTTCCCAACCCTCCAAAATCTCACTAGTACCAAGCTAGGCCACCTTCACTAGGGCCTCTAGCTATTTCCCTTCATCTTTGTCTTATAGTCGAAAGCATTGACATCCCTCAATTCTTTTAATGCTACAACCCATGACAATTGGGTTATCAATAACTCACATTCTTATTCATGCATAGGGTGGCCACACCACCCTCCATTTAATGTGACCCTCTCTGCAGAGTGGAGGGCACAGCCCCAGACCCATTATATTCCTTGAGTTGTACCCCATTGAGAAAACAATTGTTATTTTTTTAAATTACAATAAAAATCTTAATTTAGAAAATGTCGATATTTAATTGATATTTTTAATTTTTAATATTAAAAATACAACATCATTTCATAATGTTTTGAAATAAACTCATAAAATGTGATAGGAAGAAACTAAAATTTAAATTAATAAATATTTTAGTCCAACCTGGAAGAAAACCATACATAGATCCAAAAAGTTAACTAACCATGCTTATTAGTCCCTGCCCTCAGCAGGACTATAGCGATCAGTGGATCGTTGACTTGCAATTAATTCAATTGTTGACTAATTTTTTTTTAGCGTTATTATCCTTTATCCAAAGTTTTACGGTGGAAATTGTCATTCATCTCAATTTTAAGAAAAGTTTCTGGGTTGAAAAAAACCCGACCTCTTATTGCAGGCCTCGCTTATCCCTTGCTCATCCAATGTAAAAATATTGTGGCAAGTTATATTTATCTAAAGTAATTGTTTAATGTTGTGCATGCTACCATCGATGCCACGACAGTCCTCTGCCTCTGTAGGACAACAAGTTAATGAGAAGGGATTGAAAGGCGGCAGAGTAATTGTTGATGGTAAGTTGAAGATGGTGGAAGCTCCATTCATATCTGCATCAACCACCATATTAAATTCCCTTCCAATTCCATTTATTACACAACAGTGCTTAAGAGTTGAGGCGGCAAGCTTTTTCACGGGGGTATGAGAGTTGGGAAGGATGAACTCCACGAAGCCCCCGGAATATATATAAATGGAAAGAAACAAAAAGGGAAATAATGTTTTTAAACATTATGTTATATTTTTGGTTTAATTGTTTTATTTCACGACAATGTTGTTTTGACTTTTACGCTGGGTAAATGTGTTATTAGCGCAGTATATTTTAAGTTTTAACTTTGGTTAAATATATATTATAAATATATGATATTTATAATATATATATTATGTAATGTTTCATATAAAAGGGAATGTTGTGAGCATTAAAAGAGTAGTGTTGTAATTTTTTTTTTTATTATTACATAGAATAGAAGTGTATGCACAGCAGTGCGAAAGGTGAAAAACACAGAAGAGTGTTTTAAGAGACAGAGTGTCTTGTTTTAGGGACAGAGTGTGTTTTTGCACATACAGTGAGTAGATTTTATGCACTGTGTTTTGTAGCAGTGATAATTTAGTAAGCCCTCTGGTTGAGGAAGAATTTGTATCAGTTTTTTTTATGGAATAGAAAATTGTTTTCTGAGTTGAAACTCTATCACTGTGAATGCAATTTTAAATATTTTATCTGTGTTAAAAAGGGGAGTTTTATTCTCCTTTTATTGTTTTTGAATTCTTAAACATTCCAACATGGTATCATAGCTAGTCCAGGCTCTTTGAAGGTCAAAGAAGCTGAAGGAAAGGAGTTCTTTGTTGCAGCAGCTTCTCCAGCAGTGTGAAGACTCAGTCAAAAAGCATCCAAAGGTATTTCTCTATACAGTTTTAGTGTTACTGTTGCAGAACAGTGAGCTATTTTAAATACACAGTCAAGTTTTTTTTTGAATCATAGTTAAGAGTGAAAAATGGCTGGAGCCAGCACTAGTATGGGTATGGGAAATATCCATCTCCCAATGTTTAATGGGAAAAATTATGACTACTGGTCAATAACTATGAGAGAATTATTTGTCTCCCAAGACTTATGGGAATTTGTTGAGGATGGCTTTGAAGAGCCAGCAGATGAAGAAGAGTTTCAAATGTTAACTTAGGCAGGAAGAGAACTATTGAAGAGCACTAAGAAGAAAGACTCCAAAGCTCTTTTCTTTTTGTATCAAGCAGTGCATGAGAGTGTGTTTCCAAGGATTGCAGCATCTAAGAGATCCAGAGAAGCATGGGAAACTCTCAAGACAACCTATCAAGGCATGGAAAAAGTGAAGACATCAAAACTTCAATTGCTAAGGAGAGACTTTGAGACTCTCTGTATGAAAAGAGTCAGATACTATTAACTCATTCTTCACTCATGTGATTGGAATGGTCACACAAATAAGATCTCATGGAGAGACTCTTGAATATAAGAGGATTGTGGAAAAACTATTGAGGAGTCTACCCTCAAGATTCGATGTGATTGTCACCACCATAGAGGAGACTAAGGATCTCACAAAGTTTTCAGTGGATGAGCTACATGCATCACTGATGACCCATGAACAGAGATTGGGTAGGAGTGAAAACTCATCTCCTGAGCATGCCTTTAAGACCCAGATGTCTTTCGGAAGAGGAAGAGGGAAAGGCAGAGAAAATAAAAGAGGAAAAGGCAGAAGCCAAAACAGAGGTGGAAGGGACAGCCCTTCACATTCACATGGAAGGTGCAATAGTCAAAATCACAGCCACGGCCAAGGCAGCAACCAACATAATGGTCAGCAGAATGCTCAAGGACAAAGGTATGATAAATCCAATGTCCAATGTTACAATTGTAAAAAATATGGTCATTATGCTAATGAATGTAGAAAGAAGAAGCAAGATATGGGAAATAGAACTAGTGCAAATTTCACTAGAGAAAATATCAGCCAACAAAAATTGTTTTTAGCTTGTAACATGGCAGAAGAAAAAAGTGAGGACTTATGGTTTCTAGACTCCGGTTGCAGTAACCATATGACAGGAAATATAGCAATGTTTTCTGTGCTAGATGAGAGTGTGAAGTCACAAGTCACACTAGGAACTGATAGCAAAGTTTATGTTATGGGAAAAGGGATTGTAAATGTTTTAACAAGGAAAGGTGCAAAGAAATCCATAGCAGATGTTTATTATGTTCCAGGAATGAAGTGTAACCTCTTAAGTATTGGACAGCTTGTCCATAAGGGGTATAATGTTTTCTTTGAGGATGATGTTTGTACCATCATGGATAAACCACCCAGCAAACAGTGTATTGCTGAAGTGAAGATGACAAAGAACAGGATGTTCCCTCTCAGAATGAGAGCAGACTTGAAGAATGAAGAAAAGATAGCAGCAGTGGCACAAGAGACTTTCCAAAGCGAACCAAAAGATGATAATTGGTTATGGCACTTGAGATTTGGACATCTCAACTTTGGAGGTCTTAATTTGTTGAACAGAAAAGGAATGGTAAGTGGTTTACCATTGATAGAGAAACCGGACAGCGTTTGTGAAGGTTGTATTCTTGGGAAACAACACAGAGAAAGTTTTCCTTCCGGGAAAAGCATAAGGGCAAAAGCACCCTTAGAGATTGTCCACTCAGATGTATGTGGACCGATGCAAACTCCATCGCTTGCAAGCAGCCACTATGTGTTAACATTTATAGATGATTTTACAAGAAAAACTTGGGTTTACTTTTTGAAAAACAAAAGTGAAGTGTTTGAAATTTTTTGCAATTTCAAAGCACTTGTTGAGAACCAGAGTGGGCTACACATCAAAGTCCTAAGGACTGATAGAGAAGGTGAGTATATATCTAAATATTTTCTACGTTGTTGTATAGAAAAAGGTATTCCAAAGCAGTTTACAACTAGATATACTCCACAGCAAAATGGAGTAGTTGAAAGGAAGAATAGAACCATAATGGACATGGCAAGGAGTATGTTAAAGGAAAAGAATTTGCCTAATGATTATTGCGCTGAAGCTGTACATTGTGCAACGTACATTTTGACTAGATACCCTACAAAATCAGTTATGAACAAAGTGCCGGAAGAGGCATGGAGTGGCACAAAGCAAGGTGTCACACACATGAAGGTTTTTGGATGTCTGGCTTATGCACACATTCCGGATCAGCTAAAGAAGAAGTTGGATAGCAAGGGGGAGAGATGTATTTTCATTGGATACAGTGAGGAATCCAAGGCTTATAGGTTATACAACCCATCCACTAAGAATTTTATTGTGAGCAGAGATGTTCAATTTATTGAAGAGGAAGATTGGGATGGAAGCATAGAGAAAACAATGAATGTTAAACACTATTTATCTCATGATGAAAATGATGATGAGTTGGTTGTAATACATCCCTATACAGCCGCACCAACACAAGAGCAGCAAAGCACACCCTTGAGGATAAATGAAAGTTCTTCTCCAAGCACACCACAAGAAGGAAATTCAAGTGCTTCTTCAAGCATTTGTACATCTAATGAAAAAGGTAAGAAATTCAGAAATTTGAAAGACATTTATGAACAAGAGGCAGCAAATGAAGTTATCAATTCTTTGTTTGTTTTATATTGTAATGTTGATGACCCTATTCATTTTGAGAATGCTATTAAGGATAGGAAATGGATAGAAGCTATGGATGAGGAGATTAATGCCATAGAAAGAAACAAGACTTGGGATTTGGTTGAACTCCCAAAAGGTAAAGATGTCATTGGAGTTAAATGGGTCTACAAGACCAAGTGTAATGCTGAAGGAAAAATAGAGAGACACAAGGCAAGGCTTGTTGTCAAAGGTTATAAACAGAAGCATGGGATATATTATGAGGAAACTTTCGCACCGGTTGCCAGAATGGAAACCGTGAGAGCAGTGTTGTCCATAGCAGCATAAAACAAGTGGAAAGTTTACCAAATGGACGTGAAGTCAATATTCCTAAATGGAGTGTTAATGGAAGAGGTTTACATTGAACAACCTCTCGGCTATGAAAAGAAAGGCCAAGAAAACAAAGTGTGCAAGTTGAAGAAATCTCTTTATGGGCTGAAACAAGCACCAAGAGTGTGGTACAGTAGGATAGATTCATATTTACTGGAAAATGGTTTTGAAAAGTGTGAGAGAGAACCCACCCTCTACATCAAAGAAAAAGATGGTAAAATATTGATTATAGTTTTATATGTTGATGATGTTATTTTTACAGGTAATGATGATTACCTTATTGACATTTTAAAACAGTCATGAAAGAAGAATTTGAAATGACTGACATGGTTTTGTTGAGATACTTCTTAGGAATAGAAGTAGAACAAGATGAAAATGGGATTTTTATCTCACAGGCAAAGTATGTTAATGAGGTGCTTGAAAGATTTAACATGCAGGAAAGCAAAGCAACGATCACTCCCACAATGATGGGATTAAAACTCAGCAGAGAGGATAGCAGCAAGGATGTTGATCCTAGCTTATACAAGAGCATAGTTGGAAGCCTTATGTATTTGACTGCAACTAGGCCGGACATAATGCATGATGTTAGCTTGATTTCCAGATTCATGGAGAAGCCAAAGGATGCACATTGGCAGGCAGCAAAAAGAATTCTGAGGTATGTAAAAGGAACTAAGAGGTATGGTATTTTGTATACTACTTCAGAAAATTCAGATTTAATTGGTTATACTAACAGTGATTGAGATGGAAGTATTGATGACCGGAAAAGTACTTCTGGTTATGTTTTTCATATGGGTCCAGGAGCCATTTCATGGGCTTCTAAGCAACAGCCAATTGTGGCATTGTCTACAGCAGAAGCAGAATATGTGGCAGCTACAGCAGCAGTGTGTCAAGCAGTTTGGATGAGAAGAATGTTGAAAATTTTATGCCATGAACAGATAAAAGGGATAGTGATTTACTGTGATAATAGCTCAGTGATAGCTTTATCTAAAAATTTTGTTTTTCATAAAAGGACAAAGCACATAGACACCAAGTTTAATTTCATACGTGAATTGGTTAACAATGGTGAGATTTTTTTGCAGCATTGCAAAACAGAGGATCAATTTGCTTATATCCTCACAAAACCATTAGCTCATAACAGTTTTAATAAATTCAGGAAATGCTTGGGTATGCAGGAAAACCGAGCAGTTGAAATTAAGGGGGAGTGTTGGAATTTAATTTCCAACTGCTCATATAAATCAGGAGGACAACAAGTTAATGAGAAGGGATTGAAAGGCGGCAGAGTAATTGTTGATGGTAAGTTGAAGACGGTGGAAACTCCATTCATATCTGCAGCAACCACCATATTAAATTCCTTGCTAACTCCATTTATTACACAATAGCACTTAAGAGTTGAGGCCGCAAGCTTTTCCGCGGGGGTATGAGAGCTGGGAAGGATGAACTCCATGAAGCCCCTGGAATATATATAAATGAAAAGAAACAAAAAAGGAAATAATATTTTTAAACATTATGTTATAGTTTTGATTTAATTGTTTTATTTCACGGCAATGTTGTTTTGACTTTTACCCTGGGTAAATGTGTTATTAGCGCAGTATATTTTAAGTTTTAACTTTGGTTAAATATATATTATAAATATATGATATTTATAATATATATATTATGTAATGTTTCATATAAAAGGGAATGTCGTGAGCATTAAAAGAGTAGTGTTGTAATTTTTTTTTTTTATTACTACACAGAACAGAAGTGTATGCACAGCAGTGCGAAAGGTGAAAAACACAGAAGAGTGTTTTAAGAGACGGAGTGTCTTTTTTTAGGGACAGAGTGTGTTTTTGCACAGACACTGAGTAGATTTTATACAATGTGTTTTGTAGCAATGATAATTTAGTAAGCCCTCTGGTTGAGGAAGAATTTGTATCAATTTTTCTTATGGAATAGAAATTTTTTTTCTGAGTTGAAACTCTGTCAGTGTGAATGCAATTTTAAATATTTTCTCTATGTTAAATAGGGGAGTTTTATTCTCCTTTTATTTTTTTGGAATTCTTAAACATTCCAACAAGCAGGCGATCAGTGAATACTTGCAATTAATTCAATTGTTGACTATTTTTTTTTTGCGTTATTATCCTTTATCCAAAGTTTTACGGTGGAAATTGTCATCCATCTCAATTTTAAGAAAAGTTTCTGCGTTGAAAAAAACCCGACCTCTTATTGCAGGCCTCGCTTATCCCTTGGTCATCCAATGTAAAAATATTGTGGCAAGTTATATTTATCTAAAGTAATTGTTTAATGTTGTGCATGCTACCATCGATGCCACGACAGTCCTCTGCCTCGGCGTCCTCCGCCTCCGCGTGTAGTGATGCCTTCACATGCAGTTCAAATTCTGACTATGTTCTGTCATGGCTCTAGTGCCATTAGGTAGGTGTTTTCTTTCTGTGCTCTTTCCATTAAGTCTCCCCACCAACTCGCAATGGGAGGCAGTCCAGCAAGAGGAATTGTACCGTATACACAGTAATGGACTGCAAGAGACCGAAGGCACCCGTATGCCTGAGAGGAAGGAAAAGAGAGATACATACCTTGCTTTCTCGCAGGAATAAAAGCCATAGTTACTGACGGAATCATGATTTTTAAATCCATGAAATAAATGAAAAATTAAGGAGCACCAAATGTTAATGTAGTTGTCTACGGAGGAGGAAAAAAATTTAAGAAACCTTGCAGTAGGTGTTTGAATCATGTTTTTGATGGTGGAAATGGGTTCAACACCATCAAAAACCTCTAAGGCACCCAAAATATTAAAGTTTGATAGCTATAATCTGGATTTACAAAAATCTCTACAACACCCAAAATATTAAATTTTGATAGCTATAACTTGGATTTACAAAAATCTCTGGGAGATTTTCTTAAAATCTTACTAGAATTTCCATAATTTAAAAAAAAAAAAAAAATCTAGTTAACTACGACAATGTTAGTCGTATGTTAATAGCTAGTACAATAGCTAGTACAGGACATTCATTAATTTTACCTAGGAGATTTTACATGTAGGCTTGCATAAAATGGAAAATGAAATGGTGAAGATTACGTTGAAGAATGCTGGTCCTTTTTTTCCCAATCTTTTTGCCAATCTTTTTGGGCCGTAAGTAATGGTGGTTGGTCTTGACTTTTTGTGATCCACTTTTGCGGAATTTAATATATTGAAATGTATTCGAATTATGTTTGAATTACAATTTTTAGGATTTTATTATTTTAAATTGAATTTGATTTTATTTTTTCCGTAATGTGTTATTCAAATATTTATATCTAGTTTAATTAATTCATTGAATTTATAATGGGTGGCAAAAGAAAATGATTGTTATATTTTTTATTTAAATTTAAATTTTGCAGATTAATTTTGACCATGTGTAAATATTTAAGAAATAAGATGACTATAGGTAGGAAATTATGATACATAAAACTATTTATTTTATAGTGATGTTTTAAATAAACAATCTCAAGTTAATTTGATTTAGTTTATTTTTTTATCTTGATGATATATTTATTTCTCTTAATTGTTATTTTGTCCACTCTATTTAGATTTTTGTTTTTAAGTTAAAGTTGTATTGCCTCAAAATCATGTCAACTAAATACATTATATAGCTAACTAGTTTAAACATGTTTTACCATAGGTGGTATTAATGTGCCTTGAGGGAAACTAGATGTTTTTGACCACCTACTAATATACGAATTTATCCAAAATTTAAAGAGTTTTAAGAGCTTCAATATATTATTTTTTTTACTTGGAATGGAAGAATGAGAAACCCCGAAGTACTTCTTCACATTTAGTTGATGGTAAACGGGAATGAGAAACCCCGAAGTACTTCTTCACATTTAGTTGATGGTAAACAGGGTAAACCAAAACCCTTATAATTGGAGCCTCCCCCAAGGGAATCAAAGAGAGTTGAAAGTGTGATTAGCAACAACTAGGTGCTTCCCATTTGGACCTCAACCACGTGAGCTAACCCTTGGGGCTTAAGAGCTTCAACATAATTAAAGATATGGCACTCCATGTGACCCAATCTAGCATCCATTCTTTCTTAGCACACCCACTAACTCCTCTATACACATTTGAAGTCTTCAAGGCTTGCAGAGACATTATATCTTTCCTACCACTTGAGAAACTATTGTCTTCTATAGAAAAACTACCAACTACTCTTGCAGACTTCATATCCTCAAATCCTTAAGCTCCAATTCCAAGCTCTCACCCAAGTACCAAACTAATAAGATCAATCTTATTACAATTTTAAATAAAATAGAATAGAATAACTTAGAAACATTTAACAAAAACAAATTCAAAAGCAGACTGTTGCTCGGAAGTTAGCTGGCATCAATGTGTACCCTTGTTGGGAGGCAACAGTTAGCTGGCATCAATGTGTACCCTTGTTGGGAGGCAGAAATATTCAAGTTAAAACTATTGTTGTGGCAATTCATAAGTTTTCTGTGAAAACATTTAACTTTCAGGATGTACAAATAAAATTGGTATCTCCCTGCAATAAACAGATCTTTCTCCCGCGCAAACTAATGAAACCCATATGAATGGTCTATGGATTCAATGGAGTGGCAACTTTCATACAGTCAAAGTAGGAAATCACATAACGGAAAGAATGATATGAAAAAAAAACATGATATCTGATACATGCTTGTGCTTTTCTCAAATTTTCCAGGATGGCTGTATTTACTTTTAAAAAGATATTAGGTAAAAGATATACATATTTTCGTTCAAAACACCATTAAAAAAAAAGGGAAAAGAGAGAATTGCCCTTCATATTTAAACGGAAGACCTTACTATGTAGTTCATAAAGTGCAGGTGTCTGAATCCGCGAAGGAAGAGAAAAAAAAGGAATACGTAAGCAACTACGTTAGCGTATTGAATTCTAAATTCTCCCAAAACCTGCGTCCTTTGACACTGACACGAAAGAAACAGTAAAAACTCATCGGATAAAAATGCTGTCACATGTGAGAATGGCTCCATACCATTTTTCATGCCGTTAAATATGTCATATTCCATTTTTCATGCCGCTAAATCTGTTATATTCCATTTCTCACATTTATCCACCAGTTACGAACGATTTCAAAAATTGAAATTATTCCTTTCATTCACCTCTTCGGTGAAAGCGGTGAATCTTTTTATCGGCATTGATTTCGTTTTACATATACCTAGTGGAACGTGGAATAGGTTATTAGTGTAATATTTTTTCTTCACAAAAATTAATACAATAAATTTTGATAGCGAAAACTCTGCCGTAAAGGTTAAGGTGGTGTAGCCATCTCCACACTACTACATTAAAGGCATTTAAAAAATATATATTTAAAATAAAAGAAATATCTTATTTTCAGAAGTTACTTTTTATTTTAATTATTTTACATTAAAATTTAACATCAATTGAATTGTCTTAAATATCAAATTTAAGACAAAAATAATTTAAGATAAAAATAATTTGAGACAAAACTTTATATTTAAGACAAAAATATTAAAATTTAACATCAATTGAATTGTCTTAAATATAAAATCTAAAACAAAAAGAGTTTGAGACAAAAATAATTTAAGACAAAATTTTATATTTAAGACAATATAATTTAAGGCAAAAATATTTTAAGTAAAAACTTTATATTTAAGACAAAACAAAAATACTTTAAGACAAAATTTTATATTTAAGACAATGGAAATTAAGACGAAACTCATTTAATACAATTAACAATTAACAAAAAACCATATCAATTTAATACAATATTATATAACTACAAAATTGACTATGATAATGCACCCTAAGTCCACTAGCTTGCAGGCTAATACGGTCTCATGCCTATACCATTCACATTACCATTCACATTATCTTATATGAAGAAAACGATTTGTTGGGCTCTTCGTTTTGTGGGGGTAGCCGACTCTAAAGAACACAACAACTTTTCCTAGCAAGATTTCTCAAACATCAATTCCTCTTATGTCCCTTCGATCTCTGTTGATACAATTAGAGATAACTTGTTTGTTGTTGCATTCGGCACAACAACACGGAGGAGGATTTTAAGACAATTCTTTAAAACGAAAGAATTTTTTTTTTCTTAAAATTGAATTTCGTCTTAAAAATTTCAATATGAGGCGCTAGTAAAAAAGGTAAAGGTAAAGGATTAGTGGTTTGCCTTTACACTATTGATGGGTTCTTCACAAAGCAAAGCGATGGAAGCTGAAAAAAACTAATGGGATTTAGGGTGATGGAAGAACTTTCACTAAACAGGGATAGGCAGTAACATAGTTGGAGTACTTTTCGTGCTCTCCATCGATTGTGTTATAATTTGTGATTTTTTACTGTATCTTTTATTTTTGAGTGTTGCTTTTATACATTGGTTCTTGTTATCAACATATTGTTGTGTTGGAACTCCTTACTATTATCGGAAAAATGAATTAGATTCACCTAACGGATTGTTGAAAATGTAGCATGTGATATTCCCACTTAGCAATATTGCTTATGGGAAATCTCAATTTTGTTTCATTTTGCCTTATTTCGAATTTTCACATAGGAAAGGTGGGTTTAGTGGCCCCAAACGATTTTTGAGGCTAAGGGAAGGGCAAACATTAGAAAAATGTGGAGAAAAATTGAGTTCCTAGTGGAAAGTGCGGGCCAACCATAGAGAAATATGACCCACATGAAATATGCACTCATTGGAGGGAATTCGGTGGGGGGAATTCGATGGAGGGGCCCACATGAGAAATTGGGAGGCTCTTGGACAAAAGAGGAGGAGACAATAATTTTTGGATTCTTGATCATTGGAGCATTCTCTTAGACTAGAACGCTTGAGCTGGAGGCCAAGTTTGCAAGTGTGTTGTACATACGTTATTTTCAGGCGGAAATATCACCCATTGCTTCGTTGGTATTTGAGTGTTAGCCCAAGGAGGGAGTCTCATCCATTTTAGTTTGAACTAGGAGTAGCATACTGTGATTTCGGGGCAACGCAAGCAGTGGCAGTATTGGCACTACGCAGTCTTGGATAGTGCCACACTTGTGAGTTGAGGAGCGAAGGAAGTTTGGGGCTCAAACTTGTGCGAGAGTAAGGGAGGGAGGTTTTTTGGTGATTTCAGACATTTTGGGGGCATTTGGAAGCAGTATTTACAGGTGGCTCGAAATACCTAGCAACAGACCCATTGAGGGAAATTGGGCCGAAATTCCAAGGTAAGCCATAGGCCAATTCCTTCGTGGGTTTTCATGGGTATTTGGTGGAGAGCCAAGGGTTAATTTCCTGGAATTGTTTTAGCACTCGAGGAGGCCCCAACAACTATTTTTCACAGTCAACAACGTATTTTATGGGCAGTTCAGCGCAGAGCCAAAGAGAGATAAACCAATACACTTTGGGTAACTTCACCTTCTTCACTTGGGATTTTATAGCTTGCATTGAGCAAGCCCAACTACACTCTTTCTAGCACCAATTGTACCTTCATATTTTAGCAATGCAGTTTTTGGCTCAATTTCGTGGTCTGATTATGTGTATATTTTTCTGTGGGTTTTTATCTATGCATGATTTTTTTATTACTGTAAAATTTTCTTAGGGATATTATAGTGGTATTAGAGCTAATAGACTTGGCTCAGCATGTGGGAGCAACATCAATCTATGAAACCAGAAGATCAAGAGAACATAACTTACAGGAGGCAGAGATATAGGAGTAGAGAAAGGCACTTACAAATCATACCATATCCTGTGGTCATTGAACGAGAGATTGAAAGGAAAAGCATGGCAAATAATGAGTGAGACAAAAGGAGTAAGGAGGAAGAGTTTTCCTAGCACTTACTAACGGTCATACAAGACCTGTGTAAGGGCATTGAGGAGCTAAGGAAGCAGACTTGTAGAAACAACAAGGGAAAAGGTGTTCAAGGGGAACTCCAATTGGGTGAAGGCTATGGTACTTCACAGCACCATGCGTCCCTTAACCCCAACATGCCACTTATTCCTAACACACCACCCAAATCCACTATTCCCGCGTTTTTGACATCCGGAGCTGGTGGGATGCAAGGGAAAGAGGAGATGCCCATGAGTGACGATTTCGTGGAGTATGATTCCTATGTACCTAATTTTAGGGAAGATATTACTTTCAATGATTTTTTCCACTTGAAGGGAAACAATAAGCCCAAGAGACAGAGTGAGGGAGGCTACACACATGGGACAGATTTGCAACACACCATGGGAGGTTGTTTCTCCCAAATTTCAATGGATCTTCTAAGAGCTCGGGAAGAGATTAGGTTGAGAAGTTGGATGTTTACTTCCAGCTTAATCATATGACAGAAGGGGAGGAAATTAAAATTGCCACATTGCGTTTGGAAGGGGAATCCCATGATTGGTGGTTCAGTGGGTTGATCACAATGGGGCATGTTAGGCTAAAAACATACGAGGATTTCACTATGAGTGTGTTGGAGCGTTTTGAGAGGAGGGATTCAAAAGAGAACTTTGGGGAAATGACAAGGTTCAAGCAGATAGGGATGATGATCACTACAACTTGAAGTTTTTGATGTTGTCAGTGATGGTTCCTCATTTATCATAGGCCAAGAGGGTCTACATGTTTGTAGAGGGGCTAGAAGAACCATTGAGGGGATTGGTGATGTCCAAGAGGCCCACTACCTTGTAAGATGTAGTGGGGAGGGCCGAAGATCTGTAGGATTCTCAACCCAAGGCTAGAGCACCATTACCACCTATACAGGGTTTCCAAAAAAGGGAAAGAGACACTAGGGCTCCACCCATGAGAGCCAACCAAGGGCGTTGACATATGGATGAGGAGATCCGAAGAACCTCCGAAGGAGAAAGTTGTGTTTTACCTGTTAGAAAACATGGGCACCAGGCCACATATGCACAATGGGCAAGGCCCACTACAGTGAGGTCTTTTTTGACAGTGACTTGGAGGATGATGTAGATTTCGAGGTGAGTGGAGTTGACAATGCAGTGCACATGTAAAGGGGACCACCATCACCCGGGGGAGCTCCCTTTTCACCATCAAGAGGGGTCTTTGCATCTCTATGTGGGGTACCGAAGTTCTTGACCATGAGGATCAGTGGCACCATTTAGGGGCAACATGTCTCAATTTTGGTGGACAGTGAGGCTGCCATAATTTCATTGATGCACAAATGGTTTAGAGGAGGGGCATCACAACTGAGGAGTTTGAGGGATTTTCGGTTCTTGTGCCTGGGGAAAAAATCATGCAGTGTACACGTTATGTTCCTACCTTAACAATGACCATGGGGAACTAATCCATGACATATCACTTCTTCGTGGTGGAGGTACCGGACACCAATGTGGTGGTGGGTTTCTAGTGCCTCTATTCACTTGGTCGAGTCACTACTGATTAGAGGAGGTCAGAGACGGAGTTTATAGGGCCGGATGGAAAACCAATTTTTCTAAAGGATATGCACTCTTACCCTCCACAAACTGTTCCAGACCATATGATGGAGGCTAATCTAAGGCAAGGTGACATTGAGTGGGTTGTGGAGTTGTGGGTTTCTAAGGCTGGGGTCAGCCTAAACCACCACACCTAGAGATACAGGCCATTTTGGATAGGTACCTAGTGATGTTTGGAGACATACTACTAGGGAAACCACTTTATCGGGGGTTTGAGTATACCATTGAGCTAGAACCAGGGGTACTGGTCGTGATCACTACCGCTTATAGACATCCCAAGGCATACCAGGATGAGAATGTTGCTCGAAAGTTGGCATCAATTTGTAACCCTACAGGATAAATATTCAAATTAAAATATTTGTTGTGACATTCCATAATTTTTCTATGAAAACATTTAAATTTCAGGATGTATAAAAAAAAAAGTGGTTATGTCCATCTAGAATGATTCATGCTAGGTGGACAATCATAATGCAAAGAATGAATGATATGAGAAAAAACTCGAGTATCCCACACAAACTAATGAAACCCATATGAATGGTTTATCAATTCAATGGAGTGGTAACTTTTAAGTATTTGTTGATAGATGCAATCTTAACAAAATGAATGAATTTCTACAAAATTAACAGGTCGAAGTGAAATATGCTTTGAACCATGATAAGAACCAATAAGTTTCCTTTCACCTGGTACCAACTTTTATACCTGTTGTGAACAAATGCATTCATGATTAGTTTGTTTTCTATATTGAAACACCATCTTATGAAAGTAAAATTTCCAAATGCATTAATAATCTTCAATCCATAGAGAAACTGAGAAGTTGCATCAACATGATGGCAACCCAAACTACCCTTTCAATCATATCATTTTCTGTCAAATTATTTCTTATTAGGAAAATTTCCGAGAAAAAATAGGGAGCTGATGTCACTAGAGTTTATGAACAAATGCACAATTTTTTGTCGAGTTAACAATACCATATTATGAATCCTCTGTTTTCACAAACAATGGTCTAAAAAAAAATTTTGGTTGAGTTAATAATACCATCTTATGAATCCCCCGTTTGCACAAACCATGGTCTAAAATACAATTTTTTTCAATCCATGAAATAAATGCAAGATTAAGTAGCACCGAATGTTAGTAGCTATCGCAGAACATTCACTAGTTTTCCCTAGGAGTTTACATGTAGGCTTGAATAAAATGGAAAATGATACAGTGAAAATTACGTTGAAAAAAGCTGGTCTTTTTTATTTTTCCTTTTTTTTTGGGAAGTAAGTAATGGTGGTGGGACTTTACTTTCGTGACCTAATTTTTGCGGACTTTGAAACGTGATTGAATTATATTTGAATTGAAATTTTTAAGATGTTGTTATTTTAAATTGAATTTGATTTAAATTTTAAAAAAAAAAAATTATGATAAGTTCTTTTTTACCATATATTTTTTATCACCTATCAATATATTAATTTATCCAAAAATTAAGGAGTTTTAAGAGCTTAAACATATTTTTTTTTACTTGGAATGGAAGAATAAGTAATTTTAATAGCTTCAACATATTCCTTTCTTACTTGGAATGGAAGAATGAGAATCCCCAAAGTACTTCCCCACATTTTGTTGATGTTAAATCGGGTAAATCTTCACTCTTGATAATCAGAGGCTCACCCCAAGGGAATTAAAGAGAGTTGAAATTGTGATAAAAAAGAATGAGCTACTTCACATTTGGCTCTCAAACACTTGAGCAAACCCTTGGGGCTTAGGAGGTTCAACATAATAAAAGTATATATTGCTGAATTATAAAGAAAAAAACTAGGTACCGTTATGCAAGAAATTAAGATTTTCCGAGGTAACAAGGGCCATATCTCTAGTATTGGATCCTAGAGGAGCTAAGGGAAGCTAATTGTTCAGGAACACATTGGATATGGCACTCGATGTGACATAGTATAGCATCCATTATTTCTAAACACACCCACTAACTTCTCTATACACATTTGACATCTCTCAGCCTTGTAAATACATTATATCTTTCCTCCTATTTTTCTGTGAGCACCCTACCCAACAAGGTTTTCATTTGCTAGTATAATGATATAGCATTGAAATATTACTTCCTCCTACTTCTTGCATAATCTCAGGGTTCGAGAAAGCATGTTTGTCCCTAGCAATGAGGGTTTCCAAATGACAGATTTCATTTCACGTTTAAGGGGTGGTGGCTGAATGGTAAGTTTCAACAACCTCATGGGCCTACTACTGGGCTCAATTTCGCCCCTAGATGTTGTGGCCTTTCATTTCACGTTTAAGGGGTGGTGGCTGAATGGTAAGTTTCAACAACCTCATGGGCCTACTACTGGGCTCAATTTCGCCCCTAGAGGTTGCGGCCTCCCCCCCCCCCACACTAGTTTCTCATCCTTTGGCATTGTATATTGACTGTCAGGTTTCTATAACTAGTGTCAACATAGGTGTCAATAATGATAGGGCTGAATTCAAAGGTTAAACAAGACCAAGACTAGTGATAGGACTAAAATGTGGTAGCATTAGAGAATTATAACCCAACCCAAGAATAGTTACATCCAATAATAGGTGAAAAGGTAGCATTGATATATGCAGGGTATAGTAGTTTGAGATGAAAAAATACCACAACACACGGACACCACCCGACTGTTTAGACTAAGAAAAAGATACAAAATTATTGCTAGACCTATGAGAGACACCACAGTACATCCATACAAAACTCTAGGAAAAATGCATGCACATAAATTATAAGGATTTCAAGAGGAGTTTAGGGTTGCACATTTTGTGATAGCCTCTATGGACCAAGGTTATGTCACTGGAGAAGACAGTTACATGGAATTTTATTTAAGAGTGCCCAAGAAACCATTGTCTTCTATGGGACAGCTACCACCATAGTACATCCATACCAAACTCTAGGAAAAATGCATGCACGTAAATTATAAAGATTTCAAGAGGAGTTTAGGGTTTCACATTTAGTGATAGCCTCTATGGACCAAGGTTATTTCACTGGAGAAGACACTTACACTGAATTTTATTTAAGAGTTCCCAAGAAACCATTGTCTTCTATAGGAAAGCTACCAACAACACTTGCAAGATTTCATATCCTTGAATCCCTAAGCTCAAGTTTCAATCTCTCACCCAAGCATCTTACTAATAGGGTCAATCTCCAAAATATCTCCCTTGGGTTCCAGAAACAAGTTTCAAAACTCTCCAATCTCTAACTACCACCAAGCTAGACCACCTTCATGAGGGCCTCGAGCTATTTCCCTTCATCTTTGTCTTGTAACCGGAAGCATCAACCTCCCTCAATTCTCTGAATTCTGTAACCCATGATAATCGAGTTATCAATAACTCACATGTTTTTTCATGCATCATATGGCCACATCACCCCTTTGTTTAAAGTGATCCTCTTTGCAGGGTGGCATGCATAGTCCCCAAACCCACTATATTCCTCAAATTACACCCTATTAAGAAAACGCATATAATTTTTTGAATTACAATAAAAATCCTAATTTAAAAATATTGATATTTAATTTATATTTTTAATTTTTAATATTAAAAATGAAATACCATTTTACAAAATTTTGGAATAAACTCATAAAATGTTATAAAAAGAAACTGAAAATTAAATTAATAAATATTGTAGTCCTAGAAGGAAACCATGCATAAATCCAGAAAGTTAACCAACCATGCTTATTAAAGAAATGAAAAATGGCTGCAGAAGTCATGATGTGCATGAGAGCAAAACTGTACTATGACATAAAGTGGGTGTAGTATTAAATTTTCTATCCAGTTAATAATACCAGTTATCTTATTAATCCTCTATTTGCACACACCATAGTCTAAAACACACTCTTTTTCAATCCATGAAATAAATACATACAAAATTAAGTAGCACCAAATGTTAGTAGCTATTGGAGGACATTCATTAGTTTGACATGGGAGTTTGCATACACGCTTGGATAAAATGGAAAATATTATGGTGAAGATTAAGTTGAAGAATGCTAGTGCTTTTTTTCCCAATTTTTTTTGGCTGTAAGTAATGGTGGTAGGTGGGTCTTCATTTTTGTGACCCACTTTTTGCGGAATTTATACGGAATTTAATATATTGCAATGTATTTGAATTATATTTGAATTGCAATTTTTAAGATTTTATTATTTTAAATAGAATTTGATTTTTTTTTTCTCAATAAGACTAATTCTATTTATAAAACATACTAGTTCAAAACTGCTCCAGTTTCAACTGTGTGAGCCTGAGAACTGGGCTTGATGTCCATGCTTAACATAAAAACTGAACTGCCCTGAGTGGGAGACCAGTTCTTTTGAAGAAAATTTCACCACCCTTAGAAGGGAAACCGGCGTATAGTACATTCATTTTAAATTAACAAGAGAGAGAAAACTAGTAATGCATACATCTTTTACAGCTGATGAGATATGCAAAAAACCAAAAATTCTTCCAATGAAGTTGAACATATGTACCATGGTAAGCTGAAGGAGGCTGAATTCACTATTCATGAGCTGGGGAGGGCGGATCTTCCACAATTCTACACCAACACTTGTCTCCTCCATTTTCATTGCCCTTCTTTGGCGTGCTATCCTTACTGATGATGTCCACCTGCATGTTATCCTTTCCCAAGTTGGAATTCCCAATTCCAGTGGATGCTACAGGATTCGAGACTTCATTTTTTGCCAGAGTGGGTTGAGGGCCAGGCGGGGTAGGAGTGAAGCTGGGTACAGGAGCGGTGGCAGAGCTAGCAGATTCTTCTCTAAGTGTAATAGTAACAAAAGCAGTGAGGATGGGTTTGTCGAGGGAGCAATCGAAGCAAAATTCCACTCTCTAAGAGGTCTGGCGGAGGGTCTGACTAGCAAGAGCATGAATAGCAGGGGAGGTGGGCTTGTGAGAGACGAAAGGAGGATGATGCACAGGCTGAGAAAAGTGGGTGCCCCCAGGACGGTAGGTGCGGCCCCTTTGACTTCGAGAGTCTGGGTAAAGGCCCCAATCGACATCCTCCGCAGAAGAGTCAGAGGTCGAACTGGTAGACGGGCGTGGGCGGGATGTGCGACCTTTTCTCGCCCCATGACAACATCGCATCCGATGCCGAAGCCGAGGCATTGTCACATAGCTATGCAGGGGGTGCTTGGGGCAGGAGGAGCAGACGGTATGCGGGGGAGACCACTTAAAATCGGAAAACTGAGAATGCAAACAAGAATTCAAATAACAAAAATTACTCTGAGTGAAATGATAACCTGGAAGAGTTTCCAAACAGCCGAGGATGGTGTAGCGTCGCCCAGTCTGAGTGCGAGCACTCGGCTCAGCACATGCAATTGGGCAGGCTCCACACACTGGAGACAGAGGGCCGCATAAGATGCAAGAACAAGTCAAATTCTCCAAAACAAACACCATATCAAGCTGAACAGACGGAGCAGGGTGGTAAAATGGCGAGGCAGATAGAGTAAATGTTATGCAGACTTGCATAGTAAATGCGTGAGTAATGATGCCGTAGGGGGCCATATGGCTATTACATGCGAACGCCCTTGGGATTTGCCAGGGGACTGATATCCCATCATTCCAAGCCAACATCCGCATCTGGAGAAATAGAATTTGATTTAAATTAAACTTATGATATGCTTTTTTCTAATGTGTTGTTCAAATATTCATACATATTTAAATTAATTAAATGAATTTACAATGGTGGTAAAAAAAGTTGATTGTTATATTTTTTATTTAAATTTAATTTTTTTATATTAATTTTGACAATGCATAAATATTTATTAATTTTGACATCTATTAGTGTTGTTTTGAATAAGTAATCTCAAGTCAATTTTACTTAGTTTATTTTTTTATTTTCATGATATATTTATTTCTTTTAATTGTTATTTTGTTCAGTCTGTTTACATTTTTTTATGGTAAGTTGAAGTTGTATTTCCTCACAAAATCATGTCAACCAAATATATTATATAGCTAAATAGTTTAAACATGTTTTACCATAGGTGGTATTAATGTGCCTTTAGGGAAACCAGATGTTTTTTACCACCTACTAGTATACTAATTTATCGAAAATTTAAACAGTTTTAAGAGATTTAATATATATATTTTTTTTTTACTTGGAATGGAAGAATGAGAAAACCCTTAGTACTTCTCCACATTTAGTTGATGGTAAACAGGGTAAACCCCCAGCCTTGATAATCAGAGCCTCTCCCCAAGGGAATTAAAGAGAGTTGAAATTGTAATCAACAACAACTAGATGCTTCACATTTGGCTCTCAACCACTTGAGCTAAACCTTGGGGCTTAAGAGCTTCAACATAATTAAAGTATCTACTGTCGAATTATAAAGCAAAAAACTACCAACTATCATGCAAGAGATTAAGAGTTTGAGAGGTAACAGGACCAGATCTCTAACATTGGATCCTAGAGGACTTGAGGGAGCAGGAACACATGGATATGGCACTCAATGCGACCCAATGTAGCATCCATTATTTCTCAGCACACCCACTAACTCTTTTATGCACATTTGAAGTTTCCATATCTTTCCTACCAACTGAGAAGTTGTTGTCTTCTATGGAACAACTACCAATTTCTCTTGCAGGCTTCATATCCTCAAATCCCTAAGCTCCAATTCCAAGCTCCCACCCAAGTAGCTTACTAATAGGGTCAATATTATTGCAATTTTCTCCAAAATATCTCTAGTGGGTTTCAGAAAGAAATTTCCCAACTCTCCAAACTTTCATTAGCACCAAGCTAGACCGCATTCGCTAAGGACGTGAGCTATTTCCCTTTATATTTGCCTTGCAGCAGCCAGAAACGTGTACCTCCCTCAATTCTTCGAATACTACAATCCATGACAATTGGGTTATCAATAATTCACATATTTATTCATGCATGGGGCAACCACTTCCTTTATATGATCCTTTCTACAGGGTGGCTGGCACATTCCGAGACACACTATATTTTTCAAGTTGCAGCCCATTAGGGAGATCACAGTAATTTTTTGAATTAACAATAAAAATTTTAATTTAAAAATATATTGATATTTCATTTATATTTTAAAAAAAATGAATGTTAAAAATGATTTCACAATGTTTTGGAATAAACACAAAAAGTTTTGTAAAAAGAAACTGAAAACTAAAATATTTTTCTATTTTTTTTTCAAATAATTTTAAAATTTAAAAACAATTTTCCTTTTATATGCACCTCGCAAGTTCTCGAGTAGAATATCATTGAACATTCTTATTTTTTAATGATAATGATAAATAGACGTCGCAGCAAGAAATGGTGTTGATGGCGGCCTGCTCTTGCCACCCATATAAATGCGATGTAGAGTTTGTGAATCTAAATAGAATAAATTTGAAGCATTCAACAAAAACAAATTCAAAAGCAGAATGTTGTTCGGAAGTTGGCTGGCATCAATGTGTATCCCTGCTGGGAAGGATAAATATTCAAGTTAAAATTATTGTTGTGGCCATTCATAAGTTTTATGTGAAAACATTTAATTTTCAGGATGTTGAAATGCTACTTTCAACAGTACTATACTCAGAGCCGCTTGCTATGTTTGTTTGAAGGGCTCTGGCAGAAAGCCGCTTTCTAAAATGGTGAAAGAATCGATTTTTGAAAACCCCCTACAGTCCTTTCGAAATAATTTTTGACAGGCCTCTGTACATTTAAAAACAGAGTGGTCTATTTTGAAACGAAGCATTTTAATTTATAAACAGGTGCGCGGGAGAGTTTAAAAAAAATTGAAGGACAAGTGGTCCCTGCGGCCAAGTCAACAGACAAGTCAGCAAGGACACGTGGTGAATTCGCATTGGAGTGGATTATTTGTTTGGCCCGTCTGCATTGTGGAATTCTGGACCCGACACATTATAGGGCAGAATTCATTTGGTTTTCGCGTCACAGTTTTCCGTCGTACCGAAAGCCCAAAATCGGACCTGAATTTTTATAGGGCGCATTTCATAAGGATTTCGCGTCACAAAAGACCTTGACGTCAGCGGGCTCTTTTGTAACCCGAAAATTTTTTATGCAGGTCGATTTGTTGTTCGTTTGAGTTCCAGCGAGGTCCACCAGGTCAAAGGCTTATATTTTTGTTTTAAATTTATGCGCGACAGAGTTTTGCGAAGGTTCATATTGTTTTTTATTAATGTTTATATCGTGCAAAGAAAATTTTAAAGTTTAAAATTTTATGTTATGTATGTTTTATTACATATGTTTTATAAAACATTTGCGCAAAGAGAAGCGTGGGGCCCCCGACAAAGTTTTTTTTTAAATAGATTTGTTGTAAATTTTATTTTATATAGTTTGTATTAACTTTATAATATGCGAGGCATATAAAAGAAAAGGCCCGAGAGCTTGTGTTGTATTATGTAGTTTTTTTTTATGCACAGTAGTGTGTTTTTCTCAGCAGAGATAGAGTGTTATTTTTGCACAGCAGTGCGTAGTTACAATGAGACAGTGAGTTGGTTTTATGCACTGCGTTTTGTAGCAGTCATAATTTTACAATCCCTCTCAGTGAGGAAGAATTTGCAATATTTTTTTTTGAAGAAATAGAAGCTTGTTTTCAAGAGGAAACTCTATCTCCTGTGAGTGAAATTTTAATATTTTCTCTGTGTTAAAGTGGGGAGTTTTATTCTCCATTTGTTGTTCTGGAATTTTCAAATATTCCAACATGGTATCAGAGCTAGTCCAGGCTCTTTGAAGGTCAAAGAAGCTTAAGGAAGGAGTTATTTGTTGCAGCAGATTCTCCAGCAGTGTGAAGACTCAGCCAAAAATAATTCAAGGTATTTCTCTATACATTTTATTGTGTTACTGTTGCAGAACAATCAGCTATTTTAAATACACAGTCAAGTGTTTTTGAATCATAGTTAAGAGTGCAAGAATGGCTAGAGCCAACACTAGCATAGGTATTGGAAATATCCACCTCCCACTATTTAATGAGAAAAATTATGACTACTGGTCAATAACTATGAGAGCTTTAATTATTTCCCAAGACTTATGGGAATTTGTTGAGGATGGCTTTGAAGAGCCAGCATATGAAGAAGAGTTTGATGATTCAACTCAGGCATAGAAAGATTTGTTGAAGAGCAATATGAAGAAAGACTCCAACGCTCTCTTCTTATTGTATCAAGTAGTGCATGAGAGTGTGTTTCCGAGGATAGCAGCAGCCAAGAGATCCAAAGAAGCATGGGAAACTCTCAAGACATCCTATCAAGGCATGGAAAAATTGAAGACAACAAAACTTCAGTTAATGAGGAGAGACTTGAGACTCTTTGTATGAAGGAGTCAGATAACATTGACTCATTCTTCACTCATGTGATTGGAATGGTCACACAAATAATATTTCATGGATAGACTCTTGAAGACAAGAGGATTGTGGAAAAATTCTTGAGGAGTCTACCCTCAAGATTTGATTTGATTGTCACCACCATAGAGGAGACTAAGGATCTCACAAATTTTTCAGTGGATGAACTACATGCATCACTGATGACCCATGAGCAGAGATTGGGTAGGAGTGAAAACTCATCTCTTGAGCATGCCTTTAAGACCCAAATTTCTTTCGAAAGAGGAAGAGGGCAAGGCAGAGGAAACAAGAGAGGAAGAGGCAGAAGCCAAAACAGAGGTGGAAGGAACAGTCCAACAAATGGTCAAGGAAGGGGCAGCAATCCAAATCAGCATCAAGGCCAAGGCAGCAGCCAACAAAGTGGTCAGAACAATGCTCAAGTAAAAAGGTATGATAAGTCCAATGTCCAATGTCACTATTGTAAAAAATATGGTCATTATGCTAATGAATGTAGAAAGAAGAAACATGATATGGGAAATAGAACTAGTGCAAATTTCACTAGAGAAAATATCAGCCAAGATAATTTTTTTTTAGTTTGTAATATGGCTGAATAAAGAAGTGAAGACTTATGGTTTCTAGACTCTGGTTGTAGTAACCATATGACAGGAAACATAGCAATGTTTTCTATGTTAGATGAGAGTGTGAAGTCACAAGTCACACTAGGAACTGATAGAAAAGTTTTCGTTATGGGAAAAGAAAATGTAAATGTTTTAACAAGGAAAGGTGCAAAGAAATCCATAACAGATGTTTATTATGTTCCAGGAATGAAGTGTAACCTCTTAAGTATTGGACATCTTGTTCAAAATGGGTACAATGTATTTTTTGAGGATGATGTTTGTACCATCATGGACAAACCACCCAGCAAACAATGTATTGCTGAAGTGAAGATAACAAGGAACAAGATGTTCTCTCTTAGAATGAGAGCATATTTGAAGAATGGTGAAGAGAAAGCAGCAGTGGCACAAGAGGCTATCCAAAGCGAACCAAAAGATGAAAATTGGTTGTGGCACTTGAGATTTGGACATCTCAACTTTGGAGGTCTTAATCTGTTGAACAGAAAAGGAATGGTAAGAGGTTTGCCATTGATAGAGAAACCGGACAGCCTTTGTGAAGGTTATATCTTGGGGAAACAACACAGAGAAATTTTTCCTTCCGGGAAAAGCATAAGGGCAAAGGCACCCTTAGAGATTGTCCACTCAGATTTGTGTTGACCAATGCAAACTCCATCTCTTGCTAGCAGCCACTATATGTTAACATTCATATATGATTTTACAAGAAAAACTTGGGTTTACTTTTTGAAAAACAAAAGTGAAGTGTTTGAAAGATTTTGCAATTTCAAAGCACTTGTTGACAACCAAAGTGGGTTGCATATCAAATTCCTAAGGACTGATAGAGGAGGTGAGTATATCTCTAAATATTTTCTACGTTTTTGTAGAGAAAATGGTATTCAAAAGCCGTTTACAACTAGATATACTCTGCAGAAAAATGGAGTAGCCGAAAGGAAGAATAAAACCATAATGGACATGGTAAGGAGTATGTTAAAGGCAAAGCATTTTCCTAATGATTATTGGTTTGAAGCTGTACATTGTGCATCGTACATTTTGAATAAGTTCCCTACAAAAGCCGTTATGAACAAAGTGTTAGAAGAGGCATGGAGTGGCACAAAGCAAGGTGTCACACACATGAAGGTTTTTGGATGTGTGGCTCATGTACACATTCCGGATCAGCTAAGGAAGAAGTTGGATAGCAAGGGGGAGAAATGTATTTTCATTGGATACAGTGAGGAATCCAAAGCTTATAGGTTGTATAACCCATCCACCAAGAATTTTATTGTGAGAAGAGATGTTCAGTTCATTGAGGAGGAAGCTTGGGATGGAATCATAGAGAAAACAGTGAATGTTAAACACTGTTTATATCATGATGAAAATGATGATGAGTTGGTTGAAATACATCCCCAAAAAAAAACTCCAACACAAGGGCAGCAAGGCACACCTTTGATGAGAAATTAAAGTGCTTCTCAAAGCACACCACAAGGAGGAAATTCAAGTGCTTCTTCAAGCATTTGTACACATAATGAAAGAGGTAAGAAGTTCAGAAATTTGAATGACATTTATGCACAAGAGACAGCAAATCAAGGTATCAATTCTTTGTTTACTTTATATTGTCATGTTGATGACCCTATTCATTTTGAGGATGCTATTAGAGATAGAAAATGGATAGAAGCCATGGATGAGGAGATTAACGCCATAGAAAGAAACAAGACTTGGGATTTGGTTGAACTCTCAAAAGGTAAAGATGTCATTGGAGTTAAATGGGTCTACAAGACCAAGAGTAATGATGAAGGAAAAATAGAGAGACACAAGGCTAGACTTGTTGTCAAAGGTTATAAGCAGAAGCATGGGATAGATTATGAGGAAAATTTTGCACCGGTTACTAGAATGGAAATCGTGAGAGCATTGTTGTCCATAGCAACACAAAACAAGTGGAAAGTTTACCAAATGGACGTGAAGTCAGCATTCCTAAATGGAGTGTTAATGGAAGATGTTTACATTGAACAACCTCTCGGCTATGAAAGGAAAGGCCAAGAGCACAAAGTGTGCAAGTTGAAGAAAGCTCTTTATGGGTTGAAGCAAGCACCAAGAGCTTGGTACAGTAGGATAGATTCCTATCTATTGGAAAATGGATTTGAAAAGTGTGAGGGAGAACCCACCCTCTACATCAAAGAAAAGGATGGTAAAATGTTGATTTTATTTTTATAGGTTGATGATGTTATTTTCACAGGTAATGATGATTACCTTGTTGAAAATTTTAAAACAGTCATGAAAGAAGAATTTGAAATGACTGACATGGGATTGTTGAAATAATTCTTAGGAATAGAAGTAGAACAAGATGAAAATGGGATTTTTATCTCACAGGAAAAATATGTTAATGTAGTGCTTGAAAGATTTAATATGCAAGAGAGCAAAGCAACAATCACTCCCACAGTGATGGGATTAAAACTCAGCAGAGAGGACAACAACAAGGATTTTGATCCTAGCTTGTACAAGAGCATAGTTGGCAGCCTCATGTATTTCACTGCAACTAGGCCCGACATAATACATGTTGTTAGTTTGATTTCTAGATTCATGGAGAAGCCAAAGGATGCACATTGGCAGGTAGCGAAGAGAATTCTGAGGTATGTTAAAGGAACCAAAAGGTATGGCATTTTATATACTACTTCAGAATGTTCAAATTTAGTTGGAAACACTGACAGTGATTGAGATGGAAGTGTAGATGATCGAAAGAGCACTTCCAGTTATGTTTTTCACATGGGTTTAGGAGCCATTTCATGGGCTTCTAAAAGTAGCCCATTGTAGCATTGTCAACAGCAGAGGCAGAATATGTGGCAGCTACAGCAGCAGCTTGTCAAGCAATTTGGATGAGGAGGATGTTAAGAAGTTTGTGTCAAGAGAAGATAAGAGGAACTATGATTTTTTGTGACAATAGCTCAGCTATTGCATTATCTAAGAATTTTGTGTTTCATAAGAGAACGAAACACATTGACACAAAGTTTCATTACATCAGAGAATTGGTAAACAATGGAGAAATTGTTTTGGAACACTTCAAAACTCAGGAGAAGTTTGCAGACATTCTGACCAAACCATTAGGATAGAAGAGTTTTGAGTTTTTGAGGAAATTCCAGGGCATGACTGATAACCTAGCAGTTGAAATTAAGGGGGAGTGTTTAAATGCTACTTTCAACAGTACCATACTCAGAGCCGCTTGCTATGTTTGTTTGAAGGGATCTGGCAGAAAGCCGCTTTATAAAATGGTGAAAGAATCGATTTTTGAAAACCCCATACAGTCCTTTCGAAATAATTTTTGACAGGCCTCTGTACATTTAAAAACAGAGTGGTATATTTTGAAACGAATCATTTTAATTTATAAACAGGTGCGCGAGAGAGTTTAAAAAAAATTGAAGGACAAGTGGTCCCTGCGGCCAAGTCAACAGAAAAGTCAGCAAGGACACGTGGTGAATTCGCATTGGAGTGGATTATTTTTTTGGCCCGTCTGCATTGTGGAATTTCAGACCCGAAACATTATAGGGCGAAATTCATTTGGTTTTCACCTCACAGTTTTCCGTCGTACCGAAAGCCCAAAATCGGACCCGAATTTTTATAGGGCGCATTTCATAAGGATTTCGTGTCACAAAAATCCCTGACGTCAACGGGCTCTTTTGTAATGTGAAAATGTTTTATGCAGGTCGGTTTATTGTTCGTTTGAGTTCCGGCGGGGTCCACCGGGTCAAAGGCTTATAGTTTTGTTTTAAATTTATGCGCGACAGAGTTTTGCGAAGGTTCACATTGTTTTTTATTAATGTTTATATCGTGCAAAGAAAATTTTAAAGTTTAAAGTTTGATGTTATGTATGTTTTATTACATATGTTTTATCAAACATTTGCGTAAAGAGAAGCCTGGGACCCCCGACGAAGTTTTTTTTTAAATAGATTTGTTGTAAAGTTTATTTTATATAGTTTGTATTGACTTTATAATATGCGAGGCATATAAAAAAAAAGGCTCGAGAGCCTGTGTTGTATTATGTAGTTTTGTTTTATGCACAGTAGTGCGTTTTTCTTAGCAGAGACAGAGTGTTATTTTTGCACAGCAGTGCGTAGTTACAGTGAGACAGTGAGCTGGTTTTATGCACTGCGTTTTGTAGCAGTCATAATTTTACAATCCCTCTCAGTGAGGAAGAATTTGTAATAACTTTTTTTTGAAGAAGTAGAAGTTTGTTTTCAAGAGGAAACTCTGTCTCATGTGAGTGAAATTTTAATATTTTCTCTGTGTTAAAGAGGGGAGTTTTATTCTCCATTTGTTGTTCTAGAATTTTCAAATATTCCAACACAGGATGTATCAAAAAAATTGGTTATGTCCATCTGGAATGAATCATTCCAGGTAGAAAATTGTAATGGAAAGAATGAAGGATATGAGAAAACACGAATGTTTTTCAAATCAGAAAAAAAAAAAACGTTTTCTATTAATTTTCCAAAGAAAGTACATGGTTCAGAAAATTGACAGAGAAATAAAAACATGTAATGCATATTCCAAACAGACCTCTACTATGAGCTGTAT
The DNA here is from genome assembly GCA_034641835.2 of Pinus albicaulis. NCBI lineage: Eukaryota > Viridiplantae > Streptophyta > Pinopsida > Pinales > Pinaceae > Pinus > Pinus albicaulis. The sequence goes on along the minus strand of CM076573.1, from coordinate 245,954,896 downwards.
TATATGGGCATACCAAAAAAATAAATGTGCAATAGACAACTTCTCAAAAAACAGAGCTCATGGACAAAATAAATAGACCTTTCTCCCGCGCAAACTAATGAAACCCATATTAATGGTCTATGGATTCAAAAGAGTGGCAAATTTCAAGTTTTATAAATACATTGGGTATGTCTCTGTTGATACAGTCAAAGTAGGAAATCACATAATGGAATGAATGATACCAGCCTAGATCCATCTTAACTCCGGATCTATCAAGCGCTGAGAGGGATTAAATCTCTCTAGGTGCAAACCTCTTTTTTGAGTGCAAAATTTGAGGAAAGGTTTGCACCTAGAGAGATTAGATCCCTCTCAGTGCTTGATAGATCCGGAGTTAAAATGGATCTAGGCTGGTTTCAGTCATGTGTAGCCAAGGAAATCTATCGATAATATGAGGAACATATGATTAATTTTATCAATAATATGTAAATACATGTAATATTAATATAACCATTTTAAATATTCTAAATATGTTTGAGATTTATCGATTCATTTTAATTTTAAATTCTCTTATTTAATTAATGATGAAAAATGATGAAATAAATTTTTTGAATGCAAAGTGACAATGTAATAATATTGAGTGATAGAAAATGTGAATAATAAGAATGTAGTAAATTACAAATAGCCTTCATTGTGATCAATCTCAAACTATTTTCTTCTATTATTTTTATTGTCACCCTTGTTAGTTTTGTCATCTTTTCATATCGATTATATGAAAAAGAGAGCTGAAATCATAAATATATAGCTTGAGTTGTTGTATTAAACATCATACCTTGTCTCTCTTGCTCTCCAATATTATTAGGTTTAATTAAGTTATAACACAAAAAATAAATCTACATTGTTAATAATTTTTTGTGCTTACACTGAAATCAATTTTAAAATTAATGTACCATCATACATCATCAAATCAAAAATCAACATATACACTAAAATCAATGCATCTAATGAAAAAAAAAAAAAATATATTAGAAAACAACATCTACACTAAAATCTATGCATCTAATGCAAGTAATCAAATAGGATTAGAAATCAACAACTACCCTCAAATCAATGCATCTAGTGCAAGTAAGAAAATAGGATTAGAAACCAACATATACACTAAAATCAATGCATCTGGTGCAAGCAATAAAATAGGATTATAAACCACCATCTACATTGAAGTCAATACATTTAGTGCAAGCAATCAAATAGGATTATAAATCATATATGTTGAAATCAATGCATCTAGTGTAAGAAATAAAATATAATTAGAAATTAAAATCTGCATTGAAATTAATGCATCTAGTGCAAGCAATCAAATAAGATTAGAAATGACCATCTACACCAAAATCAATGCATTTAGTGCAAGCAATCGAATAAGATTAGAAATTATCTACATTGAAATCAATGCATCTAGTGCAAGTAATCAAATATCATTAGAAATCAAAATTTACACTAAAATCAATGCATCTAGTTCAAGCAATCAAATAGGATTAGAAATCACAATCTACATTGCAATCAATGCATCTATTGCAATAAATATTATTCCCTCTTCCCCCCTCCATATATATCTATATGTTCCTCCATATATCCTTCTTTGTCTCTTTATCTCACCCCCACAAACACACACTCTCTCTCACTCCATATTTATCAATCTCTTTGTACCTCCATCCCTGTCTCCATCTATCTTGTCTTTCTCTTCACCTTCCATCTATATCTCTATCTCCCTTTGTCTCTCTATATCAACCCCAAAACACACTCTCTTTCTATAATCTATCTATTTATCACTCCCTCCTCCTCTCCCTCTCTCTCTCTTTCTCTCTCTCTCTCTCTTCCCCTTCCCTCCCTCTCCCCCGCTTATATCTCTCTTCCCTCGTGGTATCCTCTCGGCGCAATAATATTTTTTTTTGCATGCTATTAATAATAATTTATTCCATGGTATTTGCGCCATAGACTTCATATATAATTAGATGTTGATTTCTAATCCTATTTGATATATTTTTATTTATCTACCTTACCGATTTATACCTCTTTTATATTTATTTAATTACCATATCTCTTTTATAAATATGATATTTGGCCCATGGTATTTGTCCCATAGGCTTCACCTAAATAAAACCTCTTTTTTGAGTTTTGTAAATATAGAGGTTTATGGAGTCAATATAAAAAAAAAAGGTTTTATTTATTTACCATACCTTTAGTTTATTTGCCATACCTCTAGTTTATTTATATTTTTATTTATTTACCATTTCTTTTTTTAGTGTTCATAAATCTCTTCATATTTTGATAAATTTATTTTTAATTGTTTATTTATATGCCTTTCTAAATTATTGTTTAAGATAACATTATTGAGATTTTATTTTTAAAATTTTATTTAGTTTTTGTTATTTTGGCTTTCGACATACTTACACATCTGGGTCATACTGGACTGTAGAATGCGCCTCTCGGCACAATGAAAAAAAACCTATATGATTCATATCTATCCCGTAACAAAGTGAATAATATGAAAAAATAAGCCTAGGAAAACTAATGAAACCTATAGGACTCATATCTATCAGTTCAATGGAGTGAGAAATGTGCCAGGTACTGACCCTATACAGTGCAGTGACATCCCATCCATCCATCCAAATATGGTTGTTTTGTCCATATGCTAATCAAATAATTTCTCCAGAATGAACAGGGCCAAGTGCAATATGCTTTGAATCACCATGAGAAACAAAGTTTTTCTTTTTATTCTTTCATTAATATGATGAACAGTACACTAGCTTGTTTTTTTAATTTTACCATCTGTTTACAATTTTTTTTTTCCAAGAAAATCCTGTATCAGTCATCCCACCAAAAAACAAACATTAGTCTTTTACCGGTACCAGTTCTGTAACCTAAAATTATTTTCTAGGCACAACATTGATATTTTCTGTATTATCTAGGTTGAAAGTTTGTCATGAAAACTAGATGAGTGACTGATTCCGACATCATCATATTTTGATGTCCCCATCTTTCCTATTTGAGAGGACGACAAGACAGTCATCCTTTTGGACAATGGTAGGAACATAAGCGAATTCATCACAATCAGGAGTTCTGCATCTCTTGCAGTCTACCAATGTAGAAAAGAGAGCAACAAAAAGCATGAGATGATTAAGAGAATATCTTTGTCCAGCGCACTGATGAGGACCTGCGCCAAACGGAAGCCGGTCTCGTTTATAAATCTGATTCTCTTGACGGGATGGAGAAAATATGTCTGGGTCAAACCTATGAGCATCTTCAAATCCCTGAAATGATGATTCAAACAAAGAAGGAAAGATTATCGAGCCTTTGGGAATTGTATGCTTCTCTGTTATGGGAAAATCCGCAGCAGGGATGTGAGGCACAAGTGATGCAGGCCGGCGGAATCTGACAACTTCTTTTACTACCATTTCTGTGTATTTCATCTCTCGAATCTGTTCTGGAGAAATGGGCACATTAAAATCAGGTTTCCTGACGAAAGGTTTCCTAACAATCCAACACCTCTTGCAGCCTTAGCTTATTCTTCCCAGAAGTTAGTTGGCTTTTGTATCATTCCAATAGCACCTCCTACAAAAGGAAGCACTATTGATGGGCCTGGCCAGTGGCAGGGACCTTTTTTGTGCGGTATGTAAACTGCTTCCACGATATTAGCAGGACTACCAGGGTAGCCATCACAGAGTACCACGTTAATGCCATTGGGAAAATTCGATCAATAATGGAATCCATTTGGGTAACAAACAATAAGTGAAAATAAATACAATGAACGCTGAACTAAAGAAATAAATAAATACAATGAAGATTGAACAGAAAAAATGAAGGAAATCCAAGCAGCTACGTTAGCTTATTGAATTTGAAATATTCCCAGAACCTACCTCCTCCCTTGACACGAAAAACCAGTAAAATGCTATCAGATAGCAATGCTCAATACCATATATCATGCAATGGTGTTATATTCTATGGCTCGCATTTAGCCTTTCATTCACCTCTTCTGTGAAAGCAGTGCATCTTGATCTGCATAGAATTCGTCCAGGGAAATAATATATAGCTCGTTGAATAGGTTATTAGTGTAATAATTTTTCACATGGAAAAATTAATGTACAGCTGGAATTATAAACATTGATATTATAAAATGAATGCACCGTTGGAATTATAAATTTTGACATTATGATATTGTTTTAATGAATTTAAAATTTTAGGAAGTTACCAAATTTTAATTTCAAACCTTGCAGGAAACGTAGCAAGATGTGGTCGCCGCCTCAATCTTCCTTGGCATTCAATGTGTGGCCAGTAAGCCGTTACGAAAATCGCTGTCGGGGAAAAATTGTAAGTTTGCTTATACAAATCCTCCGCAATCAGTGTTTAAAACGATGTAAAACTTTATGATTCGTGTCTTCGTAGCTTCAATTTCCTTTGGCATTCAATTTGTGGTTGGTAAGCGGATAGAAAAATTTGAGGGTGTTCTAGATATACTTGATGGTGTTGGATGTATTTTCACCATAAAAAATATGATTCAAACATTGCTACTGCAAGATTTTTTGAAATTTTTTGGGCCTCATTTTGGCCACTTTGGATCGTAGGAGCAATTCTTCAACCTTTATAGATGAAGTCTATTTATTATGCCTTATTTGGGATCACGATTGTCGTTCGACCAAAACATGCAGCTGTTAGTCAACGATCACATCGCTAGAGATAAGGAGATAAGGATCCACGCGAGGCAGTTAGTCCATGTCACGAAACACACAAGGAGCATCGGTTTATCTAATGTCCAACAATCTCCCCTCAATGCGAGCCGGGTGTTTGTTGGGAATCACAATTGTCGTTATACCAAAACTTGCAGGTTCCCGCCAGGTTTAAGAATACACGAGAAACGCTTAGTCCATGTCGAACAATGTCCAACAATATCCCCCCAACATGAGCTAAGTGTGTATCGAACTTGTGACCTACGTTCTGAGACCACTTGTTGGGAATCACTATTGTAGTTAGACCAAAACCCGTAGGTGTTAGTCAATGCTAGAGATAAGGATCTATGAGAGGTGGTTAGTCCATGTCACTAAACACATAAGGAGAGTGTTGGTTTATCCAATGTCCAACATTATTATGGTTTATTTTATTTTATTAGAGAATCAATTGGTTGTTTATGATAATAATAAATTAATTTTTTATAATAATAACTAGCAATTGCACCATCACCAGATGTTGCAAAGGAAACGTCGTAAGATTCTTAGTTGCTAAGCAAGATATCTATAGTGATTTTGGTCAATTCTAGTAAAGGTAGGAGAAGCTATCAGGTTCAGTAATAATGTTGTCTTTCATTGTAAATTTGATGTACGTTAGGTGTTGTCAATTGAAAATTTTAAAATAATTTATTTGAAGATTATGAAAAAGAATTCCCTAGGGCCATGGACAGATTGGCATTGCCCACCTGCACAATCAACTGCATCACTTGCTCACTTTTAAATGTGCATATATTTCATTTCTCTCTCGATCCCATCCACAAGAGACTCACTTTCAACATCCCCTGAAAGTCGGTGTTTCTCATGGTCTCACATACAACAACTACTTTCTCCATCTCCTGTGAAACTTCCACAATAGAAATCCCGAGAGCGTTCAAACAACGTTCTTTTATTTGGATGCTCAATTTGCAGTTCCAATTACTTTCTGGGCAATTGGATTTCATAGTGAGATTGCAGTTGGGCAGTAATTCTCTTTTGACTTCGAGTTGTCACTGCAATATGAAAATATGAAAATGGGTACTTAAAACTTCATGAAATCTGTGTTGTATATTTTCTCTCTAGGAATATTGGATACTAGTCTTTCTGGGGGTGTTGCATATATTGTGCGAGAAACCATTGAAAAAGGGTGGGAGGCTACGTGTAGTTACCCCTGAGCATCTAACTATATACATTTTATGGGTTACTGAAGAGTAAGGTTGATTGTGGGTATATGCAAGAGGTATGAGTTGTTGTGACAAAACTTATCATTTTTTTTATGACTTTCGTAAAGTGTAACATTGATAAATTACTTGGATAAAGTAGCTTTTTAAATTTTCTCTACCATATTAATGTTTCTGATATTCACCTCCACACTTGGATTTTTTTCCTGACTGCCATTGTTTTCTGAAAATGCCTGTGCAATGACATTGTTTTCCTCACTGTTGTTGTTGTCTGAAAGTGTAAGCGGAATATCCTTGTTTTCTTGTCCTTCTACATAATGTTTCATGTCCTTGTAATTCTCTCTCTGCATCTATCAGTTCTCCCAATATCTCCTCTTTCAATAAAATCCCCAATTGCAGATCCATATTTACCCTCTCATGGGTTTCCACAATCATAAGCCTCTCACCTATAGATGCTTCAATTGTCAATGCTCGAAATCTTGAATCAGATTATGCTTATGGCATGCTAAAAATTTGAAGATTATGACTCAAAAATAGGGATGTACCTTAGAATCTGAGGATCAAGCCCACTTGGATGATTATTGTAACTGTCCAATTCAGCGAAGTATAATAGGAATTCTCCTGTATAAGAATGTTTGGTATTTCTAGACGTAGTCAAGAATTAAATTTCCTTTAAAATCAAAGAAAAGAGAAAAAAGGAAGATTAAAACGGTATCAAAACATTTCACATCATTTTGAAATTACAGTGTAAATTTTACACACAATAATTTAAGGATACTTGGAAGGAACAACTATATTTGAATCAAATGAACCCTCAAAGCTACATACTTCTCATTAGGGTCTTGCCCAATCTTAAAAAATCAAGGAGATTCCACACTGTTTCAATGGGAACTCAGAATCAAAATTGTAGGCTTCTAAACCTCGGTTTCAATTCCGTCCTGCCAAAAAAGTGAATCCAAAGCCAAACCCAACAATACGTTCATAAGCATTATTAGTTCGTTAAATAAAAATTCCAAAATATTAATTAAGATTAAATAACTTGCCTAATACGTTGAATGTCCTGAAAGCCTGTAGCAAGCATTATGTGGTTTTCTTCATCTCTTCTCATTATAAAAGGGATCACTTTCTCCACCGGTCCAAATGAAACATATTTCCTCACTTCAAATCCCACTTTTACCAGACCTAGAGATAGACTATCTGCCATGCCCTTATGTTGAGCGAATTGTAACCCACCTACACCTTTTATCAAAATCCCGAATTCTTCAGCCTTTACAGCAACCAATTTTACTGACAAATCATTTTCATTACCAATAGATAAATCAAACCCTTATTATTGAAAAATTTTGTATTAGCATAATGAGAAAATCCAGAGAACAAGCTTACCAGGCTTGAAATTGTGTGTAGCTAGTACCAATGATGCTTCACCCTTAGCGACCTTCTCCAGTACAAATAGAAAAAATGCATCTACAAACATAAACTAAAAAAAAAAGGCAATACAAAATAATTCTTAATGAAGACCCATGTCAACATAACAATGGAAAACTACTCCCTTTATTAATTGTTCGTGGTATAAGATGAATGCAATACAATACTAAAAAAACTTGAAGAGGATTCTTTGAGCTATGGGGCTCAAAATCATCAACAAGGAGGTCCCTTTCCTCAATCTCTTTCCAAGCTTCTCCTCCCTCTCAAAATAAGTGTGAGGACTCTCCCAATGGTGGACTCTTCTACTCTCACTAAGATGTTGGATTGCTTAGAAGCAATATGGCCAACATGCTAGTGCTCTTACTTCTTGATCTTTAATAATGAAATGTGTTGTTGCTCTGATATCAATTTGGCCATAATTAGGGAAAATTTTAAGGATGAACGTTTATCTTAAAGTTTAAAAACTTGGCGAATCTTAGTAGTCCCCACTATGTGAATTGTAAAAATTTTTATGTTATTTTTGTAAAAATATTTAGTTTTGTAATCATTTTATATTAGTATATATAAATTTTTGGCGATTTTTAGCGTAAAATATTTTTATACTATAAAATTTTGGCGAATCATTTTTTAAAAAAATGGGAACTGTCGAGTCTTTTTTTTGGAAAATGCATGGAAAATTAGCCCACCTGCAAATATTAGCCCCTAAAATTTTCCATGGCCATAATAACAATGTCTCATGTTTTGGTTCTCCCATGGCCGGTTTATATATAAAATTTTGAACCCATCTCCCCTCTCTTGCTTCAAGAATGATAGTGACTCAAGATTAGGACAAGATTATTCCATTGAGGGTTGCATATATTTAGCGTAACTCCAAGCTGGTTGTCCTTGACTGAAAATGTTGCACAATCCTCCCCCCAAGTGTGGGAAGTGGTCCCAAATTTCTAAGTCACACCTTCCCTCGACCAGGCAGCTTTCTAAGGAAAAGTCGTGTGATCATGCATTTTGCCTTATCTTCGGGTGTGCAGTCCAAATTTTTCCTTAACAACCTTAGGAGAAGTTAAATTTTGGAACTTCCATAATGTCTTTAGTGTGAAAATATTCATTTGTACATTTTACTAGACAACCTTAGGTGTCATTTTATAATGTGAAATCTTTTGGTGTTAACAAGACTGATGTCAACATCTATACTACTGAGATCAACATTCCGAGTTGCACCTCTTGGTCCTTCCTATAAAAAATTTAGGTGTTTCCAAAAAGCTTCATCGGGCCATAAATTCTTCATACAATGTCGGATTGAGGTGTCGTTTGCACCATTGGATTCAAAATGACGAGTTATTCAATTTGAGACTAGTTTCACTGCATTTTAATTACTTTCAAAATTTGGCCTTTTAGGATCCTCCTTGATCATTCCTCCTGACTAATGAGATTTTGGGCCGCCAAAATCCTTATATATCAATCGGTAAGTGAGGGAATTTCTCCCTCACATTTTCATTTTTAATCCAACAGGACTTACTTGGATGCATTCCCTTGAAACCAATATGAAGGTACTCCACATCTCCCCATCGTGAAGTCCTAGTTCCCCTATCAGAAATGAGATCTTCAGGTACCTTATCCAAGTATTCAAGTGAAAAATTGTCCATTGTAGGAACTTTTCCAACCTCTTTGTTGTCCATTATCAAAGGAGGCTCTTAAAGCTTCAAGGTTTAAACATTCACCATTGAGTACATCTACATGTATGCTGGAAAATCGAGACAAAAACATTGTCTCCAATATTCTCTAATATGGTGAAAGGACCATGTCATATTAGTATCAACTTATTTCTTACACCTTTCATTATTTCTTTGCTAATGTGGAGCCACACCCTATCTCCAACCTGAAATTTGAGACCAACCTGGTGCTTGTATTGAGCTTGAATTTTCTCCAAATTCTCCTACACTTCCTCGTGAATCACTAAAATTCGTTGAATGAAATTTTGTTCCTTGTCCCTGTCATTCTTCTCACTGAAATATTCATCTATCCCAAATACGATGTCTAAGGTATCCTTTGGAAAATATCCAAATAATTTCTCGAACGATGAAATTTGAGTGGATGAATGCATAACCCTATTGTATGCTTGTTTTACATAAGGAAGTTTCTCATCCCACAACTTGGGATGCTTTCCATAATAGCCTCGTAGTAAATGTATCACTGTGCAGTTGATAACCTATGTTTTTCTGTCAGTCTATAGATGAAATTTCATACTCCTCTTTAGCTTGGTGTCCATCATTCTCCAAAAAATCATCCAAATCTCTCTAAGGAAACGAGATTCTTGATCAGATACAATGGATGTGGGAAACCCAAAGTGAACCCATACAAATTGGAAGAAGAGATGAGCAGCCTTCTCTATAATGATTTCCTTTTTACAAGGCATTAAGACACACATTTTACTAAATCAATCCATAGTGACATAAAAATAGTCATGACCTATTGTAGACAAAGGTAAACCTCCAACAAAATATATTGAAACACTTTCCCATGGATGACTCAAAATAGGGACTGATGTGTAGAGACCCAATTTTCTATTAGTTGGATTGAAAACTGAACACAACACACATCATTTTACATATCCTGTTACAATATTTTTCATGTGATGCCAATAAAAAAAACTAGAAAATGACACAATTTTTCCTACACCAAAATGACCTGACACAAGAGAGGTATGTGCCTCTCTAATTACATGTATTCTTTCATTGGTGGGGATACAAAGTTTTCCAAGGTGGTACAACAACTTTTGTTGCAAATGGAAATTTTCTACCTGTGATCCATGAGTCATCTTTGCATAAATATCGTTAAATTTTTCATCATCAACATACTATTAAAAATAAATTTCAAAATATAAAGAAGCATTTTCCAAAATAATAGATTCAAAAGTAGGAGGGTGAGAGAGCATATACGCCACTTTTTTGCTAGTTCCCTTCTTTTACTTTATTACCAAATGAAACCATTGAAGGAACCCCATCCATATAAAATGACATGCTTATTGAAAATTAGTCTGCGAAATGAGATACTACATGGGTTGGTGAACTATGTGAATGATGGTCTCCTTTCCAATAAAATAGTGTTCCCATTTCTTCACACTTTGGATCAAGGCATACAACTCGTTTTCATGTGTGGGATAGTTCACAACAACTTGGGAGAATGTCTCTGAATGGTAACATACAATTTTCCTTTGCTGCATCAACACAGCTCATATGACGTACCCACTGGAATCTATCTCGATCTCAAAAGGTTGTTGGAGTTTAGTTAAGGCCAAAAGTGGTGTGATGTTGATATTCTCTTACAGTGTATCAAAGGCTTTCTGATGCTTTCCTCCCCACTGAAAGATCTACTTCACACTCGTCAAAGCATGCAAGGGGGATGAAATGACAGACAATTTGTAAATGAAACTTCTCCAGTATTGTACTCCACCAAAAAATATATGAACCTATGTAACATTGGTGGGTTTATGTCACTTTACAACCACAATAACTTTACAATAATCTATTTTTAATTTTCCACCTCCAACAATGTGGCCCAAGTAAACCAAATAACTCTTACCAAACTCACACTTAGAAATTTTGACATACAATTTTTCTTTTTGCAAAATATAAAGAATCTTTTTAACATGACTCACATGATATTCCCAAGTCCTACTGAAAACAATAATTTCATCAAGATACACAAGTAAAAAATCATCAAGAAAAGGTTGGAAAATGTCATTCATCACCCTCATGAATGTGGTCAGAGGATTTCATAGTTCCAATGGAATCACTAGCCATTCAAACAACCCTTGTTTTGTCTTCAATGCACTCTTCCATACATCCTCTTCTGCAATCCTAACTTAATGATAACCACTGCGCAAGTCCAGTTTTGTGAAATAGACAACATTTTTCAATTGGCCTAGTAAATCATCAATGCGAGGGAGAGAGTATATATTCTTCACCATTATTTTTTTTTAGTGCCATTTATTCCACGTACATCCTCCATGTGCCATGCTTTTTTGGCACCAACACGATGGGTGAGCCACATGGAGAATAACTTGGCCTTATGACTCTTTGGTTCAGTGATTCCTGCACTTGTTTCTTTATATCCTCTATGTCAATGGCTGACAACCTGTACATAGAAATATTTTGCAAAGGAGAATCTAGATGCAAGTGAATTTCATGTTGGATCTCATGCTTTGGAGGCAACCCACTTGGTCCCTCAAAATTATCATTATAGTTAGAAACACTTTCATACAATTATTTTTTATGAGTGGGATGAAAACCTTGGAAAGCTTTGGGTGTCTCCACATATTTTTCTCTCACAACCATGAGCATGCACCCTTTTCTGGAATTTATCAATCTCTTCATCCGACTTGCACTTACAAGACTTGCAATGATCTTAGCATGATGAGCCCTAAAAATGTATTCCATCTCATATTTTGTGATATGATACTTGTTTTCATGGAGAAATAAAATTTATTTCTTTTCATACAAATATGGACTCTCAAATATAATTCCATAGATATCCAAAGGTACAACATCAAGGTCAAACTCATCTACTAGTTTAGATGCAATCAAAAATCTAACTATACATTGTTTGGTTACATGCAATTTTACTTTTTTACACACCCAACCAAGAGGGTAGGGTTTCAGATGAGGCTGGGTCTCCAAACCTAGTTTCTTAACCAAGGATTCTAAATTCAAGTTTACTTGAGAGCCCAGATCAAGAAAGGTTTACACTTTAGTATGTTTCATCACAACTCTAATATGGAACTATTCATTCCTCTTTCATTCATTAACAAGAGACTCATTTCAATAGCTTACACTTGCATGCATTTTAGAATTTTCATTTGCATCAAGAGAGAGGTTACCTTGTATGCCCACTATTGTGATTTGTCTCTCGTCACCAAAGTCAGATCCAAGGTCCTGTTGCACAGTTGCCATCGTATTTTTCTTTCCCTTTCCACCAAATCTCTTTGGCTTCAACTTTGGATTCATCTTCAAACAATTTTAATCATCATGGTCCTCTTTCTTGCAATGTGTGCAAGATGGATTTTCTCCTTCTTCTTTCTTGGTTGTAACTTCCTTCTTTTCCTTTTCCTTGCATTTTCCTTTGAAATTTCCATTATGAGGTTTGAAAGACGATTTCTTGGGATGATCCTCTTATTATTTTTACCCCTACTTTCAAGGTGAATCAAGTGAAATTCCCAAATTTAAGGTTTTTTTTCTAAAATCTTATGTGAATATTTGTACACTTTGACCCTTTCCTTGTCTCAAAAATTTCCATTCCATTAAATCCTTTTGTTGATATTGTCAATAACCCAAAGGATAGAATTGATATTTTAATGCAGAAAAAAAATTGGGCTAAGAATAAAGGAGATTGCCCAAGTTTTTTCTACCTTTCTAAAACTTTCTTTCACACTAGATGAGAGTGGTGCCACTCAGCTGAAGAGATGCTAATTGTATCTTGGCCTCATATTCATTGATCTGTTGAATTTGAAAATAGACCTCGATATGTTTAATCCAATTATTTAACTTTTCTGCATTACATTCTCCATTATATGTGGGAAAATCACCTTTACATATAGCTTAAAAAATGGATTTTTAGATGCATTCCTATGATGCCCATTAGAATGATAAGAAGAGGAACAAGAAAAAATTTCACTAGAGGATGGAGAGGAAGAGGGTTATTCTCCTTCACCTCCATGGTTTATCGAGGCATGCTAATTTGATTCTTTCTTCCCTTGCTTTATTGTATTCTCATATTCTACAAACAATTTTCCCACTTTTTATGCCATGGTGTAGAAGAGATTGTGATAATTTCGCTTGTCCTCTATTCAATATTCCTCATTTGCCATGTTTTTTATTTGTGTTGCATGCCCCATTTTGGGATAAAAGTATTTGAGTTTTCCTTCACCTATTTGGAGGTTGTTCCTGGTTATCATTCACTCATGAAACTCGCATCAAGAAGACCCGCTTTGATACCAAAATTGATCTAGATATTTTACTTCAAGGATGTGTACAAAATTGCATTTAAAAGAGCATGTAACTAAGTGAAGCATACACATAAAAAAATCTAAAATCAAAATCAACCATGAGAATAAAGGCACAGAAACAAGTTGATAACAAATTTCACCCAGTGTGGGTTATGTCTCTAGTCCGTACTCAATATGGGGATGCCTCTTTCATTAATTGGCAGCGAAATCAAATTACAAGCAGTTTCAAAATGAAACCTTATACCTCCACTTCCAGGAATGGCCTGAAAATGTAGATCTATACTAAATAAACAGAATACATGGTTGGATTACTGGTGAAAAATTGTGAAAATGACTATAGATACAACCCTGTTTTGTGTTGGTGACCTCTGTAGCTCTAGGGAATCTTATAGTTTCCCTAAAATATTCCCCTACAGGAATATTCATGGAATATGCTGAGAATATTCTCCCCTCCTCAATTATCATGTGTGTAGGTTTTCATGCCAAGTTCTGAGTCTCGGTTCTATCAAGCGGCCTCTCTCCCTCGCACCTTACAAGGGTGTTGGTTTAAATAGTGTTCCATGGGTCGAAATTTCATAATAGCGGTCATGAAAACTATGTTTAGGCCACTATTGGCCGAGGGTTATGGGTTCAAACTCAAATTTTCCCACTAGTCATCATATATATTTTATATAATGAAACTAGTCATTATGCCAGCCTTGAAGTCCAACGTGTTCTATATAATCATTAACAGTCAGGTGTTTAAATATAATATAACTGTGGTGGGCCAATCGGTGGGGCTCGACTGCCATCTGGTCGGCAACTGGAATTTTTTTTTAAATTATAATTTGATTTTACTCTAACAACCATTTTTCCCGCCATCCATGTCAAGTGTCATTAGACATTTTAAATAGGCGATAATTTGGTCGACGTTGGTAGTCGGAGCGGTCCATTTTGTCACCTCCTTAGCAAAAACTGACGATGTTTAATAGGTGCCATGTGGTGTGATCTAGTTGGTATGGACAGCTGACTAAGCTATTGATCGGGTTGTTGATGTCATGTTGATGTCAACTGCCATATGTCATCATCTTATTGCCTCTCCTCTATTCGTATGACCATGTCACCCTGTTGACATCATCATCCATGCAATTGATATTAGCATCTATACTTTTGACGTCAGCATGCCAAGTGGCACCTGTGGGTCTTGCCTATAAAAATTTTAGTTATTTACATGAAAATTAAGCAGGACATAACTTCTTCATATGATGTCAAATTGAGGTGTCGTTCATGCCATTGGATTCATAATGATGAGATCTTCTATTTGAGTCTAGTTTCATTGGGTTTCGAGGACTTTGAAAATTTGGCTTTTTAGGATCCTCCCGGATCAATTGTAGCCAAGGAAAATATCTAAGAACACATGATAGCTGGGCCTTAAATGTGGAAGGGCTCCCACACCAAATGGTGGGAAGTGTAATTAGAAATTTTAATTGGGGAGATCCTCTTGCATGTTGGTAGTATCCAACACCACCAACAAATACCTATAGAATATATAGAAACTTCCATGTATGTGCATATATGGAAATTGGACATATATAACTATGCACATATATAGAAGCTTAATATATGTGTGCATTATGGAAGTTTCCATAGTTTTTTGCATATACATAAGCTTCCATATATGCACACATATACATAAGTTTCTGTATATGTCTCGTATACGGACGCTTCATATATGTGCGGATATACAAAGAATCTTGAAGCTTCTTTATATGTGTACATATATGGAATCTGTATAAATATAAAACTATGTGCATATACTGAAGCTTCCATGTATGTGCATAGTTTTATATATGCCCATATATGTGTGTGCATATGCGGATATATGAAATCTTATCTCTATCCACATAGTTTTATATACACATAGCGAGTATATGGAATCTTCCATCTATGTGCATAGTTATATATGCACAACTTCTGTAAATGCGCAGATATATGGAAGCCTTCTTATATGCACACATATATTGAAGCTTCCATATATACACATATTTATATATGCACACATATATTTAAGATTTCATATATATGCACACATATGCAAACATATATAATTATGCGCATAGACAAAAGCTTCCATATATGGGCATATATGTGCAGTACATATACAGTTATGAGCATAGATGGAAGCTTCCCTATTTCGCACATATATGGAATCTTTAAGATTCTTATATATATGCTCACATGTATAGAAGGTATTGTATATGTGCACATATACAAATTCTTTTGTATATTCCAAACTTCGTTAAATCCATAAATATATGTGCATATATGAAGTGTTTGTATATGCGTACATATACGGAAGCTTTCATATATGTAAATAGTTGTATATGGGCAGCTTCCAATATGCGCACATATATGGAGGATTTTGTATATGTGCACATATATGGAAGTTTTAAAGTATAAAGAGGATTTTATAAGTTATCAGGTAATCTAATGAACACCAAACTTGTAGGAATGTAATGGAACACTATCTAATATATGTTGTAGGCAAGTAAATTGCAATAAAGTAAATCACACTAGCACCTAAAAGTGACTTTCTCAAGCTTTAAAATGATCTAGGTTTCTCTTTTAGTAAGTAGTTGCATGTGCAGGGAGTTTCGGTGCCTACAAAGAGTTGCATCCACTGTTGATACACCTACACTGGTTAATACTTGTGTATTATTTGTATCATGTATGCCACTATTATTGAAGAAAAGAAAAAATTTCCTAAGACATGGATAAGGATAAGTATTAAAATGACACATAGAAGGGTACTTATACCTTTCCCAAAAATGTACCAATATGGATGTAAAAGGTAAGAAGGAAGGATGGAAAGTGGGAAAGTGGTGGGAAAAAATGTATAGTATATGAGTGCTAAAATCATGCCAATTCAGAGCCATCAATTTATATGTATGTAAAGGTTAGTATCGTCCATTTATTATTATATATTTAGGTTTGTTATAATATGGCTAGATTTGACCCATTTACCAACCAAGCTTAATAAGTTAAAGTGACAGTCATCAAGGAAGGGAAATAGTAGTGTTCAAGTTCTAAAGGGGAGTTGATGGTAAAGGACATGATATTTTTTCAATGATCGACATCAACCTAAAGAGGGGATCTAAAGTCTATTGCAACAATTTTTTTCCGAACCTTTCCCTAAATTAATTTTAGAGACATCCATATGTGTGACTTTCCTATATTTATGCTTCCATATCTATGTGTGGATACAATTGATTACATATATGTGAAAATATATAACTATGCACATATATAAAAACTTTGGTATAATGTGCATATACAGAAACTTCCATTGAAGCTTCAGTATATGTATACATATACAGAAGTTGTGCACATAAAACTACGTGCATATATAAAAGTTTCCATTAATGTGAGTATATGAGTGCTAAAATCATGCCAATTCAGAGCCATCAAGTTATATGCATGTAAAGGTTAGTATCGTCCATTTATTATTATATATTTAGGTTTGTTATATTATGGCTAGATTTGACCCATTTACCAACCAAGCTTAATAAGTTAAAGTGACAGTCATCAAGGAAGGTAAATATTAGTGTTCAAGTTCTAAAGGGGAGTTGATGGTAAAGGACATGATTTGTTTTCAATGATCGACATAAACCTAAAGAGGGGATCTAAAGTCTATTGCAACAATTTTTTTCCCAACCTTTCCCTAAATTAATTTTAGAGACATCCATATGTGTGACTTTCCTATATTTATGCTTCCATATCTATGTGTGGATACAATTGATTCCATATATGTGAAAATATATAACTATGCACATATATAAAAACTTCGGTATAATGCGCATATACAGAAACTTCCATTGAAGCTTCAGTATATGTATACATATACAGAAGCTGTGCACATAAAACTACGTGCATATATAAAAATTTCCATTAATGTGAGTATTTGTATATGTGTGCATATATGCACATATACAGAATCTTATGTCTATGTGCATAGTTGTATATGGAATCTTTCATTTTTGTGCATAGCTATATATGTGCAGTTTTTCTATATGCACATATATATAAAAGATTTTACACATGTGCACATATATTAATATAAAAGGTTAAAGGATTCTAAAAGTTCAACACAAAGAACCAATTATATTTATAAATAATCAAATAACTGTACAAAAAATTAATTAAAGATAAAAATAATTATATTTAAAATAAAAAAATGATAAAGGAAAAGGGTATACCAATTTTTTTAATAAAAATATTTTACAATATTACAAGTTTCAGTAATATTGATTTTATATTTTAAGTGTGAACTTTAAAATGAAATAAGATATTATCAAGTGGTAATTTTTAATTACTGATTAATTTAATTGATGTAAAACATTTCACTAATAATATTAATAAAATCACTTATAAAGTTTTGAAGCATCTTGAATTTTCCATACATGTGTGCATATATAAAAGCTCCACATATAATTATGCACATAGACATAAGTTTTTGTGTATGTGCATTAATGTGCACATATACAATTACTATGTGCATAGACAAAAGCTTATGTATATGCACATTGTTGTATATGTGCAGCTTCCATATATGCACACATATCTGGAAGCTTCAATATGCTTCCATATATTTTCCCATATATGAAAGCTTTTGTATATGTGTGCATATACAAAATCTTTTGTATATGTGCATAGTTTTATATGCACATATATATGGAATCTTGTGTATATGCACATAATTTCATATGCACACATATATGTACATATATGGAAGCTTCCGTATATGTGCACGTATAAAAAAATTTATGTATATGGACATAGTTGTATATCGATCTCTTTCTATTGGGTCTAATGGTGTAGTAACTTTCATGTTTCCTAACTCAAATATCATTTGTCATTTCGTCTAGTTGATTATGACCTACTTATCAAAATCCCAATCAATTCCTAGCAACATAAGGTATGTGTTGGTATCATCCACAATATATATGAATTCAAATTAATTAATTCTTTTTACTGCATTAATTTCGACCTCTACCCCTATCAATGTACAAATAGGGAAAATCCTAAACTAGTTTTCCAATCTTAGTTGAATAGATGACCATGTAAACTTTCGCCTCCCCATAATTTCCAAAATTTTCTTATGGATAATATTTACACCTAAAACTAAGTTTAGTATAATATTTTACATCTCATTAGCTTGTATATACATGTTAAGTCTAAATTATGTGTTAATCATTTATTGTGTGTAATCTTCTTAAATTTTTTCCAAGGGGTCTACAAGGTAGGAAATTCCTACTCTTGTGTGCACTGGTCAATCACCTTATGTAGCTTACTAAGGGCCACTTCATCCTTCCTTAATTCTATACAACTCTTCAATAATTTTCTAATCAATCTTACCTCTTCAATAGTTTCTCTGGATGTATACTTATCATAGATTAGTGGCATGTCAAAGATGTGTATTCCTTGCTATGTGGTTGAACTTGATGGACCTCATTCTACTTCAACTAGTTCTATCTTTGATTCCTTGTATGTGTCCTCTTTCACCAGATTAAATCTTGGAATTATTTATGTAGCTTTCCCTACCTGATGACATGTTTGGCTTCCTTATCAAATTGCATCTACCCCAGTCCTGATCCCTCCACATGTAACTTCTCTAACCTGTGGAAAATCTCTATTTATTTTAGTGTCTATCATTTGTAAGTTTTATCCTCTTTTCTTCTACCACTTCATAATAAGATCAGGAAAATATTTTGTGGCATGATCTAGTTATTTGAAATATGTACATGTCATGTAGGGGCTAAGGAAATCCCACGTAATGTGTCATGGCTATCCATAGTTTTAGTAGATTATCGAACCCCTGCCTCTTCTAAATCATCCTATTCCTCGGCCTTGGAATCCTTGTTCTCTTCCCTGCATCCTTTAGCCTCTACCTTGATTATATGTTATGGGATAGTTATAGGTATATACTTATCCTTCAAATACTTCTGCCTCATGTACCTTTTATGCATTAATAGTGTGCTCTCTCATCAAAGCTAACATTCGACAGGTATGGATGTCGTTACTTACTAATTTGCAAAGTCACAAAATAAATTTTTGACTGAGCTTTATTTTGCATCATAGGACATGCTATTGATACATTCCCCCATACTCTAAAAAATTCACACCATATTCGCATGCACTAAACCAAAGGATTTGTAGCTCACGTGTCCATGTATTATGTCCCAATTGGGCACTCATTCCTATGATGGCCCTTTTTCATGCATATAGGACACCAAAATTATTTTCTCTTTTCCTTACCTTTTTCTAGATCCTGCATTTGTATTGTCAAGTATGTTAACTATGACTTGAATTGCACTATTATGTTTTTTTCACTTCCAGGAGGATATTCTTCCAACTTCATAGCAACTTCCAAGGCCGTATTCCGCAACATAATCTTCTAATGTGTTAGCAGGATACGTATATGAGGAAGTAATCCTACAATAACACAAAAATTTATTTTTGCATCTATAATTTTAAATGTTAGTCGATCCAATAAGACTTTAAGACTATGATTAAAGTACCACACCGATTCATTAATTTTTCTTTAATCTCATTAATATTTTTGATACACTAGGAGTCTATTATTAGTTTATGGAATTATTTTAGCAACGCTTCCTTATTTCTCCCAATTATTTAGTTTGTATTGCTAGCACAGTAGCCTTATATGAATATACTGAGTAAATGATCAATCCTTAAAGGTGGTATCCAACTACACAACCTTGTTTGGTTCATCTTGGACCTTTCTGACAGATCGTACTCCATCATAAAAAAAGAGATGTTCTTTAGGATCCTATGTCCCAATTCCATGAAATATAACCATTCGTAATGTAGGGTAAACGCCTAACATTATTTTCTACATGGTATTTATTTGTGATATTACTTAATGAATTTGCGGTCCTACTCCTTTTGTTTATCCACTTCCACTTCCTTGATTTTCGTTACTACTATGTCTACTGCCTTCACTAACTGAAATTATCTGCAACAATTTGATAGGTGATCTTAACTCTTTGCTTGGATAAGGACACATGGTCATGGGTCAAACACAGGGTATAGCCTAAGTAGATTCATTGGGATAAACTGGCTATTCTTGTCTTGAACTTAATTAACCACTTCCTTCCTTATTCTTTCCTCTTTCACTGCATAATAATTTTCTATCTTCTATGTGGTACCCCATCACAAAGGTGTTCTGTGTTGATTCTTATTGATACCTAATGTCTCAATCTTTACTATCCTTATTATTACTTCTTTTATTTTACTATTTTTCCTTCTATCTGCCATAGGTTCTGATGCATATCTCTCCCTTACCTCACTACTACACTGAAATCTTACTCCAATGGGAAACACTGCATTAACTTCTTCCTTTGCGCTCTCCTCCAATTCCATTTTTCACACTCGACATCCCCATCTCATCTGTTATTTACTCGCTTCATTATATCCCTTAAATTTACTCCCTCAATCCATCTACTACTTTTCCCCCAATCTCCCCATCAGGTGCAAAGGAATCTAGCCGCTTATGGTACCAGATTCCAATGACATAACTCCTTTGTCTCACAACCGCATCTTGATCCAATTAAACAATGATATCAAGATTTTTCCTTATGACCCCTTAAAAAATTCCCTTTCAACCGTGTTGTATGACTAAGTTCCCTCAATAGAAAACTCAAAACCATAACTTTCCAATATGTTATTTAGCCAAAAGTATAATATGCAAGAAATCTTACTACTCACATAGTTTACTCTTTGGATTAATTTTGGAGTCCAATTGTGTGGTATGACAGGGTGGTTTTTTCCACTTTCTTCTACCAATATTTGCAACCACTCATCGAAAAAAATCGGGACTTCAATGAAGAAAATTTCATTCATTGATTTTTCTTCTATTCCACCACGAATTTGTGCTCCTTTGCTTGCAACTATTGTTGTATTTCTTCTTTAGTAAGCCTCCACATCCCCTTCAGTCGCAGATACCAGTCCTGGAAACGAAATAATGTGTTGGCACATAGCGGTTAAGAATGAAGTAGCCAACAAATCCCCTTAGACATTAGCTCTTTGGAAACACCTACAAGTAGGTTATGCCTCACCCAAGGCATCTACGAGGGACCACAAGAACTGAGACATTTCTTTAGTGACATTTCTATAGTGATGAAGGAAAAAATAGATCCTATAATATTACTACTAGCACAATCACATTTATCAATGTGGTTGATATACGCCGATAGGCCTATATCCACCACCCACCACATGTATTTTACCAAAATAATCATTATATATTTATGAATATAATTACCAATATATCTTATATATCTACTTGTAATATATTAATAATATAAACTATATTGTTACTATATATTAAACTCGTATATATATATATATATATATATATATATATATATATATATATATATATATATATATATATATATATATATATATATATATATATATATATATATATATATATTATATAATAAAATATTATTAAATTTTTTCAATACATTAATAGTTATAACTCAAACTATACTAAAATTAAAATATAACATAAAACTACTATTTTATTACTATTTATAATAAGAATATATCTCTTACATATATATGAATGGATTATCAATATTATACTCCAATAGAACTAATAACCCCAAGGGTCTAATATTATAAACGCAAGGAATTGGTGAATCTAAGGGAAAAATATTAAAAAGCTAAGAGATCAAGAAGCCCCAAGAATCCATACTAAAATGTGAAGAGATTAATAAATCTTAGGAATTAATATTTTAAAAACAAATGAATGATAAACTCACATTATTATTAATATTATGAACCGAAAAGAACAATCAAATTTAATGATTGTTAATATTATAAACCTAATGAATTAAAAATATAAAAGATTAATAAACCCAATTTATTGATATTAAAACCCAAGGAAATAATAAACCCAAGGGATCAATAAGTCCAAGGGATTAATATTAAAATGACAAGAAATTAATAAACCCCAACAATTAATATTTCAAACTCAAAAACCTAGGACATTAATACCATAATAATCAATATTTTAAACTCAAAAGATTAATAAATCCAAGGGATTATTAATATTATAAACCAAAAGAACGAATACACACAAGGGTTTAATATTATAAACCAAAGGAATTGATGAACCCAAGCGATAAATATTAAAAACATACAGGACCAATAAGGCCAAGGGATCAATATTAAAAACAAAAAAGGTTACTAAACCCTAACAATAAGTTTTTAAACTCAAAGACCTCAGAAATTAATAAACCCTAATAATTAATATTTTAAATTAAATAGATTAATAAACCCACGATATTATTACTATTATAAACCAAAAGAAGTAATAAACTCAAAGGTTTAATACTATAAACCAAAGTAATTGATGAACCCAAGGGACAAATATTAATATTATAAACCAAGAAATTAATAAACCCTAATAATTAATACTTTAAACTCAAGAGATTATTAAACACTAAGAATTAATATTTTAAACTCAAGATATTGATAAGCCCAAGGGATTATTAATATTATAAACAAAAAAAAACTAATAAAGTCAAGAGTTTGATATTACAAACCAAAGGAATTGGTGAACCAAAGGGATAAATATTAAAGACATAAGTGATCAATAATGCCAAGGGATCAATATTAAAAACACAAGAGATTCAAAAATCCTAAGAATTAATATGTTTAACTAAAAAACATAAGAAATTAATAAACCCTAAGAATTAATATTTTAGCTTAAGAGATTCTAAGACCCAACTGTGGTTTAATATTATAAATGAAAATAATTAATAAACCAAAGGGTTTTATGCCATAAACCAAAGGAATTGGTGAACCCAATGGATAAATATTAAAAACCTAAGGGATAAATAATGGGAAGGGATCAATATGAAAAACATAAGAGATTAGTAAAGCTTGCAAATTAATATCTTAAACAAAAAGGTTTGATAAAATCACATGATTATTAATATTATAAACTCAAGGTAATGATAATAAACCTAAGAGATTAATATTATAAACCTCACGTATGTAAAAACCTTTAGATAAATACTATAAGCCATAAAATAAACATGGTTGAGCATGTTTGACTTAAACATTGAGACAATTATTGTCATAATGCGACATTGGACAGAGAATGACCATGGTTTTCCATGGTTGATTTTCATATTGAGACAATCTTTGTCACAATGTGACATTCGACCATGGAAGACCTTGATTGACTATGACTAACTATGATTAACAATGGTAACCCATGGTTTATTTTCATATAGAGACAATGTTTTTCATAATGTGACATTGGACCATGCAATAATATTAAAGTGTATGACTAATATTTAACGCCTAATATTAGCAACCCAAAGAATTAGGAAACTCAACGGATTAATAAAACTTAATAATTAATATCTTAAATTGAAAACCTAAGAAATGAATAAACCCTAAGAATTAATAATTTAAACTCAAGAGATTAATAAACCCAATGGATTATTAATATTATAAACCAAAAGAAGTAATAAACCCAAGGGTTTAATATTATAAACCAAAGGAATTGCTGAACCCAAGGGATAAATATTAATATTATAAATCGAGAAATTAGTGAAGAATAAGAATTGATACTTTAAACTCAAGAGATTAATAACACTAACACTTAATATTTTGAACTTAAGATATTAATAAATCCAAGGGGTTATTAATATTATAAACCAAAATAATAAACCCAAGGATTTAATATTACAAACCAAAGGAATGGGTCAACCGAAGAGATAAATATTAAAGACCTAAGGGATCAATAAAGGAATCAATATTAAAAACACAAGAGATCACTAAACCCTAAGAATCAATATTATGAACTAAAATATTATAGTCCCCAATGTTATAAACTCTAAACATTAAATACAATGTTATAAACCCTAATATTATACCCAAATATTATAAACCAAATAATAACCCATAATTATAAATGTTATATATTAGAATCTATATTATAACCCAACATATTATGCCATAACGTAAATCATAATATTAAAAGTCAAAAGATTAATAAACCCAAGGGATTATTAATATTATAAACCAAAATAACTAATAAATGCAAGGGTTTAATATTATAAACCAAAGGAGTCGGTGAACCGAGGGGATAAATATTAAAAACCTACATGATCAATAAAGTCGAGGGATCAATATTAAAAACAAAAAATATTATTAAACCCTAAGAATAAAATTTTTAAACTCAAAAACCTAAGAAATTAATAAACCCTAATAATTAATATTTTAAATTAAATAGATTAATAAACCCAAGACATTATTAATACTATAAAGAAAAAAGTAATAAACCAAAGGGTTTAATATTATAAATCAAAGTAATAGGTGAACCGAAGGGATAAATATTAATATTATAAACCAAGAAATTAATACACCCTAATAATTAATATTTTAAACTCAAGAGATTAATAAACCCAATGGGTTATTAATATTTTAAACATAAAGAACTAATAACACCAAGGATTTGATATTACAAACCAAAGGAATTGGTGAACTGAAGTGATAAATATTAAAAACCTAAGGATCAATAAGGCTAAGGGATTAATATTAAAAACATAAGAGATTAATAAATCATAAGAATTAATATTTTTATCTCAAAAACCTAAGAAATTAAGAATTAATTTTTTTAACTCAAGATATTCTTAGATCCAAGGGTGGTTTAATATTATAAACGAAAAAACTAATAAACCCAAGGGATTTATATCATAATTCCAAGGAATTTGTGAACCCAATGGATAAATATTAAAAACCTAAGTGATCAATAATGCGAAGGGATCAATATGAAAAACATAAGAGATTAATAAAGCCCAAAAATTAATATTAAACAAAAAGGTTTGATACACTCCCATGATTATTAATATTATAATCTCAAGGGAATAATATTAAACCTAAGATATTAATATTATAAACCTAAAGTATATAAAAATATTTAGATAAATATTATAAACCTCATGTATATAAAAATCTTTAGATAAATACTATAAACCATAAAATAAACATGGTTGAGCATGCTTGATTTAAACATTGAGACAATTGTTGTCACAATGCAACGTTGGATGAAGAATGACTATGGTTTGCCATGGTTGATTTTCATATTGAGACAATCTTTGTCACAATGTAACATTCGACCATGGAAGACCTTCATTCACTACGATTAACTATGATTAAAAACGGTAGCCCATGGTTGATTTTCATATAGAGACAATGTTTTTCATAATGTGACATTAGACTGTGCATTAATATTAAAGTGTATTACTAATATTTAACGCCTAATATTACCAACGCAAAGAATTAGGAAACTCAACGGATTAATAAAGCCTAATAATTAATATCTTAAACTAAAACACTAAGAAATGAATAAACCCTAAGAATTAATAATTTAAACTCAAGAGATTAATAAACCCAAGGGAATATTAATATTATAAACCAAAAGAAGTAATAAACCCAAGGGTTTAATATTAAAAACCAAAGGAATTGGTGAACTCAAGGGATAAATATTAATATTATAAACGACTAAATTAATTAAGCATAAGAATTAATACTTTAAACTCAAGAGATTAGTAAACACTAACACTTAATATTGAAGAATGACCATGGTTTTCCATGCTTGATTTTCATATTGAGACAATCTTTGTCACAATGTAATATTCGACCATGGAAGACCTTCATTCACTACGATTAACTATGATTAACAATGGTAGCCCATGGTTGATTTTAATATTGAGACAATGTTTTTCATATGTGACATTGGACCATGCATTAATATTAAAGTGTAAGACTAATATTTAACACCTAATATTACCAACCCAAAGAATTATAAAAATGAAGGGATTAATAAACACTAATAATTAATATCTTAAACTTAAAATGTAAGAAATGAATAAGCCCTGAGAATCAATAATTTAAAGTGAAGAGGCTAATAAACCAAAGGGATTATTAATATTATAAATCAAAAGATATAATAAACCAAAGGGTTTAATATTATAAACAAAAGGAATTTGTGCACCCAAGGGATAAATATTAATATTATAAACCAAGAAATTAATAAAGCATAAGAATTAATATTTTCAACTCAAGAGATTGATAAACCCTAAGACTTAATATGTTAAACTTAAGAGATTAATAAACCCAATGGGTTATTAATACTACAAACCAACATAATAAACCCAAGGGTTTAATATTACAAACCAAAAGAATTGGTGAACCCAACGGATAAATATTAAAGACCTAAGGGATCAATATTAAAAACACAAGAGATCAATAAACCTTAAGAATCAATATTATGAACTCAGATATTAAAATCCCCAATGTTATAAACTAAACCCTAATATTAAACCCAATATTAACCCCTAATTATAAACGATATATATTAGAATCTATATTATAACCCAACATATTACACCATAATGTAAATCATAATATTAAAACTCAAAAGATTAATAAACCAAAGGGATTATTAATATTATAAACCAAAAGAACTAATAAATGTAAGGGTTTAACATTATAAACCAAAGGAATTGGTGAACCAAGGGGATAAATATTAAAAACCTACATGATCAATAAGGCCAAGGGATCAATATTAAAAACAAAAAATATTATTAAACCCTAAGAATAAAATTTTTAAACTCAAAAATCTAAAAAATAATTAAACCCTAACAATTAATATTTTAAATTAAATATATTAATAAATCCAAGACATTATTAATATTATAAACGAAAACAAGTAATAAACCCAAGGGTTTAGTATTATAAACCAAAGTAATTGGTGAACCCAATGGATAAATATTAATATTATAAACCAATAAATTAATACACCCTAATAATTAATATTTTAAACTCAAGATATTATAAACATAAGAACTATTCACACCAAGGGTTTAACATTAAAAACTAAAGGAATTGGTGAAACAAAGTGATAAATATTAAAAACCTAAGGGATCAATAAGGTCAAGGGAGAAATATTAAAAACACAATAGATTAATAAAGCCTAAGAATTAAAAAAATTATCTCAAAAACCTAAGAAATTAATAAACCCTAAGAATTACTATTTTAACTCAGGAGATTCTAAGACCCAAGGGTGGTTTAATATTATAAATGAATAGAAATAATAAATCCAAGGGTTTTATATTATAAACCACAGGAATTGGTGAACCCAAAGGATAAATTTTAAAAACCAAAGGGATCAATAAGTTGAAGGGATCAATATGAAAAGCATAAGAGATTAATAAATCATAAACATTAATATCTTAAACAAAAAGGTTTGATAAACTCACATGATTATTAATATTATAATCTCAAGGGAATAATATTAAACCTAAGATATTAATATTATAAAACTAAAGTATATAAAAACCTTTAGATAAATATTATAAACCTCAATTATATAAAAATATTTATATAAATACTATAAACCGTAAAATAAACATGGTTGAGCATGCTTGATTTAAACATTGAGTCAATTGTTGTCACAATGCGACATTGGATGATGAATTACCATGGTTTTCCATGATTGATTTTCATATTCACACAATCTTTGTCACAATGTGACATTAGGCCAAGGAAGACCTTCATTGACTACGACTAACTATGATTAACAATGGTAGCCCATGAATGATTTTCATATTGAGACAATGTTTTTCATAATGTGACATTGGACCATGCATTAATATTAAACTGTAAGAGTAATATTTAACACCTAATATTACCAACCCAAAGAATTAGAAAACTCAAGGGATGAATAAACCCTAATAATTAATATATGAAACTCAAAAGCTAAGAAATTAATAAACCCTACCAATTAATAATTTTAAGTGAAGAGATTAATAAATCGAAGATATTATTAATAGTATAAACCAAAAGAACTAATAAAACCAAGGGTTCAATATTATAAACCAAAGGAATTGGTGACCCGAAGGGATAAATATTAATATTATAAACCAAGAAATTAATAAGGCATAAGAATTAATACTTTAAACTGAAGAGATTAATAAACCATAAGAATTAATATTTTAAACTCAAGAGAATAATAAACCCAAGGGGTTATTATTATTATAAACAAGAAGAACTAAAAAACACAAGGATTTGATATTACAAACCAAAGAAATTCGTGAACCCAAGGGATTAATATTAAATACCTAAGGGATCAATAAGTCCAAGGGATCAATATTAAAAACACGAGAGATCAATAAACCCTAAGAATCAATATTATAAACCCAATATTAAAGCCTAATTATAAACCCTATATATTAGAATATATATTATAACCAACATATTACTCCATAATGTAAATCATAATATTAAAACTCAAAAGATTAATAAACCGAAGGGATTATTAATATTATAAATCAAAAGAACTAATAAACGCAAGGGTTTAATATTATAAACCAAAGGAATTAGTGAACCAATGGGAACTACCAAGGGGAAGTATATAAAAACCTTTACATAAATATTATAAACCTCAATTGTATAAAAATATTTCGATAAATACTATAAACTGTAAAATAAACATGGTTGAGCATGCTTGATTTAAACATTGATACAATTGTTGTCACAATGCGACGTTGGACGAAGAATGACCATAGTTTGCCATGGTTGATTTTCATATTCACAAAATATTTGTCACAATGTGACATTAGACCATGGAAGACCTTCATTGACTACGACTAACTATGATTAACAATGGTAGCCCATGAGTGATTTTCATATTGAGACAATGTTTTTCATAATGTGACATTGGACCATGCATTAATATTAAAGTGTAAGAGTAATATTTATCACCTAATATTACCGACCTAAAGAATTAGAAAACGCAAGGGATGAATAAACCCTAATAATTAATATCTGAAACTCAAAACCTAAGAAATTAATAAACGCTACGAATTAATAAGTTTAAGTGAAGAGATTAATAAATCGAAGAGATTATTAATAATATAGACCAAAAGAACTAATAAAACCAAGGGTTTAATATTATAAACCAAAGGAATTGGTGAACCATGCTTGAGCATGCTTGATTTAAACATTGAGACAATTGTTGTCACAATGCGACGTTGGACGACGAATGACCATGGTTTTCCATGGTTTATTTTCATATTCACACAATCTTTGTCAAAATGTGACATTAGACCATGGAAGACCTTCATTGACTACGACTAACTATGATTAACAACGGTAGCCCATGAGTATTTTCATATTGAGACAATGTTTTCCATAATGTGACATTGGACCATGCATTAATATTAAAGTGTAAGAGTAATATTTAACACCTAATATTACCAACCCAAAGAATTAGAAAACTAAAGGGATGAATAAACCCTTATAATTAATATCTGAAACTCAAAACCTAAGAAATAAATAAACCCTACGAACTAATAATTTTAAGTGAAGAGATTAATAATAATATAAACCAAAAGAACTAATAAAACCAAGGGTTTAATATTATAAACCAAGGGAATTGGTGAATCGAAGGGATAAATATTAATATTAATAAACCCAATATTAGAGCCTAATTATAAACCCTATATATTAGAATATATATTATAACCCAACTTATTACTCCATAATGTAAATCATAATACTAAAACCAAATATTATAAGCCATATATATATTAAAAACCAAATATATTATAAACTCTAATTTTAAAACAAATATTATAAGACTTATTGTTAAACCCAATAATATAAACCTTAATATTATACCCAATAATTGTCTTAATGTTTAACCACCCTTCATGAGGTTTCATCTTACCTTCGTGACTTTTATATAAATATTATAATTAGTATATTGTCTTGTATTTTGATTAATATTATTAAATATTTTAATTAATTAACTTAATATTACTATTAATTAATATAAAAATATTAATTTTAAAATTTTAAAATTAATTTTTATTGTAATTGAACATTTTTATATAAATGTTTTGATTAATATAATGCCAAATATTTTAATTAATGTTAAAAATTTTAATGTTTTTATAAATGTTGTCAATGTTTTATATAATGTTAAAAATTAATTAATTAAAGTTAGAATTAATTAATGTTAATTATTGTTTCAATAATTTAATTAATTAGTGTTGTATTAATTTATTTCTTTAAACATGTTTAAATTAATATTATTAAGAATTTTTAAATAAATTTTTTAATTAATATATTGTCAAAATTTTTAATTAATGTTTTAAAGTTAAAAACATTTAAGTACAATTCAAACATTTTATTATTATTATTATTATTAACCAAATCTCAATATATTCATGTTTAGATATATTTGAATAATATAGTTACGTATAATAATTATGTATTAATGATTTAATTAATATGTCAATGTAATAATGACAATATAATAATTATTTCACTTTATTATTAATTAATATTAATATATTTTTTAACACATTTTTGAATTAATCTCTAATGTTATTAAACATTTTTTATATAAAAGTTTTAATTGCATAAATGTTTTAATTAATGCTATTAATTAATATTTTAATTAATGTTTAATGTTTCAATTTATTAATATTTTAATGTTTTAATTAATTATGGATTTCATTAAAATACAATTTACTCATCTAGAGTGATCAAGTAGTTTTTTTTTTTTTTTAATGTTTACAAGGTTAAAATATTATTAAAATAGATTCTAAATTTATAATAATTTATTATTATTATTATTATTATTTTATAAAATAATAATAATATAATATTATAATATTATAATATAATTGGAACAAAATAATTTCATGAAAATTTAACCTTAAGGTCTATTGTTTATATAGCAATTATGTGTTAATGAAACCTTATTATTAAGCAAATCTTTCAATACACCAAACTTTAATACAAATGTTGAATAAAACAAGAAGTATAATTTCATTAGTTAACTCATATATGATCACATGATAGTCACAATTTGTTTTATAACTAGTTTATGAAAGTAAAAGTATATTATAATTTAAACCTAGAATTTATTATTTATTAATTATATTGTTTATATAATATGATCATATTAAGTAAAGGAAGTCAACATTAAGGAAGTACAAATAGATAGCATGCATAGTTATATACTAGAGAAACAACATTTTTTTTTTAATTAATAAAAATAAATCCAGAGGAGCAAGAATAATTTAATAAAATAAGGTTTTGTTCTTTATAGTTAAATTTAATAAAATAATATTTTGTTATTTATAGTTTTTTTTTTTCTAAATAAGCTTAATCTATTAATCAACAAAAACAAAAATATTTACATCAGAAGTTAACCAGGACCAGGCCTGAGGTGGAGCCTTGTTAAGCAAAAATTCATAGTTGAGCACTGCCCTCCAAGAGGGAAACCAGTGCATAAGGTTTTCCAGCAAAAAAATCCCACGCAGGGGATGCATCTTGTTCTAGAAATAAAAAGCCTATGAGACTTGACCAAAACCAGAAAGACAAACATAAACATTTTCAAAAAGTAGACAGAGCCATAGCAAAAACCCGGAACAGTGGAGGCGCTACTCGTCTGGTTCCTCTTCCACGACCCTACACCATAAATCATCTGGTTCCCCATCAGTATTATACAGGTCCTTTGTAGATTGAATGACTTTCGCAGCAGCTGGGGTGCGCTTTCCATCTCTCGGTTGAGGTTGGTGCTGCGCATTATCAGTTCCAGGGTCCTGAGTATCAGTTTGCTGCTCATGCTGCTTCAGATCAATATCAATATTCATCTCATTGCCTTGACTAGCGTCTTCCTGGGTGATGTCCATGTCTTGCTCATGCACTTCGTCAGCATTTTGCCTTATATCAGTCATATCCCCAACATTTCCAGCCGGCCTTCCTGAAGTGGGAGCCTCATCTTGAGGAGACTCACGGAAAAAAATGATAACAGAGGCGGTAATTCGAGGGCAATTGAGCGCACTTAGGAAGGAGAAGTGCCTCATTTGAGAATGGGCTGGAGCGTGCGGGGGGGTGGGATATCGTTGCCCAGTACGAAGGATACGACCTCTTGCAACTCGGGAAGTTATTTCAGAGGCATGAGAGTCCGCAGCAGAGGTGCTAGAGGACGGGGAGGAGCGCCTTATCAGCCTCCGGGAAGAGCCTCATCTGCATCTCATCCTATGCCTGAGACGAGGCATTCTTTCATTCGAAGCTGGAGACCTGGAAGAGTGCTGTAACCCGAGAGAGACGTTGGCCAATTGCGAGAGCGGAAGCGGGACTGAAGCTCTGGACAACTACTCAATCCAATTCCCGGACTCTCGCATACAATTCCCTGCAATTGAGATATGAATATTGTCGCTGAGCTCTATGCAGCCATGAAGCCTGGTACATTTGTCGGTGACTGTGCGCTCGGAGGAGAGCCGAACAATGGGCGATAAATACACTGAAATGGGCCTGGGAAAACTGCTTATGGGTTGCTCGTCCGCCATCTTGTGAACTAAAACCCCAAATCTGCTGCCAACCATCTGCATTAACCCCTCAATTAATGGATTAATCGCCATGTCCTGTTTACAGTGTGTGGAGATATCTCGATCTCCGTTGATTGAATTGTGAACCACACCGGGCGATAAATGCCTTAAATGCCTCATTCCCTTGTGCAGGTGTTGAAGGACACTTGCAGGTCCTCGTGGCCGTCGGCTCGCCGGAGTGCCGTCTGTCCGACGATGCTTCCCCTTTATCGATTTAACCACCCGCATCTGGGTATTTTGTTATTTATAGTTAATTGTGAGTGGAAATACATTTGAATGACATGCATAGGAGACCACTACTCCATAAACCTTATAATAATTTAATAATATAATATTATAATATAATTGTATTAAAATAATTATTATAATTTAATCTTACAATTTATTAATAATACAATTATATTAAAATAATTATTATTATTTAATCTTACAATTTATTATTTTATTAAAATAATTTTATTATAATTTAATATTAAGGTCATCCCTATATTGCAATTCTCTCAATTGTGTGAAAATGAAATTTTATTATTAATGATAGCTTCCAATACATCAAAAGTTAACACAAATGCTCAATACAACAAGAAGTATAATTGAATTAGTTAAGTGATATATTATTACATGATAGTCACAATGTTTTTTTACATTACATTATGAAACCTAAAATTATATTATAATTTAAACCCACCATTTATAATTTATTCATTATATGGTTTAAATAATATGAAACTCTAATTAATTTTATTATCATACATCACGCTAACCCCATTAATCATTCTAGATTTAATTGTTCAAGTGGATACATTAAGGAACTAAGTTAAAATGAGAAGCATGGAGACTTTAATATCCAGCAACAACAATTTTTTTTAAGTGATAAAAAATCAATCCACCAAAGCAATAACAATTTAATAAAATAATATAAAATAATATTTTGTTCTTTATAGTAACATGTGAGCTGTCATACATTTGAATTTGAATGCCATGCATATGCAAACACTAGGTTAATGGAGTGGAGGAAAATATTTTAAACACTCACTTGCCAAGTGGTATACGTTTGAGAATGCCAACAGTTATAAGTTTCAAAATTAATCCACGCTGCAATCATCTTATATAAGTTTTTTTTTAATTCCATTTCTAACTAATTAGCATACATGGTTATCAAGAGTAGGCACAATAAATTTTTGACCATGTTTTGTAAAAAAATAATTTATGGTTTAAATATGTGATTTATATATGCAAGGAAGTTATGACTTTTAATTCCATTCGTTGATGGAGTGGCGATGACGAGAATATACCGGCATCATCCAATTCGCACCATCGGATCAAAAAGATTAATTAGAAAAATGATTAAAGTAGCCACTTCCAATAGGGGGGACACATATTGGCGTAATTATATTCAACTTATTTTTATTTGTTGGTATTCATAAAAATAAATTGAGGTATACCTCTATTTTGTGTTAGTAAATTCATTCTTAAATATATTTAACAAACTCATAATAGAGAAACAAATAATCAATCACATAATGCACAAACACAAAAGATAAGGTAAAACAAAATCTTTTATTATTATGGTGAAGTCTCCATTATAAACATATCTATTGTGGCTCACCAATCTAATAATTCAACATTACAGTGAAATATCCTATCTCAAAAGTGTGTAATCTAGTACTACTTTCTCTTAGTGGCCTTAATATATTTACTAGCCTAGATCCATCTTAACTTCGTATCTATCAAGCACTGAAAGGGATCAAATCTCTCAAGGTGTAAACCTCTTTTTTGAGTGCAAAACTTGAGGAAAGGTTTGCACCTCGAGAGAATTGATCCCTCTCAGTGCTTGATAGATCCGGTGTTAAGATGGATCTAGGTTGGTTTCAAGCATGTGCTGCCAAGGAAAACCTATCAAAGATATGATTAATTTTATCAATAATATGTAAATATATCAAATATTAATATAAACATTTTAAATATGCTAAATATTTCTAGGATTAACTTGGTCATTTTAATTTTAAATTTTCTTAGTTACCTCAGTTCGTTGAGATGATAAATATTGTTAATAACTATAATGATGAAAAATGATGAAATTTTTTTTTTGAATGCAAAGTGACAATAATAGTGTTGAAAGATAGAAAATTTGAATAATAAGAATGTAATAATGTTACAAATAGTCTGTCAAACTAATTTCTTCTACTATTATTATTTCCACCCTTATTAGTTTTGTTATCTTTTCATATCGATTATGTGAAAAAGAAAATTTAAATCGTAAACCATTTAAATATTTAGCTCAAGCTATTGTAGTAAACATGATACCTTTTCTCTCTTGCTCTCTAATATTAATAGGTTAAATTAATATAACACAAAAATCAATGTACATTGTCAATAACTTTTGTTCTTACACTAAAATCAATGCATATTATTAATCCAATCACTTAAAAATTAATGTACCATCATATATCCAGTTACATAAAATCATAAATCAACATATACATTGAAATCAATGCATTTAATGCAAAAAATCAAATAAGATTAGAAAATAACTTCTACACTGACATCAATGCACCTAATGCAAGCAATCAAATAAGATTAGAAACCAACATCTACACTGAAATCAATGCATTTACTCAAAGAAATCAAATAGGAATAGAAATCGCCATCTGCACTGAAATCAATGCATTTAGTGCAAACAATCAAATAGGATTAGAAATAATCTACATTGAAATCAATGCATATAGTGCAAGCAATCAAATATAATTACAAATCGATGTCTAAATTGAAATCAACACATCGAATGCAAGAAATCAAATAGTATTAGAAAACACCACCTACATTGAAATCAATGCATCTAGTGCAAGTAATCAAATATCATTAGAAATAAATATCTACACTAAAATCGATGCATCTAGTGAAAATAATAAAATAGGATTAGAAATCACCATCTTCGCTTATATCAATCCATCTAGTGCGAGAAATATTCCTCCCTCTCTGCACCCTCCATCCATATCTATATCCCCCTCCATCTGTTCTTTTTTGTCTCTCTATCTCACCTCCCTAAACACACACGCTCTCACACTCCATATATATCAATCTTTTTTTCAATCACCCTCTCTCGCCATCTCTCTCTTCTTCCCTCTCTTCACCTTCCATCTATATCTCTATCTTCACTTCTCTCCCTCTCCCCCTCTAATATCTCTCTTTCCTCCTTTTTTCCTCTCTCCCTCTCTCTCCCTCTTCCTTATCACTCACTCTCTCTCTCTCTTTAGAAACCAACATCTACACTGAAATAAATGCATTTACTCAAAGAAATCAAATAGGATTAGAAATCGCCATCTACACTGAAATCAATGCATTTAGTGCAAACAATCAAATAGGATTAGAAATCATATACATTGAAATAAATTCATCTAGTGCAAGTAATCAAATATAATTATAAATAGACATCTAAATTGAAATCAACAAATTTAGTGCAAGCAATCAAATTGCATTAGAAATCACCACCTACACTAAAATCAGTGCATCTAGTGCAAGTAATCAAATATCATTAGAAATAAATATATACACTAAAATTGATGCATATAATGCAAATAATCAAACAGGATTATAAATCACCATCTCCTCCTATATTAATCCATCTAGTGTGAGAAATATTCTTCCTTGTCTCCACCCTCCATCCATATCTATATCCCCCTCCATATCTTATTTTTTGTCTCTCTATCTCACCCCCTAAACACACATGCTCTCGCACTCCATATATATCAATCTCTTTTTCAATCCCCTCTTCTCCCCATCTCTCTCTTCTTCCCTATCTTCACCTTCCATTTATATCTCTATCTCCCCCTTCTCTCCCTCTCCCTCGCTAATATCTCCCTTTCCTCCTTTTTTCCTCTCTCCCCATCTTCCTTATCACTCTCTCTCTCTCTCTCTCTCCACATTCCTCTCTCTATTTCTTTATTCTTACCTCCCTCTCCCTCCCCCTCCAAGTCCATCTCTCTTTCCCTCCCTCTCTCTACTCTCTCACATCCTCTCTCTTCCTTCCTCTCTTTCCCTTTCTCTCCCATCTCTCTCTCCCTCTCTCTCTTTCTTCACCCACCAACTATGTTACTATATCCCTCCCTCTCTCCTTACTTCTCCTTCTCCCCCCCTTATCTCCATCTCTCCTTATTTTTCTCTTTATCTCAGCCCCAAACATACACATTATCTCTCTGTCTCTCCCTTGTCACTCCTTCTCTCTCTCCACTTCTCACTCTCTATATTTCTTATTTCCTATATCTCTCCCCCTCCAACTCCATCTCTCTATCGATACCTCTCTCATCCTTCCTCTCTCTCTCTCCTAACTCCCTCTTTATTCCCTGATCTCTCTCTCTCTCTCTCTTTCTCCAATACTCTCTCTTCCCCCATCACTCTCCTCCTCTCTCTCATCCTTCCTCTCTCTCCCTTTCTCTCCTACCTCCCTCTCTCTGTTTCCTCCAATCCTCTCTCTTCCCCCATATCTCTCTCTCTCTCTCTCTCTCTCTCTCTCTCTCTCTCTCTCTAACTAATCCTCTCTCTTCCCCCATCTCCCTTTCTTTCTCTCTCTCTTTTTGCCCCTCTCTCTCTCCAACTACATTACTATATCCCTCCCTCTCTTCTTCTTTCTTCTTATCTCCCCCCTTCTTTCCATACATCTTACTTTATCTCTTTATCTCACCCCTAAACATACACACTCTCTCTCCATCCCTCCCTTATCACTCTCTCTCTCTCTCTCTCTCTATTTCTTCTTAGTTATGTAAACTAATGAACATAAATATTCATAAATATAAAACACATTATGGAGTAAATATGAAAAGAGGTTTTATTTATTTACCATACCTATGGTTTATTTATATTTTTATTTATTTACCATACCTCTTTTATTTACTATGGTATTTGGCCCATAGGCTTGTTATATAATTAGATTTTTATTTATAATCCTATTTGATATATTTTTATTTATTTACCTTACCTCTTTATACCCCTTTTATATTTATTTATTTACCATACCTCTTTATACCTATTTTATATTTATTTATTTATCATACCTCTTTATACCTCTTTTATATTTATTTATTTAACATACTTATTTTATAAATGTGGTATTTGGCCCATGGTATCAATATTAATTTGTCCCATGGTATTTGTCCCATAGGCTTCATCTAAATAAAACCTCTTTTTTAAGTTTTTTAAATATAAAAAGGTTTATGGAGTAAATATAAAAAGAATTTTTATTTATTTACCACACATCTAGTTAATATATATTTTGATTTATTTACCATAGCTCTGGAGTGAGTATATAAATAGGTTCTATTTATTTACCATACCTCATGTTTATTTATATTTTTATTTATTTAAATTTTAAAATATTGCAACTTTGATGGGGAAATATTTATGTCTTTAAATATTTTAATTTATCCATAGAATATGGGTTTTCTTTTTAAAGATTCATTTTACAAATATTTAATTAAAAGAAATATTAAAATATTTTGGATTTTGATTGTTTGTGTTGAATTAACTCTTTTCCTTTGATTTAGGAAATAGTATTGACTTTAGTAAAGAGTAAATATGTTTAAAATTTTACTTAATTTGGAAATTCAATGTGGTAAATTTTTTTGTTAAAGGTAAATTTATGATCCATTCAAATTCACGTATATAATTAACTATCCACTCAAATTATATAAATAATACATAGTTGTATTTTAATAGTTAATTTTAGCCAAATAATAAGTTAAAAAATCTATATTTAATCTAATTATTCAAGTTATATAAAATTCAAGGTTAGGTTAATTCTTTGGCCGACATTAAAAAAAAGTAAAATAATTTTACATTTTAAGTACAAGTAAACAAACAAACAAAAACTCATTTTACAATGGAAGGTAAATATTACCATGGGAAAAACATCCAAAATGATCCTAATGGATTACCTTATTTTCCTCATTCCCACGTGTTGACCCTTCACTGACCTTCTTGCAGTACCATTCTGCCTAGTTCTCCTCTGTGTAGATCCCAAAAATTGTACTCGAAAATGGTCCTCCAACATACATACAATAACATGATGATATAGATGTCATTATGTACTATCTTAAAATAAAGGCAATAGTTAAAACAATGTCTACTATAACATTGCTCTGCCATAAAGCTATCAAATTTCAAATGTCACTACCTCGAAGTTTGCCTTAGGCCATATAGTTTCTTCCTCAACCTA
The DNA here is from genome assembly GCA_034641835.2 of Pinus albicaulis. Lineage (NCBI taxonomy): Eukaryota > Viridiplantae > Streptophyta > Pinopsida > Pinales > Pinaceae > Pinus > Pinus albicaulis. The sequence continues at coordinate 245,915,858 of CM076573.1, read as the reverse complement.
CATACTAATTTCTCTAATTTCTCATTCCCATTTACCTCATGTCCCTATGGATGTTGCATATAAATATCTTCCTTTAAATATCCATGGAGAATATTTTCTTTCACATATATCTATTCAAGATGCAAACTTTGTACTTCCATTACACTTTAAAATAGTTCTAATTGAAATAATTTTAATAACAAGAGAATATATTTTAGTAAAATCAATACCTTCCTTTTGAGAAAATCCTTTCATCACCACCATTTCCTTGTATCTTTTCTTTTTCCTTTCTCCCATGCTTAGTTTTTTACACGAGCTCTTCTTCTTTTGGGAAGGTTTACCAAATCCGAAGTTTTTTTTCTAACAAGGATGCCATTTCTTCCTCCATTATTTTTTTTTCTCAATTGTACAAGCCTCTTGAAAACAATCAAGTTCACCTTCATTAGTTAATATAATATAATTTGAGAGAGGATACCCTTGTGAAATATTGTGAGGCCTAGTAGAGTTTTATACCAATTGTGGTTGTGTATTTTGGAATTGGACTTCTTGTAATGGTTCATGTACAATTTATTCTTATTAATTTTCATCATTTTCCATTTGTTGTTTAGCTTGTTCTTGAATATGCTACCCATTTTCTTGCAATGGTGGAATATCTAATTTCCATCCAACAAACCTGTAAATAAATTTCTTGACCTCCATGTTATCTATAGAATTCGTAAACATATCTAAATCATTGAATATGGCATCCTTTCTTCTAATAATTTTATGTTTAAATAGGTCCATAATGTTGAGATTCAATAAGATGATGATCCTAGTGAAAATTAAGCACCTATACTAGGAAGAGCATCGGGCTATTTTTAGGTGGAAGTCTATTTTTTGAATGGATGAGCAAATTCTATTTATAGATGATGTCTATTTATAGATGGTGAGAAAATTCTATTTATAGATGATGTTGTATTTTTAGATTTATGTGCGAGTTTTATTTATAGATCGCATATCTATTTATAGATGCATGTCGACTATTATTATCCCTTAGTAATAGTTGGACAATAAATATTAATCTATTCTCATGGAGCACTTGGAATCAGTTAACTGAAGTGGAAAACCAGTTAGCTGAAGGAATTTTGAGTTCAAAGGTTGGTTGGTAGGACATGCAAGTGGAATTATTTGTAACTGAGTGATTTGAAGTTGCAACAGAGTTGGATGTGTAGTTATGTGAGTTGTAAAGTAGTTTAACTCAGTTAAGTGATTTAAACTCAGTTGTGCCAGTTGTAAATGAACATACACTAGTGAGAGATCAGTTAATTAATTATTTAATTAATTCACAATCAGTGGTCTCACATGCAATTGAAGATTTACTATTGTTAACTACATCCATGTCAGGTCCAGTGGAGACCCAGTTGAGAGATAGGTGAAAGGGACAGTTTGACTATCAGTTGTGACATTAGTGGGTGCACTCATGCAACCACACACACATTCAATGTTCCCATGAGGATTTCACAGTCAAGGCAAGCAGTATCTAATTCATTCAGGGATTGTGATCAACGGGGATTGCGCAGTGGAGGCAGGTTGTGAGGAGGAAGTAAATTGGCACATGTATTTTCCAATTTTTATATGACAGTTTGAGACAATTGTATATTGTATTGAGAGCTCTTGGATTAGAGTTTTGTATGAGATTGTTTTATGATCCATGATATATACATAATATATGATATTGGGGTTTTTATCTTTATTCTTCCCAGTAAAAACATGTGTTATGTGTGATTTATCTTTCTTCTTGATATTTCAATTGGCGATCATGTTTTAAATTTCCGCAAGAATTTTTGTAGAAGCAATTCTGTATTGAACAGTGGAATATAATTGTTAGATCAAGAGAATACAGGCAATACATAATTTGTATTAAAATTTCTACATAGTATCAAAGCACATAAGATTGCAATTTTGAAGCAGGAGATGAGTTTGTTGGTGGAAAAAATTAAAATTTGCTATAAGAATTTATTGGTGTGACAGTTGAGTAAACATCGAAATGTCTTTCAATGGCTTGCAGCTAGAGTATGCACTCAAGGGAAGCTTGAACTACATTGCCTGGATGGACAAGATAGAGGTAGTGCTTGAAGATAATGGCTTGAAGGAATTCATCGACAGTGATGTTCCTAAGCCCACTTTGATGGATGTTGCATTACTTGATGCATGGCAAAAGAAAGTGGCGGAGGTGAGAAGGATTTTGTTGGAAGGTGTACAAGACCACATTGTCTCAAGCCTTCATGGGAAAGCCACACCATATTCTATGTGGAAGGCTTTAGCGGATCTTTTCCAAAGCAGCAGCGAGCATAGGAAATTGGTGCTGAAGGATACACTCAAAAAGATCAAGATGGAAAAGTGCGACAATATTCCAATGTATCTCACAAAGTTTGTCCAATGTCGGAATGAACTCAGGAGTGTGGGAATGATTGTTTCTGATGATGATTTGGTGAGCTTGGTTCTCTTGGGACTTCCTAAGAGTTAGCATAGTTATGAAGACTCTGTCAACGGATGGGATAAACTACCAAATTGTGAACGAATGTGGTCAGATCTAGTGCAGGAGGAGTTCAGGTGGAACACCAGAGATGGCTCTTCATCAAAGCATGATGATGAAGAGGATTTTTCTTTGGCTGCCAAGGCTAGGAAAGGGAAGGGGAGGAAATTCCATTCAAAATATGAGTCTAAATACAAGAATTTGGATTTTTCCAAGGTGAAGTTTTTTCACTGTCACGAACATGGGCATCTCGCCACTAATTTCCCACGGAAGAAGAAGAAGAAGAATTTTGTTGGAGCTACAGCTAGTGAGGCCCTTGCCTTGAAATTTGAACTTGATTTCTCTTTGATCGCATGCATGGTGTCAAGTGCATTGGGATCGGTGTGGTATCTTGATAGTGGTGCTTCCTTCCACACAACGAGAGATAAGGATATTTTCAGTGACTTGGAGGAGAAATATCTCCAAATGCATATAGAGATGGGCGACAATGGATGATACAGTGCGACTGGCATTGGTACCATTACCTTTGAGAGGGAGTGAGGTAAACCATTTCAATTGAAATATGTTATGCATGTTCTAGGTCTGAAGAAAAACTTGGTCTTAGTCGCGGTGTTGGAGGACGGAGGTTATGATGTTGTTTTCAGTGATGGAAAAGCTTTCCTCCGACATAAAAAAATCGTTCAAGCCAAGAGGATAGGGATTCAAGTTAAGAATCTCTACAAGCTGGAGGTATATGGCTACGCTTCCATGATGGGCAAGGTAGAAAAATTGGTGAGCTGGGATGAGGGAGAATTATGGCACAAGAGATTGGGCCATCTTCATCATGGATCTTTGAAATTCACGCAGAAAATATCTATTGGACTTCCAATGGGAACACTTGCTCAGTTAGATCAGTGCAAGGGTTGCACCATGGGGAAGTATGTAAACTCCACCTTTCATGAAAACGAGAACCGTGCTTCGGTGATCCTCCAGAGAGTTCACACGGACGTGTCTGGACCATTCTTGGTTGCTTCAAAAACAAAACATATGTATTATGTTATTTTTTTTTATGACTTTTCTCATAAATTTAGGATCTTCTTCATGTAGAAGAAGGATCAAACATTCTCAAAGTTCTGTGAGTTTAAGGCATTGGTGAAGAAAGAGTCAGGGAAGTAAGTGAAGGCTCTGAGGAGAGATAATGGTGGAGAATACATCTCTAATGAATTCAAAGAATTTTGTAGAAAATAAGGAATTCAAAGAGAACTCATGGCACCTCATAACCCACAACAAAATGGGGTCGCAGAGAGGAAGAACAGAACGATTGCGGATGCAACACAAGCAATGCTGGATGATCAGGGCCTACCAATGCAATTATGGGTGGAAGCTTGCAACACTTCGATTTATGTTCAAAATTGTTGTCCTCATAAGGTACGTGGCATGAGTACACATGAAGAAGCTTTCACTAGTAGGAAACCAGATGTTTCTCACTTTAATATTTTTGGCTCACTGTTTATGTGCATGTGACCAAGAATGCTAGGAAGAAGATGGAGCTGACTACTAAAGTTGGGATATTAGTGGGGTACACAGAAACACCCCATAATTATCGTGTGTATTTTCCTAATAGTAAGATGACTATTATGTGACAGGATATAAAATTCGATGAGGGGAAAGCCATGCGCTTGTCAGTTGAGGGAGTTGGACTCGCATGTGGAGGAGGAACTATTGGTTCCCAAATATGAGTCTCTAGATGTGGATCAGCCATAGGAGGAGGTTCATGGGTGGAGTAGTCCACTCATGCAGAGCCAAACATCAGAACTAGAAGAAGGCGTACCACTGAATCTGATAGGCTGAGACTTAATGTTGTGCAGAATGTAGGAGCCCCTACTTCACACTATAGACAAAGACAAAATCCTGACCGATTTACTAGATACATGGCTCTCATGAGAAAATGTATTGTGACTGATCCATCTTCCTTTCAGGAAGTAGTTCGGGATCCCACATGAGTAGATGAAATGGTGGAGGAGTATGACTCCATTTTCAGAAATAGTGCTTGGGAAATAATCACAGGTTGGTTGATAAATCAGTGGTAGTTCCAAGATGGATCTACAAGGTAAAGCAAGCTGCTAATGGGAGTTTTGAGAAATACAAGGCCAACTTTTTGGCCTGGGGCTTCTCATAGATCAAGGGGATTGATTATGAAGAAACCTTTGCACTTGTCGCACAGTATTCTTCCATAAGGACCATCCTTGCTCTCTCAGTGCAGATTGTTTGGCACATTCATCAGATGGATGTGAAAATTGTATTTCTCAATGGGATCATTGAGGAAGAAGTGTACATTGAGCAGCCTGAAGGATTTTATATCTTCAACTGCGAGTCGCATGTGTGTAGACTCAAAATATCGTTGTATGGGTGGAAGCAAGAACCCTGTGCTTGGTACACTCGAATAGACAGCTATTTCACCGGACTTAGCTTCACCAAGAGTGAGGTGGATGCATACGTATACCAAATTGTGGTGGAGGGTAAGCTTTTAATCATTTTTATTTATGTTGACGATTTAATACTAACTGGTGATGAGCAACTGATACACTCATGCAAGGAGGACTTTGCAAAGGATTTCGAGATGAAAGATATGGGCCTCCTTCATTATTTCCTTGGATTGGAAATATGGCAACAAGATGGTGAAATTTTTCTATATCAAGGAAAGTATGCAAGGGAGATACTAGGTAAGTTTCACATGGAGGACTGCAAACCCATGGATACTCCTCTTCCAGGAAAATGGAGGAAAGAGGATGCTACATCTGGAGAGGTAGTGGATGCTACTGTCTATCGAAAGTTAGTGGGTTCGCTAATGTATTTAGTGAATACAAGACCGGACATATGCTTATTCAAGCAATGGTTAAGCCTACCAAGCTCTTTTGGAAGGCGGGCAAGCATGTCTTGAGATACCTGAGGGGAACATCTGAGTATGGCTTGTGGTACAGAAAAACTGATGAGGTGAAGTTGCATGGCTTCACGGATGCAGATTGGGCAGGCAACCCAATGGACAGAAAGAGCACGTTGGGGGGAATATTTAGTATTATATCTACAGTTGTTTCTTGGTACAGCAGGAAACAGAGATCTGTGGCACTCAGTTTAGCGGAAGCGGAATACATGGCAGCAAGTCAAGCTACATGTGAGGCTATCTGGATGAGAAAGATCCTCGTTGGTTTGTTTGGTTCTCCTTTAGATCCTACAGTGATTCATTGTGATAATCAAAGTTCCATTAAACTCTCAATTAATCTTATGTTTCATGATATATCTAAGCTTATAGATATCCGGTATCATCATATGAGAGATTTTGCACAGTGGAAGATCATGTTGCTTCAGTAGATTCCTACGGAAGATCAGGATGCAGATATTCTGATGAAGCCTCTCACCAGGAGAAAATTTGAATACCATAGAGACAGGATTGGGGTGAACGATAATTCCTTTTGTGTTGAGAGGGAGTGTTGAGATTCAACAAGATGATGATCCTAGTGAAAATTAAGCACCTACACTAGGATGGAGCCTCAAGCTATTTTTTGGTGGAATTATATTTTTAGAATGGATGAGAAAATTCTATTTATAGATGATGTCTATTTATAGATGGTGAGAAAATTATATTTATAGATGATGTTCTATTTTTAGATGTATGTGCGAGTTCTATTTATAGATCGCATGTTTATTTATAAATGCATGTCGACTATTATTATCCCTTAATAATAGTTGGACAATAAATATTAATCTATTCTCATGGAGCACTTGGAATCAGTTAACTAAAGTGGCAAACCAGTTAGCTGAAGGAATTCGAGTTCAAAGGTTGGTTGGTAGGACATGCAAGTGGACTTAGTTGTAACTAAGTGATTTGAATTTGTAACGGAGTTGGATGTGTAGTTATGTGAGTTGTAAAGTATTTTAACTCAGTTAAGTGAGTTAAACTCAATTGTGCTAGTTGTAACTGAACATACACTAGTGAGAGAGATCAGTGAATTAATTATTTAATTAATTCACAATCAGTGGTATCACGTACAACTAAATATTTATTACTGTTAACTGCATGCATGTCAGATCGAGTGGAGACCCAGTTGAGAGATAGGTGAAAGGGACAGTTTGACTATCAGTTGTGACATTATTGGGTGCACTCATGCAACCACACACACATTGGATGTGCCCATGAGGATTGCGCAGTTAAGGCAAGTAGGATCTCATTCATTCAGGGATTGTGATCAGCAGGGATTGTGCAGTGGAGGCAGGCTGTTAGGAGGCAGTAAATTGGTGCTTGTATTTGCCAAATTTTGTATGACAGTGTGAGACGATTGTATATTGTACTGAGAGCTCTTGGATTAAATTTTTGTATGAGATTTTTTCATGATCCATGATATATACATAATATATGATAGTGGGGTTTTTAGCCTTATGCTTTCCTGGTAAAAACATCTATGTTATGTGTGATTGATCTTTCTTCTTGATATTGCAATTGGCGATCATGTTTTAAATTTCCGCAAGAATTTTTGTAAAAGCGATTATGTATTTAACAATATCATATAATTGTTAGATCAGGAGAATCCAGACAATACATAATTTGTATTAACATTTCTACACATAATTAATAAATAATCTCACCTTCCATATATCCTAAAAAAACGTTGGATTTATCATCTAGCTTAGTTCTATATTGTTTGAAAATATGCACAAATTCTTTAGATCAAATGTTTTTAAGGTGGGAATGATTCTCCATTTTACTAGTCCAAACTTCTTCAAAATGACCACAGTCCAAAAGATGCTCTAGGAGATCAATTTATGAGATACGAAGTTGTATTTTATCTCTTTTTTCCAAATTTGTTCTCTAAAGGTTCATACAACAGGTCCTAATTTTCCACCCCGATCTAATTTAATAAGTTTTGGGATTAATTCCTCATCAATAGGGCAGTTCGGGCGATCCAAATCCTGCTGGTAGTTTTGTGGCACTTCAATTAATTGGCTTCAGAAAGTAAGACAACTCAACTGAATGATTGATTCCCCAACTTGTAAGATATAATAAGTCTGACATTAATAAAAAGAAAGGTAAAAGCTGACAATGCAGGTACAGGTGGTTCCTTTCCTGTTGTGCCACCGACAAAAAATGTTTTTCCAATCCTGAATTTGAGAACATACTCCTTAGTTTTCCCATGATAGTGTGATTTATTATTTATGCAACACCATTCTATTGAGGAATAAGAGGGACAATATTTTCATGCTTTATGTCAAACTTGTTAAAATACTCATTGAATGCATTGGAGCAATATTCTCCACTATTTTTTTCTTAAATTTCTCAAATACCTAGTCTTTATTTTTAATAAGGTAGACCCAAACCTTCTTAGATGTATCACTGTAAATGTGACAAAGTATGAGGTTCTTTGTGGAGACTTAATATTGACTTAGTCTAGCTTATATATGAAATATCCTTTTTCACAAGAAAGTGACCATAAAATTTCAAGCAAGAATGTGATTCTTTATTTTTTAAAATTCATGTTTGAATGCATAAATGGAATCATCACCTTCAAAAATCCATGGGGCACTAGAATTCTACATGTTAAAAAACTTGAACCAAATTTTTTAAAAAGATATGCTAGATTTTAGATAAAATTAACCAAAAAAAATATGTTTTTTTGTTATTTAAAAAGCATTTTTGAATGCATAAATAGATTCCTAACCTTGAAAAATCCATGGGACTCTAAAATTCTACATATTAAAAAAATTAAACTAATTTTTTTCAAAATATATGTGAGATTTTAGTTAAAATTAATGAGAAAAAAACAATGAAAAAAATCATTTTATATATAACTAACCCAAACACATAAGAATGTATCAATTTTAACTAATTAGTTTTTATTTATTTATTTAGATTTTAATTACCCATTATTTTATTATTATTATAACAACAATTAATTAATTCCCAACCAAACGAAATTTCAGTAATCTCACATTGTCTAACATTATAATTTATTTGTTTTTCTTAATCAACATATATTTATATTTGTATTGGCTATTAATTTAGGCATCTTATTGCAAATTATATGGTCAACCAAATGAAATTTCTGTAATTTCATATTGTCTTAACATTATAATTTTTTTTTCTTAATTAATATATATTTATATTTGTATTGCCCGTTATTTAGGTATTTTATTGCAAATTATATTGAAATAAGTGACTTTGAATAATGTGCTTATGAATTCATACCAACACCTATTATGATTCCTCAAAAACAAGATCTTTAATATTTATATTCACAAAATTATTATTATTATTTTTTTTTTAATTTTAAATCTGGTTGTACTTCTCTATTCATTCATTTAATTGTTGAAATATTGAGAATTCCAAACAACAGAGTAAACTCCTCTACTTTATTAACACAGAGAATATAAATCAAAAATTTGCTTTTCAGATAGGAGACAGAGATGGCATGAAATATTCTTTCTATTTCATTAACAGAACTTAAAAACAAAAAACTGTTACAAATTTCTTCCTGAATGGAGGGATTCACAATATATGTTCGACTTCTACAGACGCAGTGCTATACAACAAAAATCTTCTCTCTCTGTCTCTCAAGAACGCACAAGCAGTGCTCAGTTCTTCTTACTGTGTTTTCTTTTCCTGCGGGCTCAAACAATGTTTACAATGCAATACAATACATTCATTATTTTTTCTCTCGGGCCTTTTTTTTTCCTTTTATATATGGCACAGCGGATGCAAAACACATATAAAACATAAACAAATAAATAAACCAAATTACAAAGGAAATCCTTTGCGGACATAAAACTTTTAACATGGCGCGATGTACGAGTGGGGTCCACGTCGTAGTCGGCCATCGCAATTGCGGAAATTGCGATATACGATATGGCGAAATAACAAAACTTGCGATGACACATGGCGGAACACATATAATGAAAATGTGATATTGCGATGTTGCGATGTTGCGATGGCGCAACCATCGCACATCGCAGATTTCCATATTCACAAGACATTTAAAACTTCTGAACTTCTGAAATTGCGCTTTTGCGATCTTGCGCTTTTGCGCTCAAGTGGTCGGGACCACTTGTCCTTCCGCTTCACAAGTGACTTCTGCCTATTCGATCAATTTCATTCCTTTTGGTTTTTGAGGGCTTTCAAGCCCGAAATTACTGTCTTAATGAATTATGCTCCTCCGTAGACTTGAACTACGGGAAATCTTCGCTCCTCTGTCAAAAATGACTTCGCCCATACTTCAAAATTAATTCCTCTGCTATACTTGGCTGCGGCCCATCAAAATTTAATTCTTCTCCTTACGTTCTTCATTCTTCTTTAATACAGAGTGTTGTGCACTCAAAACTCTGCACTGCTGCTGCTGCTGCTGTACTTTGTTCTTCGTTCTTCCTGCCCAAGGCACGGCAGGTGACTTTAATAATTTCAACACTCCCCCTTAAAGTCAGCTGCTGGGTTATCCATCAAACCCAAACATTTTCTTAAAAATTCAAAGGTATTATGCCCCAATGGCTTAGTTAAAATATCTGCATATTGCTCCTCTGTTTTACAATGCTGCAAAACAATTTCTCCGTTGTTCACCAATTCTCTGATATAGTGAAAATTTGTGTCTATGTGCTTCGTTCTCTTATGAAACACAGAATTCTTTGATAATGCAATAGCTGAGCTATTGTCACAATAAATCACAGTGCCCTTTGCTTGTTCTTGGCATAAACTTCTCAACATCCTCCTCATCCAAATTGCTTAACATGTTGCTGCTGTAGCTGCCACATATTCTCCCTCTGTTGTAGATAATGCTACAATAGGCTGTTTCTTAGAAGCCCATGAAATGGCTCCTGAACCCATATGAAAAACATAACCGGAAGTGCTCTTCCGATCATCTACACTTCCAGCCCAATCACTGTCAGTGTATCCAACCAATTCTGAATTTTCTGAAGCTGTATACAAAATACCAAATCTTTTTGTTCCTTTCACATACCTCAAAATTCTCTTTGCTACTTGCCAATGTGCTTCTTTTGGCTTCTCCATAAATCTGGAAATTAAACTAACATCATGCATAATATCCGGCCTAGTTGCAGTCAAGTACATGAGGCTGCCAACTATGCTTTTATACAAACTTGGATCAAAATCCTTGCTGATGTCATCTTTTCTCAACTTCAATCCCATTACTGTGGGAGTAATTGCAGCTTTGCACTCCTGCATATTAAATCTTTCTAAAACTTGATTCACGTACTTTGCTTGAGATATAAAAATCCCTTTTTCATTTTTTTCTACTTCTATTCCTAAGAAGTATCTCAACAAACCCATGTCAGTCATTTCAAACTCATCTTTCATGACTGTTTTAAAATTTTCAACAAGGCAATCATCATTACCTGTAAATATCAAATCATCAGCATATAAAACAACAATCAACATCTTACCATCCTTTTCTTTGATGTAGAGGGTGGGTTCTCCCTCACACTTCTCAAATCCATTTTCCTGTAGATAGGAATCTATCCTATTGTACCACGCTCTTGGCGCTTGCTTCAGCCCATAAATAGCTTTCTTCAATTTGCAGACCTTATGCTCTTGGCCTTTCTTCTCATATCTGAGAGGTTGTTCCACATATACCTCTTCCATTAAAATTCCATTTAGGAATGCATATTTTACATCCATCTGGTATAATTTCCATTTGTTTTGTGCTGCTATTGACAGCACTGCTCTTACTGTCTCCATTCTTGCAACTGGTGCAAAAGTTTCTTCATAATCAATTCCATGCTTCTGCTTATATCCTTTGACAACAAGTCTGGCCTTGTGTCTTTCTATTTTTCCTTCAGCATTGCTTTTGGTCTTATAGACCCATTTTACACCAATGACTTCTTTACCTTCTGGGAGATCAACCAGCTCCCATGTTTTGTTCTTCTCTATGGCATTAATTTCTTCATCCATAGCTTCTATCCATTTTGTATCTTTAATAGCATCTTCAAAATGAATAGGATCATCAACTTGACAATACAAAGAAAATAAGGAATTCATACCTTCATTTGCTTCTCCTTGCTCATAAATTTCTCTAAGGCTTCTAAATCTTGTCCCGCTTTCACTTGGTGTAAACGTGCTTGATGAAGCACTCATTTCTTCTCCATGTGGTGTTCTTGGTGAACCACTACCGCTTCTTCTCAAGGGTGTTCTTGCTGCTGCTTGAGGTGTCCCTTGATGTCCTTGTGCTAGTGGAGGTTGTGCTACCGGTGGGTTATTAATTTCAACCACATCTTCCTCATCTTCATCATGAGACAAACAGCTTTTAACATTGACTGTTTTCTCAATGCTTCCATCCCATGCTTCCTCTTCAATGAATTGCACATCTCTGCTTATCACAAAGTTCTTTGTGGATGGGTTATGCAGTCTGCATCCTTTGGAATCTTCACAGTATCCAAGGAAAATGCACTTCTCCTCCTTACTATCCAACTTCTTTCTCAACTTGTCTGGAATGTGTACATATGCCACACATCCAAAAACTCTCATGTGGGTGACTCCTTGTTTTCTGCCACTCCACGCTTCTTCTGGAACTTTGTTCATCACTGCTTTTGTAGGGCATCTATTTAAAATATACGTAGCACAATTTGCTTCTTCTGCCCAATATTCAATCGGCAAGTGTTTTGCCTTCAGCATGCTTCTCACCATTTCCATTATGGTTCGATTCTTCCTTTCAGCAACTCCATTCTGTTGCGGTGTGTACCTTGTGGTAAACTGCTTGTGTATGCCATTCTCTCTGCAAAAATGCAGAAATTCCATCGATATGTATTCTCCTCCTCTATCGGTTCTGAGGACTTTTATATACTGCCCACTTTGTTTCTCTACAAGAGCTTTAAAGTGGCAAAATTTCTGAAAGACTTCACTCTTGTATTTCAGAAAATAAACCCACACTTTTCTTGTGAAATCATCTAAGAAGGTCAGCATGTAGTTACTGCCTAAAACAGATGTTGTTTGCATCGGCCCACATAAATCTGAATGAATTATTTCTAAGGGTGCTTTCGCCCTTATGCTTTTCCGTTAAGGAAAACTTTCTCTGTGTTGTTTTCCCAAGATACATCCTTCACATAGGCTGTCAGGCTTTTCAATCAATGGTAAACCTCTTACCATTCCTTTTCTGTGCAGCAAATTTAATCCTCCGAAATTGAGATGTCCAAATCTCAAGTGCCATAACCAATTTTCATCCTTTGCTTCCTTCTGAAAGGCTTCTTGTGTTACAACTGCTATGCTCTTTCCTTTTCCCTTCAAGTCAATGTTGAGCTTGAGAGGAAAAATTCTATTGCTGGTCATTTGAATTTCAGCAATAATTTTCTTACTTGGAGGTATATCTTTTATTGTGCACACATCATCTTTAAAAACTACATTGTAACCTTTGTTTATGAGCTGCCCAACGCTCAAAAGATTACATTTCAGACCTGGAACATAATACACATCAGGAACAAATTTCTTCTCCCCATTTCTTGCTCGAATACTAACTCTTCCTTTTCCCTTGACAGAGATCTTAGTATCAGTCCCTGTGGTCACTTCAGATTTTACTTCTTCATCTAGATTGGCAAACACTACTTTGTTGCCATTCATATGATTACTACATCCTGAATCTAAGAACCAAACATCATCTTCTCTATTCTGTGCTACATTACAAGCTAATAGCACATTACTTGGGTTCTTTTCTTCTTTTGCTACATTAGCATTCTGCTTATTTTTCATGTTATTTTGCTTCTTTCTACATTCATTGGCATAGTGCCCATATTTCTTGCAATAATGACATTGGACATTGGATTTGTCATACCTTTTTCCATGAGCATGTTGGTGTTGATGTCCACCTTGCTGGCTGTTGCATTGGCCGTGGCTCTGACTTTGACTGTTGCTCCTTCCATGTGAATGTGAAGGGCTATTCCTTCCACCTCTATTCTGGCTTCCTCTTCCTTTTCCTTGACCTCTTCCTCTACCTGAAGGCATCTGGGTCTTGAAGGCATGCTCAAGAGATGAAGTTTCATCTATGCTCAATCTCTGTTCATGAGTTATTAACGAGGCATGAAGTTGATCGACTGTGAACTGTGAGAGATCTTTGGTCTCTTCTATGGTGGTTACAATAACATCAAACTTTGAGGGTAAGCATCTCAAAAGTTTCTCCACGATTCTTCTTTCTTCAAGAGTTTCTCCATGGGATCTTATCTGATTTACAATCCCAATCACATGTGTAAAAAATGTGTCTACACTGTCTGACTCTTTTATGCAAAGAGTTTCAAAATCTCTTCTCAGCAATTGAAGTTTTGCTGTCTTAACTTTCTCCATACCTTGATAGGCTATTTTCAGAGTTTCCCATGCCTCCTTGGATCTCTTAGCTGCTGCTATCCTTGGAAACACACTCTCATTTACAGCTTGATACAAATAGAAAAGGGCCTTAGCATCCTTCTTTCTATTGTTCTTCAATAAATCCTTCTCTGCTTGAGTTAAGGCATTAAAACCCTGCTCATCAGCTGGTTCAACAAAACCATCTTCCACAAACTCCCATAAGTCTTGTGAGACAAACAGGGCTCTCATGGTAATGGCCCAATAATCATAGTTCTTTCCATTAAATTGTGGAAGCTGAACATTTCCAATGTTCATTCCTGTACTTGGTCCAGCCATTGCTCTTAAACTAAACTCTTCACTTAAACAAAATTGTCTTTCCTTCTCTGAAAGAACAAACTCTTTTAAACAAAAACAACAACTATGTTATCTTTGAGAAATACCTGACCTTTTGACTTCTGTTGAGCTTTCACGCTGCTGGACAAAATGCTGCAACAAGTCTTCTTCTTCTTTAGCTTCTTTGAATCCTTTAAAGAGCCTGAACTAGCTTCGATACCATGTTGAAATATTGAAAATTCCAAACAACAGAGAGTAAACTCCTCTACTTTATCAACACAGAGAATATAAATCAAAAATTTTATTTTCAGACAGGAGACAGAGATGGCATGAAATATTCTTTCTATTTCATTAACAGAACTTAAAAACAAAAAAATGTTACAAATTTCTTCCTCAATGGAGGGATTCACAATATATGTTCGACTGCTACAGACACAGTGCTATACAACACAAATCTTCTCTCTCTGTCTCTCAAGAACGCACAAGCAGTGTTCAGTTCTTCTTACTGTGTTTTCTTTGCCTGCGGGCTCACACAGCGTTTACAATGCAATATAATACATTCATTATTTTTGCTCTCGGGCCTTTTTTTTTCCTTTTATATATGGCATGGCAGATGCAAAACACATATAAAACATAAACAAATAAATAAACCAAAATACAAAGGAAAACCTTTGCAGACATAAAACTTTTAACATGGCGCGACGTACGAGTGGGGTCCACGTCGTAGTTGGCCATCGCAATTGCGGAAATTGCGATATGCGATATGGCGGAATAGCAAAACTTACGATGACACATGGCGGAACACATATAATGAAAATGCGATATTGCGATGTTGCGATGTTGCGATGGCGCAACCATCGCACATCGCAGATTTCCATATTCACAAGACATTTAAAACTTCTGAACTTCTGAAATTGTGCTTTTGCGATCTTGCGCTTTTGCGCTCAAGTGGTCGGGACCACTTGTCCTTCCGCTTCATAAGTGACTTCCGCCTGTTCGATCAATTTCATGCCTTTTGGTTGTTGAGGGCTTTTAAGCCCGAAATGACGGTCTTAATGAATTCTGCTCCTCCGTAGACTTGAACTACAGGAAATCTTCGCTCCTCTGTCAAAACTGACTTCGCCCATACTTCAAAATTAATTCCTCTGCTATACTTGGCTGCGGCCCATCAAAATTTAATTCTTCTCCTTACGTTCTTCATTCTTCTTTAATACAGAGTGTTGTGCACTCAAAACTCTGCGCTGCTGCCGCTGTTGCTGTACTTTGTTCTTCGTTCTTCCTGCCCAAGGCACGGCATGTGACTTTAATAATTTCAACATTAATCAAGATAACAAATTACATGAAAAATTAATGAAAATGAGTACGAATCCATAAAACCATAGATTGAATTTCGTTTGACAACGTGTTTGCATTTCTTCCACAAAAACAATAGTTGATGTAGGTCACCATTTGCTTTGCTAGCAATGTTCAAAATGACAGCGCCTCCGCTGCTGCATAGGCATACGCATTTCAAAAGAAACTCGAAGTTTCACACAAAGAACAAACAACTAACACCAACTCTATAACACCAACTATATATATATATATATATATATATATATATATATATATATATATATTAATTAATTAATTAATTAATTAATTAATGTTGCATACATTTTAAACCTAACTATCAAAGTCCGATTTGAACATATATATTTTTTTAATGATGTGTGCCTGTAAAGGCCTTAAGCATTGTGCTACTAAGAAATTTTAGATGTTTTACTCTCAACTTTTGATGGCGAGAAAACTGTCGTTTAAATAATGTCTGAGACAATACCTGCTACTCTTGTACCAGAAATGAAGAAGAGCAGGTGGTAGTTTCATCTTGGGAATGGCTCCCATATCCGTTTCAAATCAATTCACGTAATTTATAATTGATTTAAAAGTTTATATATATATATATATAATAAAAATATATTCCATTATAAGCCACTAACTTTCTCCGCTGCTTCTGTCCGCGCATAAAAATAATAAAAGGGCAGGAAATCTCTAATGTTTAGGGCAACTTGCTGAAACTGTAACACGAAAACATATGTAGAGTGAAAAACAAATCTACCTCTTTTTCAGCATCAACGTTGTCTGATAAATCCTCTTGATCGACTGACATGTTGAGTATTTAGCTCACCCCAGACTCGTCTGGTTTCGCTACTATTCCTCCGCCATTGCCATTACCTCAGAGCCTGCGATTGTCTCAAAGAAGTCAGTACCATCATTGTACATTTTATAAGTTAGTTGATTTTTTGGAAAAAAAAATTGGTGTTTTATTTCTCTAGAATTTAGGAGAAATTCATTAAAATTACAAGCTTGATGAGTAAGTTTTGATTGGTGCTTGATGACTTATAAATTTTGATTTATGTATTTTGTCTATAATATAAGTAAATCAGTATTTTTTCTTTTCTAAAAAAATTGTATAATGAAAATTCTCTTAAAAATTCTTAGAGTTTAAATTCATATAGTTCAAAAACCAGTTTAAATAACACAAACTAAAATTTCACCTCAAATTTTTACTTAGAACTTTAAAAAATCACACTAAAAACAACCCTTTATAAATGAATGAAATCCATGCATGCCACTCACTCAAACTCCACGTAGAAGTTCATCATTCAGGAGACAAATAAATAAATGGACCGGCCAGCTGGTTCCAGATTTGGCCCTACAAACTATGGTAACCACATAAAATACACTAAGTTTACCAGATCAGATACACTAAACTATTTAGTTTTATATTTTTTCGTTCCTCTTTTGGTGATTTCTTCTGGTGTCCTTGGGCGTAAGCAAACGCGTTAGACATCAATAAGTGATTTCATCATATTGGAAGTGTAAAATGAGTAATAAGTTATTTGCCTCACATTAAATAACAAGTCAATTAATTTAACAAAGAGTTTGAATAGCATGCAGTTTATATGAAATAATAAATAAAATTAGTAAGTGTGCTTATGTTGTTTTTATTAATAAAAAGTTTTATAATGAATAATAAGTTATTTGCCTCACATTAAATAACAAGTCAACTAATTTAACAAAGAGTTTCAATAGCATGCAGTCTATATGAAATAATAAATAACATTTGTACTTATGTTGTTTTTATTAATAAAAAAATTTAGATTGAGTAATAAGTTATTTGCCTATAAATTACGCGAACATTGTTTACAATAAATTAAAAACCACAAATTATTTTCAAATTATTACTATAAGGTTTTCCTCTAACCAAGGATCTAAATACTCAAACGAGACAAGGCACTAACATCATGGTTTATAATTTTGATCCGATATGTATAATTAGGATTTTGTTATCAATCTAAAATCTGTTAGAAAGACCTTTAAATTTGGAATTTCAATAACTATAAATTTCATTTGAAATTCCTATAAATCTATAATTTCAATAACTAATAATTTTATTTGAAAACTTTGTTTAAAGATTAGTATATTAGGTTTGTTTTTAATAATCAATTATATTATTTTTATTTTAGGAAAGATTTAAAAACTAATTTAATTGAATGTAAATGTTTATAGTTATTTATATTTTAGAAGAAATTCTAGTATGTAAATTTTTTTAGTTTTTTCTAAAAATTTAAGAACTAATTCAATTCTTATACTTATACTTGTTTATATTGTAAATTTTACCCATCATTAAATTCTTTAGTGCTTAATAACGGATGCAATGTCCACATAAAATTAACTGCACTTTGGAATCCTAACTCACAGATTAAAGCATGTATTTGTATCTTATATTTTAATAGTAGATTTCTTAATTTTGAGTGGAAAAATTCACTACAAATCTACAAGTGGATTTTAATCTCCCACTAGAATTCATGACTATGAACAAAAATTTTCTAGGCTATTTGATCATACCTACCAAATGAGTATACAAATCTCGCTCGGAATTACTTAACACCTTTTTCTAGAATAAATTATGAACAAAACTTTGCTAAGCTATTTGATCATACCTACCAAATGAGTATACAAATCCTTCTTGGAATTACTTAACACCTTTCTCTAGAATAAATTATGCCAGAGGAAGTGTTGGAAGAAAATGTCCATACTGCACAATGAAATGAAATTCTGGTAGGGATAGCCAATGTTTTGGTGGACAATTCTCATAACCAAAGTCACATAGCTTTTTTTATTTTTTTTCACTTTAATTTACCTATCTCTAAGCTAGGCTGCAAGGAGTAGCTACTATCTAGCACTTGTTAAAATAAAAGAGAAGAGAAAAAATATAATAATAAATTTCAATAAATGAATATGTAATAATATATATATATATATATATATATATATATATATATATATATATATATATATATATAACACCCAGTTTAATTTCTTTATGCTATTTTAAAAATACACATTTTACTTTTTAAGTAAACAAATATTAACGAATATGTTAATCAGTTGATGAACAAGATTTATTTCCTTCTTTTGAAAAGTTATTGACAGTTACCTTCTCCTATGAGGATACAAGGGAAATCCACGAGAGGAGAATGGGTTCTATGAAATGAGAAGAGAACAATCAGTTGGGAGAGTGGCCCAGGGCTAGTCTGTACCAGTGGAACTCTACAACCTGAAACTGGAGAAGGGGCTGGACAGAGGTATTGAGGTCTTTCTCCAGTAGAAATGCTTATCAATTCTGCTCTGGTGAGGGGCATGGGGGGATTTGACAATGTAATTTCCTCTCTCATGGTTGGGAGGCTACCATCAGTTTCTAGTCTAATCTGAGATAAGAAATTATAATCTCGAAATAGAACTTAGAAAGGATCATAAGAAGAGACTCGTTTTCTTTTAAAATTTATAATATGTCTATGATCTTAATTTTTATAATTCTTAGGAATGTCATTCTAGAAAGAAGGAAATGTCTCTGTACTGAAAGGTTGGAGAAATTTTTTTCAAGAAATGTCTGTGAAAAGAGTTCTAGAAAATTCCTTAGGCAAGCAGAATGTCTAGCAACTAAATAACAATAGTTTGTTTACAAAAAAAAAAACTATAAGACCCAAATTAACTGTTAAAAAGGGTAACAGTAGTTTAAGACCCTAGCCGGAACAACCAACATGGGTCTTGTGTCTTCTATCCTGAATTTAGTTTTAAAATTCCTATTATCTGAGAATGTAAACTCGATGAAAAAAAACTGTATGTACATATTTATATATACCTGTTACACAGTAATTTGTCACCATCCCTACCATTCCCCGTCCCGCACATTGGAGGGCCCATTCTGTGACCTGTGAGCAATGTCATGCCTTGAAACCATTATCATTTCATTCCTCTAAACATGAGTTTCAATTGCCCTGAAGACATCTCCTTGCAAAAAACCATAAAACATCCCTTTTTGCATTGGCGTGGGCAGCCAGTTCATTACTCGCGCCAATGGGGAAAATACTACAAAGGGCCCGCGCCAGCTGGCGCTCTGTCTCAGAGTCGCAGTCGCGCCAGCCAATTTAAGGAGTGTTTTTTAAAATAATATGGTGGAAGTTTCATCCTAACAAATTCCTGTACTGATTTCTATCTTGAGTTGGGACGTTTGGCTACAGATTTCCATAGAGAGGAAGTGGTTTGCCACCTCTCATGGAAGCTTCCTTGATGATAGGGCCAATCCCACAATTATAGGGATCCCAACTCCCCTTCCTCCATCTATAAAAGCTTTCCCATTGCCATTGCAAGCTAGTCTTGAAGTGCCTAAGTCTTGAATCTCCAAGTTCCTAAATTCCCAAGAGCCCTCATTCTTCCCTTAAGGCAAACTCAAGCAAGGAGACTATCGTCGAGAGACTCTAAGAGAGGCTTTCCCTATCCCTGGCAGGCTTTGCAAGACGTGTACGACTGGAGACCCCTCCGAAGGAGACCTCAGCGTCAGAACATTGGTTTTACTCTATTTCGATTGCTTATTAATGAATGACTATTGGTTATGGTTCCACTCTGTTTTTCACTTATGATAATGATGAGTTATATCCTTTCTGACTGATATATAGTTGTGTATTCTGGATTTTATGCTTGTATTCATATTGTTTCTTGCATGTGCAGGTGTTCATTCACTTGAGATCGTGGGATCGTGGACTTGGCCAAAGCCGATTCTTGGGAACGTCGCTTCTTCATTTAATCATATAATCGGACTCGTGTAGGCCTCCATCGTTGGTCTATTTATTCGCAATTAGGAACTTGCGCTGTAGCATTTGATGATTGTTGCTAGACCCATTCTGGGCTAGTAGGGATCGCCTCTGTCCGCAGAGGGGATTTACCTCTTCAACAATTTGGCGACTCCTTTGTCACCATCCCTACCATTCCCCGTCCCGCACATTGGAGGGCCCATTTTGTGACCTGTGAGAAATTTCATGCCTTGAAACCATTATCATTGCATTCCTCTAAACATGAGTTTCAATTGCCCTGAAGACATCTCCTTGCAAAAAACCATAAAAACGTCCCTTTTTGCATTGGCGCGGGAAGCCAGTTCATTACTCGCGCCAATGGGAAAAATACTACAAAGGGCCCGTGCCAGCTAGCGCTCTGTCTCAGAGTCGCAGTCGCGCCAGCCAATTTAAGGAGTGTTTTTTAAAATAAGATGGCGGAAGTTTCATCCTAACAAATTCTTGGACTGATTTCTATCTTGAGTTGGGACGTTTGGCTACGGATTTCCATAGAGAGGAAGTGGTTTTCCACCTCTCATGGAAGCTTCCTTGATGATAGGGCCAATCCCACAATTATTGGGATCCCAACTCCCCTTCCTCCATCTATAAAAGCTTTCCCATTGCCATTGCAAGCTAGTCTTGAAGTGCCTAAGTCTTGAATCTCCAAGTTCCTAAATTCCCAAGAGCCTTAATGCTGCAAGAGCCCTCATTCTTCCCTTAAGGCAAACCTGAAGCAAGGAGACTATCGTCGAGAGACTCTAAGAGAGGCTTGCCCTATCCCCGGCAAGCTAGAGACGTGAACGACTGGAGACCCTTCCGAAGGAGACCTCAGCGTCAGAACATTGGTTGTACTCTCTTTCGATTGCTTATTAATGAATGACTACCGGTTATGGTTCCACTCTATTTTTCACTTATGATAATGATGAGTTATATCCTTTCTGACTGATATATAGTTGCGTATTCTGGATTTTATGCTTGTATTCGTATTGTTTCTTGCATGTGCAGGTGTCCATTCATGGAGATCGTGGGGATCGTGACCTGTCGAAGCTAAGGAACGGGAACGCTGCCTCTTCTACGAATCATATCACTGGACTCCAGGTAGGCCTCCATCGTTGGTCTATTTATTCACAATTAGGAACTTGCACTGTAGCATTTGATGATTGTTGCTAGACCCGTTCTGGGCTAATAGGGATCGCCTCTGTTCGCAGAGGGGATTTACCTCTTCAACAATTTGGCGACTCCGCTGGGGATCGTCTAGTTTTCGTTGTCTTGTTTTGATTGTCTCGTTTTGATTTTTTTTGCGGTTTTCCTTGCTTGATTAGCCTTCTGGGCTGGGTTATTTTGCTGTTTTTTCCTTCTTGGTTTTCTTGGATATCATTGATCTGCTTCTGGAGCAGTTCTTTTTTATTTTTGACTGAGGAACTCGACTAGCGCGCTTTTTAGCTCAACAGTCGCGCCAATTGGCGCATGTTGCTTTTGTATCGCCCACGCCAATTGCTTTCTGGCGCCAGTTAGAACCTCACAGTCAAGCCACTCCTGTGAGGCATTAGGGTTTTCTTAGTTCTGAGCTCTCTGGGTCTGGTCAATGTTTTTCTTTTTGGTTTTTCAGCTACCTGAGTGTGTTAGAGTCCTGTTTGACTGGGAGTTTGCCTTCATCCTTTGGTTGTTTGCTTTTCTCCATCGATTTCACATTTTAAGCCCTAGGGCATCTAGTGGCTTTGTGCATCGAGCCCTCCTTAGGAGTTTTGGTGTTTTGTTAGTCCAGCCAATCCTATGATTGTTCCTCCACATTCTCTTAGTAGTTGTTCACCGTTTTATTGCGATTTTTGAGTGATTGTTCTTCTCTGCACTCAAATTTCGTTTGGTCTTGCTTTTGGCCCAGATCACACGGTCCATTGGAGCCTTTGGGACTTTTTCTCGGTTTTGAGAGACTTTGGTCGATTTGAGATCTGATTGTTGATGTCATTGAGTGAAATTTGTTTGTTTTTCTCTCTTAATATCATTTCTCAAATTGTTCCGTTTGTTTTTGGTTTTTTTAGTGCATCTAGCTATCAAACATTGAAAATTTAAAAAAAAAAAAAAAAAAAAAATCTCTTTTGCTTTGGCTGATTAGTGCAAATTGAAATCTTTTCGATTTTACTAGTAATTAGTGGATTTGAATGAAAAGTTTTTGATTTCATTAGTTGCATTAGAGATATCATTGATTGTCTTCCTATCATTTTGTTTGTGTAAAACTCTCAACTCTTCTGTAGCTAGTTTTCATCGAACGAAATGACGTACTATGGCATGTAGTTTTGCATTTAGGAGGATTTTTGAGACAACACATTCGTTAGGGCCTGAAAACTGAAACGTAATTGAAGATCAACTTTAAAATCTACTCAATTTACACTAAGGCAGCATTGAAATCTAACGAAACACATTTAGAGGTCTAGGCTAGAGGCGTGTTCCATCGTCTTTAAACCTAGTAGCTGTCATTCGCCTTTTGGCTTTAGACAGCGCTAGTACGGACTTGTGCTCCCCGTACCATCGCGTATATAAAGGGAGACCCATCTAGGTTTCAATCCTTTATCCATAGGGAGCCGAGTCTGCCACCCTATACCCGTGATACATCGGACACAGCATTCGAGGAGATTGCCTGCATGTACAGAAAGTCTTTGGTTGATTTCTCTTTCATTTTTGAAACCAAGGTGTATATTGCAGTTCACGGTTATTTGGTACACCCTCTTTCCTAGTATTCCTGAGCAGTCATTTTGATCCTATCTGACTCCCTAAATTTGAAAGGATCACCAAGCGCTTGTCCTTTCACGCTTGTGTCAAATCTGAAAGAGATAGAGTCATCTTTTCAACTGTTTCTCGGCTCTTGAAACATGAAACGGTGAAGTTTCTTATTTTTCAATGTGGTAAAAAATTAATCACCCACGATTACATGCCCTGTTATATTTTGCTTGTCGACCGTTTGATCGTGTGTCTTGACTCTTTTTCAGCCCGTGTGCGGTTTTGAGTTTTGATGGCAACTTTTTCAGAGTTTACCAACCAAGGAATCCCCTCAGATGGGAATCCTGGTCATTTTCCTCCTTTTGGGAATGTTGGTGCTCCTTACATGGCAACGTTGTCCCTTCCTGGGCTAACTGTTGGGTTTCCTGTTTGGTTGTTTTCAACCTCTGTGGTCCTGAATATCTCCGCTACTGTTCAATCAGTTCCTCCACCTGAACAACATCATGTTGATTCCAAGGTGGACCTATCCCCTTCTCCACCTGTTTCTATGTCCTCCTCTTCTACTTCGCCTGGTGAAATTCTAGATTCGAGTAAATAGGAGGCTAAGAAGAAGAAGAAGAAGACAAAGAAGAAGAAGTCAGATAAAAGAGAGGCTAAAGCTGCCACTACTGTTTCTGAAACATCTCCTCTTGATATACCTTCCAATCCTCCACGGAAAGTCAATTTCCTTTGCATGTTGTGCACGGGAGACCATCTTCTTCGAGACTGCCCTGGTATTCCCAAGGTGCTTGAAGCATGGTCCAACAGCCCTCCGCCGTTGCCTTTGACTTCTGGGAGCCAGGTTGGGAGCACGTCTTCAACTGGTGCTAATAAGGCTCCTAAGAAGTAGCGTAAGATCACCAATCCCTGTAAGTTGTGTGAAGGGCATCATGCCATTCACCTTTGTCCTTATATGGATGAAGCCAAGCGAGTGTTGGACAACCCAGCTGTTTCCACACCATGCCTCCCAGCCGGTTATAAACAACTCTCTTTGTACCTTCCACCTACTAATGATACGATTGGTCAAAAATCATCTTTGGTTGATCCCACTCCCTCAGAAATTCGGATTCAAGAATCCATCCCTGACCAACCATTGGTCATGGGATCGGTTGAGCTGGCCCCGTCTACGGTGCACCAGGTCTTTTCCGTCGAGAGTGGACCTCACACCCCTCATGTTCTTCTGGTTTCTTCATATTCCTTAGACTTGGAGAAAGATTCTCCTGTCCTCGTACCTCAAGGAGCTGCTCCTCTGCCTCCCACCATGGAGGCTCTGGAGGATACCCCTCTTGCCTTTGAGTTGGAGGTCATGGAGGAGGCTCCTGCTTCCATATCACCAGGGGAAGACCTTCTCGGTTCGATGGTAGCCCCTCCGAGTAGTCTGGTCGCCTCCTTTGATTGGAGTCGATTTGCAGGATTCCGCCTTCCTTCTTATGTACCTTTCGAGATCATAGTACAGGCTCTTGGTCTGGTCGTACCCAACACCATTATAGACGAAGGCGCCTCTGTTAGTATTCTATCCTCAACTACCTGGCAAGCTTTTGGTTCACCGCCGCTTGCGCCCGTTACGCAGAATCTGTTGACATTCAATAGAAGAACGAGTCAACCATTGGGGATCCTTCCAAGGTGACCTATTACTTTGGGAGGTAAAACCGTCCATATGGACGTGATGGTCGTTCCAGGCCCCTTGGATTTCAATCTGCTCCTGGGGCGCGATTACACCTATGCCATGGGAGCGCTTGTCTCCTCCCTTTTTCGTGTGGCCTGTTTTCCGCATGAAGGACGGATCGTGACCAATGATCAGCTTTCGTTCTTTGGTCCTAATATGGCAACTGGCCCGCCATCACCCCCTCCTGGTTTTTATCCACCCGTTGTATCTGCCCCACCGCAGGTCAACTATGTGGCTTCCTACCCCGTGCCTGTGCTCAGTGATGATGACGTTGTCGATATGTGCTGGGGGCATTGGGTCCTGACTTTCAAGACGTTTTCCTTCCACCGGGAGTGGAACACTTGGAAGCACCGCCTTCTTGTTCATTTTGATGTAAGTCAGTTAGAGCACGGTTTCCTCCCTGTGTCAAGCTCTTTAAAAAATGAAACCAGGTCCTCTGAGCATAGTTCCTCCACTTGTGTCAAGCTCCTAAAAACAATGAATCAAGTTGTTTGAGGATAGTTATTTTAAGTGTGTCAACCTCGTTAAAATAATGAAACACAAGCATGTTTAATTCAACTTTTTGTTTTGAACCTTCACTCCATTTTCAATGGACTGAAGCTTGGGGGGCATGCACCTCGAATTGAGACACCATGCTGGGGGGCATGCCCGTCTTCCTCATTTCAAGCATAGTTTTCATATGTGGGTGTTCATGTGTGCTTTTAAGCTTGCATAAAAATGAAATGTGTGAGTAGATACATTGTGTGAATACATTTCGCATTGGGTCGTTTGTTATGTAACTGATACATTAGATTACATTTGTATTAGACATTTGCATGACATATAAAAAACATCATCACATGTAAAAGATCCATCCAAAATAGTCATATGTATATATATATGTGTGTGTGTGTGTGTGTGTGTGTGTGTGTGTGTGTGGAAATGTTTGCACAGTGTGCATCACATAGATCAAAAAATATACATGTTCGTCTTATTACATCCGGAGACGACACGTCTCTCAAAAATATGCATGAAATAAAACCCTAAGAGTCTATTCTGCGTGGTTCTCATGATAACAAGTCACTGCACGCACTAGGCATCTCAGTAGACGATGGAGGCGACTCGGCACTCCCACTGTATGTCTCTGATATGCTAACGGTACATCCACCAGCCAGGCGTAGTCCGGAATCCCTCGGGCAATCCCCTCAAGGTTCTGAACCAACTCTCCTCCTTCCGCGCCCTCCTCATGAGGATCGACTGCGAGTTGAGTTCTCCGTACGATAGGAGACATCCCGGCTGGCCTCTCTGGGCCAACATCTGCATACGCATGTAACTGCTATCAGAACGGACATGTATTAACAAAAAATCATAAAACATAAAAAATAAAAACAGATCATACTTAGTTCTTCGTCCCAATCTTCTCCCTCCAGCAGTGGGAGATCTGGGTCTCCAGTAAAGTCTGTCCAGGCATAAGGCCAGTCCTTAACTACAATCAACTGGCGCCACAACCACCCAAAAAACTCTGGCCTCCAGGACATCTGCTGGCCTCCTCCTGCTCTGGGCATTAGTGCTGCCCAGCGAGCCATTCTCGGCTCTCATGGTATCGGCTCCGCTACAACGGCCCCTTGGACCTGGAATATTGGTAATCGTTCCAGAATGAACGATACCAGGATGGACCCATAGCCAAACTGCTTCAGCTTGGCTTGTTTGCATCTCGTCAACTGTCTCTTGATGTTGATCGTTACTACTATGGCCCAGTCAAAAAGTATGGGACTCATGCACTCTGAAGCCAGTAAGAGTTGGGCTTTCGTCACTTCGTGCGGTGCCTGCGATCCTGCAGCCCGCGTGATGGTATGCAGTACTACTCGTAGTGCCAGATCGGGGATAGTGTGGATATCCACCTTTTTACTCCCTAATCCCATTTGTGCCCGTGGGCACACTCGTGCCATCACTTCCTCCATTTTATCACCTAACGGTCTTCTCCCTATCAGTATGTGTACCGAACCTCTACACGACAATCCGGTTATGAAGTACACATCAGATACGTCCAGTTCCAACACCTGGTCTCGTAGCTTGAATACTTGTTCTTGTTCATCCCAAATACTCACCAGGTACTGAAGTAGCTCAGGTTGAGCCCGCAAACAAGGTGTCAGGAAGAATTTCTTGAGCCCGTAGTTTCTAAGGGCATTCATACAGGCCTCATTTCCCATGGCCATTTCGTCCTCTTCCCCATGCTCTCTTTCTTTCCACTCAATCACCATCCTGCTTGGTTTCCTGCATCAAAATGGTCACAAACCTTTAATTAGATCTCTGTTGAGCTTCAAAATCCATTTAAATTGATCAAAATGTCGAATTTTAAGGCGGAAAATTGGGTCCGGCCGCTGGCGCGGCTATTTCAGGAACAGTCGCGCCAGCTGGCGCGAGCCCTTTGCATATAAAATCCCATTGGCGTGGGTCCGTGCCCTATACCCGCGCCAATGGGCAGAGCCCTAAAAATTCAAAAATTTGCCTCAGAATTCTATTGCGTGATGGAAAACTATTAAAAAATGGACTGAAATGAAGTAGGAGGAAGCGCCTTGTACCTGTAACTGACGGAACTCTGAATGGTGGCCCGGATCAATCGTAATCGCCGCTAGAAGTTTGCACAGTAAATGGACCAATGTTGCTCTGCACTCAGGTAAAAAGTAAAAGTAATTTTATTTTTACCATTAGACTTATTTATAACTTTTTGAGCTCTGTTTTAATTTTAAAAAGTCATTTTTCATTCAAATTTCATATGTTTTGTCGAAAATGAATTTTACACTTGCCTTTTTGTGCAGCAACGGGTTTTTATGCAACGTAAATGGTGAAACGAGTTGTATTTTATAATTTTTCGGACTCGGTAAAAACACGAAAAAGTCACTTTGGAGTCATCTTTCAGCTCTTTTCTGACTCTCTAAACATGAAAATATTGTTGAGGCCCTTGTCGTTTCGATCTCGTTAAAGTGGTTGCGAAACGACATCTACCCAGTATACGTTTACCCCTTTTTCAGGCTGGGATGGATTATTTACGAAAAAGGAATACCCTAGCCTATTGTGACTAGGAGGTTTTCTCGGGTATTGTTTTCTACCTTTTCGGATCCGAGGAAATATCTACGAAAAGGGACCGCTGGAGTTTACTTTTCTGTTGTCTTTTCAAACTCTCTAAATATGAAAAGATGTCGAGTTCTTCCTTTGTCAGACTCGTTAAACCCTGATGACATTGGGCTCAGTCGAAATGACGTTCTCCAAGTTCCTCCTTCCTAGGGCTCGTTAAATTTACCAGGATGGATTCGCCCGAAGGGCGGACTTATATTACGAGCATATGCTATCCCCTTCAAGCTTTTTATCAAAAATAATTGGGGTAATCACCAGAAATGGTGGGGGGGAAATGGAACCATCATCATTGTCGCATCGGCAGTATGTCACTCTTGAACATGGCACTTGTCTGCATTTGTGTCGGGTTGGGGACATCTCATCTCATTCATCACTTTGCCTCCGTGGGTTTGGATAATCCCTTTTGAACTCTCATCTGCTCATTGCCTCGTCACCATGACCTCTGATCTGTTGATGTCAAATACTGCCAAAACCACTCTTTGTGTCGTTATATGTTCAAGAGAATTTGACCTCTGCAAATATCAACCTTCGTCTGATTCTCATACGATCCCGATTCACAAGAACATTATGTTCCTCTGTCTCATGTCGATGATGTGGGAAAAATTATGGCCCACCTTCGATCAAGGTCACTTCTTGTCGACTTCAGCTCATTATTCAGGAAGATGGTCTAGAGGCTCCCTTATGGTACCTTGGAGCCTGCATGCCTCAATGGCAGGTTCGTCGCATTCAACGTGAGGTTTTCATCATTGGCCTCCGATCGAGTGATTC
Organism: Pinus albicaulis; assembly: GCA_034641835.2. Taxonomy (NCBI): domain Eukaryota; kingdom Viridiplantae; phylum Streptophyta; class Pinopsida; order Pinales; family Pinaceae; genus Pinus; species Pinus albicaulis. The sequence goes on along the minus strand of CM076573.1, from coordinate 245,887,272 downwards.
TACGGGTGTTCGACACCATCTCATTGATTCACATGCCGTAGATTGTACCTATAGTAACTTGAGGACCATCGTCATTATTGGTGGCTACTCTCGCGTCTGTTAACAGCTTTCATCATTGGCTGGTAATCAGACGATGTTCTTGCATGTTCAAATTCATCTCACATATTCACATGCTTGAACTTGTACTTTGTTCGGGTCGAGATGGAGCACAAGACCCTGGATTGTGTCTGTTGTAATCCAGGCTGCGATTTTGTGGATTATTATTTACATGACTTATTCACTGGATGGCTGCAACCATACCTGAGTCTATTTATTGATCCTCCTGGGTGTCTGCGTCCATACCTTGGATCTGGATTATTGTATACTCTGTTTTGGATGGCTACATCCATACCACATATACATCATGTACTTGAGATATCAGTTGTATTTCTCCACGCAGGTTTTCCGCCAGTGGAGCTTCAGTTGGACACGTTCTCGTAAAGAATTTCACCCCTCTCTCTCTCTCAGGCCTCATGCTTTAAGGGGCATCTGTTACACAGTAATTTGTCACCATCCCTACCATTCCCTGTCCCGCAAATTGGAGGGCCCATTCTGTGACCTGTGAGCAATGTCATGCCTTGAAACCATTATCATTGCATTCCTCTAAACATGAGTTTCAATTGCCCTGAAGACATCTCCTTGCAAAAAACCATAAAAACATCCCTTTTTGCATTGGCGCGGGCAGCCAGTTCATTACTCGCACCAATGGGGAAAATACTACAAAGGGCCTGCGCCAGCTGGCGCTCTGTCTCAGAGTCGCAGTCGCGCCAGCCAATTTAAGGAGTGTTTTTTAAAATAAGATGGCGGAAGTTTCATCCTAACAAATTCCTGGACTGATTTCTATCTTGAGTTGGGACGTTTGGCTACGGATTTCCATAGAGAGGAAGTGGTTTGCCACCTCTCATGGAAGCTTCCTTGATGATAGGGCCAATCCCACAATTATAGGGATCCCAACTCCCCTTCCTCCATCTATAAAAGCTTGCCCATTGCCATTGCAAGCTAGTCTTGAAGTGCCTATGTCTTGAATCTCCAAGTTCATAAATTCCCAAGAGCCCTCATTCTTCCCTTAAGGCAAACTCAAGCAAGGAGACTATCGTCGAGAGACTCTAAGAGAGGCTTGCCCTATCCCTGGCAGGCTTTGCGAGACATGTACGACTGGAGACCCCTCCAAAGGAGACCTCAACGTTAGAACATTGGTTGTACTCTCTTTCGATTACTTATTAATGAATGACTACTGGTTATGGTTCCACTCTGTTTTTCACTTATGATAATGATGAGTTATATCCTCTCTAACTGATATATAGTTGTGTATTCTAGATTTTATGCTTGTATTCATATTTTTTCTTACATGTGCAGGTGTCCATTCACGGAGATCGTGGGGATCGTGACCTGTCGAAGCTGAGGAACGGGAACGCTGCCTCTTCTACGAATCATAGCACTGGACTCCAGGTAGGCCTCCATCGTTGGTCTATTTATTCGCAATTAGGAACTTGCGTTGTACCATTTGATGATTTTTGCTAGACCTGTTCTGGGCTAGTAGGGATCACCTCTGTCCATAGAGGGGATTTACCTCTTCAACAATACCTGAACAGAATATTAACATATGTGTTACAAAATCAAAGGAATGTGACAACAAGAACAATTGTCTCTATTCAAAACAAGAATGAAACTATTTTGCAAAACAAATTTACATAAAATAACAACCATGAGAAAATTGTAGCCTAATTCATGTAATATAGATTTCAAAAATGGAAATAAGAGGAGTACTAAATATGACCATTCTTATACTTACAAATTTATTAATTAAAAATTTCTAGTGCTAGAAACTAAGATTATCATAATCTTTTAACAAGTGAAACCCTAGTTCAGTGGTTGAAAACCCTCTGTCGAAATAACCCAAGAAATTGAAAGACAAGGGTTTGAAAATGCAAGTTCAACATGGAAAACAAAGTTTAATAACTTGACAAAATTCCAAAATGGATATTGTAACCATAGCATAGCTTAAAAAAAAAGTTTGAGCAACAACAGATTTGAAAACAGAGTCGACGAAGTGAATCTATATAAGAACTATGTATAATTGTATCTATTAACAATGAAAAACCAAAACCGAAGTGTGAGGCCATCACCTATCCCAGAAGAGAAAGAAAATAATAGTTGCAGTCTTTTCAAAATTATTACAAATTTCTTCAAAAATGAACAACCAAGTTCGAGTTGGAGGACACCTCAAAATAGGGTATAAACTTAAAGACTTTAAACAGTAAATATAAAAAGAATAAGACCCCAATAAATGTCGAGCAACCACTCATGGATAGAACCATATGAGTTCGGAAGGAGTCATTAACCTGCCCATCAAAGGGACAAAACCCTTAGTATCGCAGTGAGCGATATTAACTAAATTCAGAGTATGAGAAATTATTTGTGTCCTAAATGTATATACTTACATGACCTCACTGTGAGAGAAAGACCAAGAACCTGATCAACACTGCATCTTCCGGTAGTGGGATCTAAGGTGCACCACCGCGTCAAGGGGATTTCCTCCTCAAAATCAGAAATGGGAAAACTTAGAACCCCAATAAAAAAAATATAGAAGAGGAAAAAGGAACTCAGAACACCTGGAAATGTCAGGTAAGGGTTTTACCAGTTGGGAGCTAAAGAGTTGATGGAACTCCATCCCATTGCAAAAATTTCAGTTCATGTTACATTGAAAACCTGCAAGAATCAATAACCATTGCAAATCAGTAATTTTGTTTAAAAGAAGAATCAATAATAGTGAAGAACCGGAGAGAAAAATTGAAGCTAAGCATAGCAGAGAGAAACTCAATATTTATGACAGGGAGTAAAAAAAATACAATCTTACCTCGTTTATCAGAATATTAATCTTCAAAGATGATGTTGTCACCATTCTAATAGGTTCAGTTGCAAATTTAGACTGTAAGAGAGGCTGCGGCCAAATGAGGCTGAAATGATGAAGCTAGGTTAGGGATTTGTTACCCTAACGACTCAATTGAACTTGCAGACTGTCCGGTCAAAGACGTGTTGATCAACGGCGAGAGTTAGCACATGTGTTAGCCTTCCCAACTCTAGATGTCAGTGGAGAGAACGACTGGTTGTCGCAGAGGGGTTAATGTCCACTGGTACCACAAGTAAAGATCGAGAGCTGGCTAAGGACTAAGATGAATTTAAAATCCCAATGAACACTTTGTACTGGATAATCACATTAAATATAATACAATTTAATTGTACAGTAAAATCCCAAAGGTAATGTAAGGTACCCATATATATTAAAATCAACTATGATATAGTTAATGAGTAATCCATTTGCACGGGACTATGGCACGGAGTCACGTGAATGCCAAAATAATAGTATGACTTAGTTTATATATATATATATATATATATATATATATATATATATATATATATATATATATATATATATATATATATATATATATATATATATATATATATATATATATATATATATATATATATATATATATATATGTTGTTAGTGGATTAACAAAACAACAGTAATGTTTTAGTTTTGAATTGTGTTATATGGTAATATTTTATATGTTTTTATTATTATTTATGTAACATTGTTATAGTTACCCCTTAGTAGTTTATAATTTTCATTTTTACTGTTATTACTTAGATATTGGAATTATGTTGTCATAGAACGTTACAGGTGGTATTAAAGCAGTGTTCACACGTTGGGACCCAGATGGGCCAATTAAATAATAATGGGTGTGTAAAAATTGTGCACTGAGACAGGAAGGAGAAAAGAGAAAAGTTGATAGGATACGATGAGGAGAGGATCCGTAAATAAAGAACCCATAGCTACAGGGGAGACTCGCCCCTAGTTTGACCCAAATATGAACCCAAAAATGTGGGTGCAACTAGGTGTGGATCAACATCTTCAAACCAGCAGACTACTTGAGGAACAATAATGTTAGACCAGCAGACTTATGGATATGGTGCAACAACTGCAGGAAGAGATGGTTTGAGTAAGTGACAATGAAAGGTTAATGCGGGAATAAGAGATGATCCTTAAAATCCTGTCAGATAATCAAAACCATCATGCAATACAACCTAGTCTAGAGAGGAACACCCATGAAGAGGGTGAGCATCAATAGCAATTTAATGACAATGCGAAAGGAAGTCGTACCTAGGGAAGTAACAAAAGCAAAAATTACAATGAAGTAGATTCTAGCAATGTTTTAGAACAACAGGAGATAAAAAAAAACAGAAATTAAAGCTGAAAGGTGAATTCTGGAAAATTAAACCTCCTACCTTCGATGGAGAGGCTGAAAAAGTGGCGAAAGTATGGATAATTAACATGAACAAATATTTTTAGGTTTATGAATATAGGAGCAAGATCAAAGCTCACTTGGCTATATACCAATTGCGGGAAAAAGCCACATTGTGGTGGGAGGAAGTTAAAAATGTGCAGGGAATCGAGGACCAGAACATTTTTATGATGAAAAATCTCGAGAATTTCATCATTTGAGGTTGGGAAAACTACCTACGAATGATTTCATAACTAAATTTACCACTTTACTGAGGTATGTACCCTATTTGAGAGATGAAAGAGAAAAATTACAGCGATTATTGATTAGCTTACCTACTCAAATGAAGGAGAGGATCAATTTTTTGAATATAAATACTATGGATGAGGTAATTTGAAAAGCATGAATGTGCTATAAGAAGTCCAAGGTAAAAGGAGATGTTGGTAGGAGTTGGCTGCCAAAAGAAGGGGCAGAAAGGTACTTCAAATTTTAAAGGTAGCAGACCAGGCAATTATAAAAATGTTGGTAAAAACCCAACAAATAGACAACATGGGAAAAACCAACAAAAGCCCAAGTGGCCAACAGAAGAATGGCCTACTGAGGCATCCAGTAGACCAGACCATGAGGAGATCCAAAAACTATCGCTGCAATGTTGGGGATGCCGTGAGGCACATTACTATCAGAATTGTTCTCACCATGGGAGAAACGAAACTGCAGCCAAACTACAAGAGTCATCCACAGTGGGGGGCGTTGCACTAAATATACCAAGGATCAATGCTGCACTAGAAGATCAGCAAGAATATTACCCATCGACCATGATAGAACTAGAAGGTAAGTTATATTCCCAAACTGTTTCTATTTTGGTAGATCCTGGTGCTAGTTTAAGTTATATAAATCCCTGGATAGATGAAAAATGTAATTTTCAAAGCTAGAAATTTAAAATTCCCTTGTTGGTACAATTAGCTACTAGGGAAAAGAGGAAGGTTAATGCTAAAGTCTCAAACTTCTCCTTAGAAATAGGAAATCATCATATAAATATTGAGCTGAATATTTTACCTTTGGATTCCTACAATATATTGTTGGGGATGGACTGGTTAAAAGGGCATTGGTCATTGGTAGATTACAAAGAAAAAATCAAATATTTTAAGGGTGAAGATGGTACTTGACAAGAGTTACAAAGAATTAAGAAACCAGTCCAATTGTGCCCCATCACTGCATCCTAGCTAGGTAAATTCATTAGAAAGGGGATCCCAGTCAAATTTATGCTATTCAAGTAGATTTTCCAATTCTAAGGACAATGTGTCTATGCTAAAAAATATACCAGTGGTCCAAGGTTTTATGTATGTGTTTTTGGAAAGCATACTAGAACTACCTCCAAAGCGAGATATTGATTTCAACATTGAACTAACGCCCGGGGCAGCACCGAATCACGAGCATTCTACCGAATGAGTATACATGAGCTTACTAAGTTTAAAATGCAGCTACAAGAATTGTTAGACAAGGGATACATTCATCCTAGTGTGCCTCCCTCGAGGGTACCAGTACTGTTCGTGAGAAATAAGGATGGTATGATTCGAATGTGCATGGATTATAGGAAACTTAACAAATTGATTGCTAAGAACAAGTACCTGCTGCCACGGATAGATGATCTTTACGATCAAGTAAAGGGGAAAAATATAATTTTGAAGATAGATCTAAGATCCAGATATCATTAGATACGGATAAAATATGAGGATATATATATATATATATATATATATATATATATATATATATATATATATATATATATATATATAACAGCCTTTCATACCCGATATGGGCATTATTAGTTCGTGGTTTTACCATTTGGATTAACCAACGCAACAACAACTTTCATGGGTTTGATGCATGGAATATTTCATCCGTTTTTGGATAAACTCATTCTGGTATTCATTAATGATATATTAATTTACTCAAAAACCATGGAATAACATAAGGAACACTTACAATTAGTACTAAAAATGTTGATGGATCATCAACTTTATGCCAAATTCAATAAGTGTGATTTCTACAAAGAACAGATCAAATATATAGGCCATGTAATTTATGTTGAAGGTATATCGCTAAACAATAAGAAAATAAAGACTATTATGTAATGTAGGGTACCCAAAAAATGTAGCACACATACGTTCTTTCATGGGATTGGATGGTTATTACTAGTGTTTTATTGAGGGTTTCTCTAAAATTTCTTTTCCTATTACTTCCTTGCAGCGAAAAGGGAGAATGTTTAAGTGGACTAGTGAATGTTAAACTAGCTTTGAACTATTAAAGAAATTGTTGACTACAACTCTTGTGTTGAAGGTGGCTGATCTAAACATGAAGTTTGAGGTCTGCACTGATTCTTGCAAGGAAGGGGTGGGAGAAATGTTGTCACAGGACAGAAAATTCGTTGCATATGAATCTAGAAAGTTGTATTATTATGAACAATGATATTCTTCTTATGATCTCGAGATGACTGTGGTAGTGCACACACTCAAAGTATGGAGGCACTACCTATTGGGAAAAAAAATTGTGTTGAAAACACACCACAACAGCCTGGATAACTATTTTAAGCAGGCTGACTTGAATGCTTGACAAGCAAGGTGGAACGCATTCCTGGGTGAATTTGATTTCAAAATTCAACACGTTAAAGGTAAGGAAAACCATGTCGTTGATGCCTTAATTAGGAAATTACATTATGTGTATGAACTCTAATTTAACTGTGTGGAATTTAAGTTCTAGGAGTAGGTGAAGGAGGCAGCGCAAAAAGATCCTGAATATCAGTTTTTATGGAAGCAAACACAAGAAGCAGAAAATCAGCGAAGACAATTAGATTATACGATCAATAATGAATAATTATTGATTTTTCAAAGAAAGATATGCATTCTTAATCAAATGAGATTAAAGGAGTTGATCTTGGATGAGTATCACTGAATCTCTTATTTTTCACACCTTGGTAACCAGAAAATGTTGATAGCAATAAGAAAAGGTTACTTTTGGCCTATAATGCATAAAAATATTGTTGAATACTTGACCAAATGTCTAGAATGTCAACAGGTCAAGGTGGAGCATCAACACCCAGTAGGTGTTTTGCAACCTATTCCTGTACCAGAATAGAAATGGGAAGTCATTTCACTTGATTTTATTATAGGCTTATCAATATCGAAGAGACACAATGACTCTATAATGGTGTTACTTGATTTTTTGAGAAAAACAATTCACTTTATTTCAATACAATCCAATTACAAAATAGTGCAAATTGATGGCATATTCATGAGGGAGGTGTTTGGATTACATGGAATTCTGAAAACATTCATCTCAGACCGAGATGTTAGGTTCATCTCAGCCTTTTGGAAGGCACTGTTCACTGGCCTGAGCACACAAATCCAATATAGCATAGCTTATCATCCGCAGACGGATGGGTAGACTGAGCGGGTTAATAAAATATTAGAATACATGTTACGTACATGTATGTGACGCAGTATCCCACAAAGTGGGAAGATTATTTTCATTTAATAGAAATTTATTACAACAATGGGTACCAGGAATCCCTCAAGATGAGTCCCTTTAAGGCATTATATGGTAGGTAATGTCGGACACCCATCAATTGGAGCAGCCCAGAAACCAAACTAATTCTTGGACTAGAAATGTTGGTTGAGATGGAGCATGAAGTAAAGAAGATCCGACAGAATCTAAAATATTCCCAAGACAGGTAGAAATTATATGCGGATTGAAAGAGAACATATCGAGAATTCAGAGAAGGTGATCATGTGTATGAGAGAATTAGACCCAAGAGGAGCACCTTAAGATGGACTACCTGTGCCAAATTGGCTCCCCGGTTCTGTGGACCCTTCCAAATTCTGGAAAGAGTGGGGCCGATAGCTTATCATTTGGCTTTACTCTGTCACATACGGGTGCACAATGTGTTTCATGTATATATATTGAAACAATATGTGCATTATCCAAAGCATGTAATACATTGGAAAAACATACAGGTAAGTTGAATTAGATACTAAGATAGAAAAAGAGAATAAATATTCAAATAATTTATTAAATCTTTGTTGGTTTCAGTTCGAATCGGAAGGTGAATTTCTGGTAGAGCCTCAATGTATTCTCAAGTAGAGAGAAATAACGCTCCGAATGTGAGCCATCACCCAACTTAAAGTGCACTGGAAGTAGATTGGCCTAGAAGAGGCTACTTGGGAAGATGAATGTTTTGTACGAGAGGTTTATCCATAATTATTTACTAGGATGGAGTAAAACATCGAGGACGGTGTTTACCTCAAGTGGGGGAAGATGTAACACCCGGTTTAATTTCTTTATGCTATTTTAAAAATACACATTTCTTTTTAATTAAATAGAGATTAACGATTATGTTAATCAGTTGATGAACAAGATTTATTTCCTTCTTTTGAATAAAGAAATACTTTATGGTTTTCCTTCCATAACTGATGGGTAATTTTTTCCAAGATTCCAGAGTAGTTAAACTAAAGTAGTTATTTACGATTACCTTCTCCTCTGAGGATAAAAGGGAAATCCCAGATAGGAGAAGGGTTTTTTCGGAATGAGAAGAGAACAACCAGTTGGATGTAAGGTGAGGGTGGTCCAGAGCTAGTCTGTACCAGTGGAACTCTGCAAACTGACACTGGAGAAGAAGTTGGATAGAGGTCTTGAGGTCTTTCTCCAGTAGAAATGCTAATCAATTATGCTTTGGTGAGGAGCATGGGGGGAGCTGAGGAAGTAATTTCCTCTCTTATGGTTTGGAGGCTACCATCAGTTTCTGGTTTAATCTGAGATAAGTAATTATAATATCGAAATAGAGTAGAAAGAATCATAAGAGGAGACTAGTTTTCTTTTAAAATTTAAAACGTCTATGATTTTAATTTTTATAATTATTATGATATCATTATGAAAGAAGGACGGGTCTTTTACTGAAATTTTGGAGAAAAGGGTTTTCAATAAATGTCTGTGAAAAGAATTCTGGAAAATTCCTTAGGAAAGTAGAATGCCCAATAATTAAATTACAATATTTTGTTTACAAAAAAATACGGTAAGACCCGAATTAACTGCTAAAAAGGATAATAGTAGTTTAAGACCCTAACTGGAACAACCAGCATGGGTCCTATATCTTCTGTCCTGAATTTAGTTTTAAATTTATTATTATCCAAGAATTTAAACTTGATGAAAAGAATTGTATGTACATATTTTATATATCTATGAACATAATATTAACATCTCTATTACAAAATCAGAGGAATATGACAACAAGAACAAATGTCTCTATTCAGAAAAAGAGTGAAACTGTTTTGCAAAACAAATTTACAGAAAAAAACGACCATGAGAAAATTATAATTGAATTCATGTAATACATATTTCACAAAGGGAAACAAGAGGAGTACTAAATATGAGAATTATTATACTTACAAATTTATCAGTTAAAAACTTCTAGTGTTAGCAAATAATATTATCACAATATTTTAACAGATGAAACCCTGGCTCGGTGGCCAAAAACCCTCTCTCGAACTAACCCAGGAAAACGAAAGACAAGGGTTTGAACATGCAAGCTCAACATGGAAAAAAAAGTTTAATAACTAGACGAAATTCCACAATTGATACTGTAACCATAACATATCTTAAAAAAAACAATTCGAGTAACAGCAGATTTGAAAACAGAGTTGAAGAAGTAAATCTATATAAGAACTCTGTATAATTATATCTATTAGCAATGAAAAACCAGAACTGAAGTGTTGGGAGATCTCTATCCCTGAAGAGAAAGAAAAGAATAGTTACAGTCTTTTCAAAATTATTACAATTTTCTTCAAAAATGAACAATCGAGTTCAAGTCGGAGGACACCTCGAAAGAGGGTATAAACTTCAAGACTTTAAACATTAAATCTAAAAATCCTAAGACCCCAAGAAATTCCTAGCAACCACTCATGGATAGAACCATATGAGTTCGGAGAAGTCATTAACCTGCCCTTCAGAGGGGTAAAACCCTCAGTATCGCGGCAAGTGATATTAAATTACTTCATAGTATGAGAAATTATTCATGTCCTAAATGTATACTTACATGACCTCATTGCAAGAGAAAGACCAAGATCCTAACTAGCACTGCCTCTTCCAGTAGTGAGAACCAAGGTGCACCACCATGACAAGGGGTTTTCCTCCTCAAAATTAGAAATGGGAAAACTTAGAACCCCAGCAGAATAGAAACAACAAAGGAAAAAGGAACTGAGAACACCTGGAAATGTTGGGTAAGGGTTTTACCGGTTGGGAGCGAAATATTTGATGGAACACCATCCCATTGCAAAACGTTCAGTTTCTGTTGCATAGAAAACCTGTAAGAATCAATAACCATAGAAAACTAGTAATTTTTTTTAAACAAACAATAAATAACAGTGAAGAACGAGAGAGAGCAATTGAAGTTTAACATAACAGAGGGAAACTCAATATTTCTAATCGGGAGTAAAACTAATACAATCTCACCTTGTCTACCAGAAGATTAATCTTGAAAGGTGATGTCATTTCCATGCTAATAGGTTTAGTGGTAGAGTCGGACTGTGAGAGAGGTCACGGCCGAATGAGGCTGGAATGACAGAGCTAGGTTAGGGATTCGTTACCCTAACAGCTCAATTGAACCCACAGACCGTCTAATCAAATAAGGGTTGATCAACAATGAGAGTTAATGATGCAGGGAATCTGCAACCAATCAAAATACTTGCACACAATAAAGAGTGCATTCCTAACGGCATGAAATCCTCATCAAAAATATTCATTAAAACCATTTAAAATAAACTATCAATATATTTGAAGAGGGAGTCAAACAATAAACAAAATACTTGCATCAAATACAACAAGAAATTTCAAATTCAAACCATTTTGGCCGAATATTACAATTGTTGGCCTCTCGTCTCTCACCCCTTCACATAAAATCTCACACCATTTATCTCTATATCTCTTTGTCTTTCATCCTCACACAAACCTCATATTTATACATAATTATGGATTAATTTCAATCCATGATTTCCTCCACCAATAACTCAACCAAATTCTAAAACATCTTTATCCCTTTTTTGACTCAACTAAGTTCCATTTAAGGAATTCCTAATCCCTAAAATATCTATCCAACCCAACTCAACTCATATTCTCAATTTGCTAAGAGAATATTTCCAATAAATCTCACACTCAGACTTTTTCTCTTAATTTAAATAAAAATGTGCATAATTTATAAAATAATTAAAAAATCGTCACCTCCTAAATCACCCAAATACAAAATGAAAATTAAGCAGGATGCTCCTGCATCAGACTCCCCATGTAGAGAAGTTTCCATAGACTCCTATCTATGAGGTCTGTCACTTTTCTATAATAATGTGACAGCCACAAGTCTCAATGACTTGCTACCTCCAAGATTCCAAACTCTGTTTTTCTGTTGGTCTTTTAAAATATCAACTCCATTTTGTAGTTTTGCACAGAATTTCTAGAATAGTATTTTTAGAATACTATTGAATGTAACTCTCACTTTTCCATACCACATCATATTTATTTCAAAAATTACAGACTTGTGTAGAATCACTAATACCCATTCTTCTGGTCTCCAAACTTTGAAAGAATCTCGAACTAGATTTACATCAGTATCACCAACATCACTCTTTTTGTCAACCGGATTCCATCGGCCTCTACAACAATTACTTTCGCCAATTCCTCGGAGTAATTATTCTTTTCCTGATGCTTCCATCTCCAATTGCACTAAACACTCAACTTTATGAAATGAAAAATAATCAAGAACTTCTCCTTGATGACAACTATAGCCATTGATTTCCCCTATAGTAACAACTTTCTCATCCAGTGTTGTACCTACATTCATAAAAAAATTATTAGTTTTAAAAAGATAAGACCTTTCGACCTCTTTTGATGCTTCAAGTGCCAATCTCCCATCATAGACTTTCTGGATTTTAGCAGATCCTGTTTTGAATTGTTGGTTGCTTCCATCTTTATCCTGATGGATTAATACGTCGATTTCCCTTATGTCTCTAAGGACATAACTTTCTTGTTGCTCCTGATCTTTCACCTCATCTCTAAATACTTTCTGCTTAATTTCTCTAATTTCAACATCACATTTATTAATGTTTCCTTATGTACCTACATCCACATTATTATTTGAACAGTTAAAACGTTCACTCAACTCTATAAATGTTAGAAACATTTCATCCCTATCATGCACGGTAACTGCAATCTCTTCTGTATCAGGTTCTGCAAGTTTCATCTCTCCTTCAAGTTCCTTGAGCCATCTTTCCAAGAATTCTATTTCCATGTGAAATATTTCCAGCATTTTATCACAACCTTCATTCCCAATTTCATTTTTCTTCTGTCAATCCTCCTGAGGTATCCTGGTTTTTTTATCATCACATTGAAAAATTCTATCATCAATTTCATTAAACAAATTCATTTGTTTACCTCCTTGGAATATCACTACAGAATTTTCATTATGCCTCTACTCCATAACAACTTCAACGGGCTGTCTTACACCAAACATGAATTTTTTCTGCTGCAACAAATCAGTACCTTCATTCTCCATCATACTTCACCTCAAGGGATTTATTCATCTTTGTGACAGTTTCACCAAACTGTCCACCCTTTTCTACACATCTTGCAAACATACAAAAACTATGAGATTTAAAAATACAAGGATTCATAGCATCATCTACTTTTCTTGTCAACATATCTTCAAATTCTTCTGAACTATTCCAATAGTCCATAAGATCTTTCCCATTAATCTCTTCACCCAGAATTTCACCCTATTCTAGGCCACAAATAAAAACTTCCATTTTCAACTCAGCTTCTCTGGGTTCTTCACATCTCAATTGCACACTCATCATCTACTCGAGCTTCCTCAGCTCTTCTGTTAACTGTATGTTTACCTGCTGATCCCTCTGTTCTTGTAGTCTCTGCCATTTCACTTTCTTCCTCATGGTCCAACCATGTCTCTAGTATTTATTTCTCTGCAACAATTTCATAAATAGCTCAAGGTGAACTGCTATCTCAGCTTTCTCCCTCTCATACTCTTCATCATTCAACTACTTCCATATGCCATTTTCCTTGGCATTTTCCTTCTTCTTTCTTCTACTATGGTCTTTTTCAGATCCTCTGAAATGACTATCAACAATCATCTTCTCCTCCTTTGCGAACTTCATCTATTCACTTATGGATTTCATTCAATCCTCTTTTCAACAAGCTTTCATACTTGCTATCCAACAATGAAAGCTCTTTTCCTATGCTTGGTATCTTTCGATTCTTTTTCTTGGAATCATATTTTGGGAAATTCTCTTGCTTGTCCTTGCTACAAACAACAACTGTAGTATTTCATGTGTTATAATGACCAAACTCTTTGGGTGTCGGGCTCCACCAATCATGCACCCAATTACATTCAAACCTTTGACTTGATTTAAGACTCTTTGACTCCATACTTGACATCAACTCTTCATCTTGGATGAAAAATGCATCCTTTTGTACAATGGTTTAACTTGACTCAAGCTAGCCAAATTTTTCTTTTGATCTTAACATGTTTTTTGACTTCAAAGCTGGACCTAATGATTACAATGGTGGATATTTTGACTCTAATTCAAGTTATACAATATACCAATGAACATCCACCCTTAATACATTCTCATGATGTAAAATCTCCCCGTTACCAATTCTCTCTCATACTCCATTCTTATGAAAATATCATAAGTCACTAATTATATCATCTCCCACTATCACTTCACATGATACTTAAGCCTTTAAATCGAAATGCAATCCACTTTTCCTAAGATTTATTTTATGATGAAAATAAAATAAATCATTTAATTTTCAACATTTAAAATAATTTTTTGAAATGAATTATCATACCTTATGCTCCCTTCAAGGTTATTTAATAAACCTTTTCTTTGCAATTTCAACTCTCCATATTTCACTCTTCTGTGTCATTCTTATCATTGTGAATATTTGCATGCCCTTCATACCATAACCTCTTCAACGCGCTCATCATCTTAGCGCAAACAGTTTTCCTACACTTCCATGCAGCTCCTTCTTTGCAGTGACAGTTCTCATGCAACACCATCTTCAGTGCACAAAACAATTTCTTCATAAGAATTTTCCAAAACTTTATTTTAACATGGTGGCATCAACATATTTCTCCGGAAGCAACAAACACAAACTGCACTATCTTCTGGACAGAACAATGTGAACACTTTCACATGCGCTACAAGCAATAATCAATCATGATATTTAACTCATAGAAATCATATATGCTCCTTTACTGGTCTTTCTCCTTCATGTAGATCTCATTTATCATAACCTCAAAATGATATACCACAACCATGTTGTCTCACCATTCTTCCGTTGTGATTGGGTTCACCAGTTGCTCTCGAAATGCCGCCAACATATCTCAATCAGAAAGGTCAAAAAACTTCTTCAAAATTTCATTTAATAATTTTAATTTTCAATGAAATCTTTCTTCAAACTATTATTCGACACATTGGTGTAGGTGCTCACTGTAAAATACACTCCAATAGTCTTCTCAAAGCACAAATATACTTTTCCTTTAAGAGAGGAAAAAATAACTTATTTAAATCAATGAAGAGAATTACCATGCTTGAGATCTCGGCTTTAGCAATAGAACGACTTAACTTACTGATCAATAGACATGCATGTGCACAAGGAATTCGTTTTTCCAACTTGGACTGATATTATGAATGAGTGTTGACCATTATCTAGCTCAATAAACAAATTTAATTTTCATAAAATTCGCCCCACTAATTGAAGTGAATCGACCCTCTATTGGGAATAATTTTGCCCATAAAATAAATATAACTCGACCTCTACTTAAAGAAGGGAATTCAACTTATGAATCGAGTAGATGCTAACTCCTCGAAATTACCAAATCCACACTTCCACTTAAATATTTGGTTATACATAATAAGTTATTTGGTAACTTATGACTTTGCCAAAACTCCTTTTAAACACAACATTTGATGTAATGTTTCACTCCACTTTATGTACACATGGTAGCAAGCACTCCTTCAGTAGGTCGGGCTGCGCCAAACACTTATAAACCACCACTGATAGCTCCATGGATCACAAGTTTCCACATGCAGGTCTTCAATTCTTACAGGAAGTCTTCAATGTATGCAGCAGATCTTCATTGTTTGTATCATCTCTTCACGACTTCTCATATGCATAAATATCTTCACAACTACGTAAAATTATCTCACAAACAATTCATCTTGGAAAAAATGTGCTATTCCTGGAAAATAACTTCAGGTTTGGACTGTTGTTGGACAAAAAATTTTAAATTCTTTTGCAAAAATGAGATAGCATCATTCATACTTCAATCATGAAATATTTATTTGACAATAACACACAACAATCTTATTACGGTGTTACGGTGGATAGGGTGCATCGATCCCAACATATTTTCTCCTACCGTTGGATTTCATCAAGACTCGACATTCCATTATTTTGGCCCCAGCGGTCTTTGAACTTCATTAGGCTTCCATTACGCTCTGATTACCAGCTTATATTATCAACCCAACACATGATCAAGGAAGATGTAGAGAATCTAATGCAAATGTTAGCACAAATATTCAATAGAACTCTCACCGGTCAGATAGCATTGGACATAAGCAAACAGATGTCGACTTGGCATGCTTTCGCATTGCTGCTATGCAATTGTGAGATTTGTTAACCATCGTTAATTACAAACCACATATTATAGAGCTTGATATCTAAAGTGAGTTGTTTACACGATGACACCGATTGGAAATTATTTTGGGTTCAAATCTACAACCATTGATTTCTACTACCTCAATCGGTCTTCACGTCTCATTCCAATCATTCCCCAGTCCCAGTGTTGGTCTTCACGTTCAAAGCTACTCAATCTGCGGTTTTCTGGAATCGATTTTACCAATCAGAGTTTTTCCAATTGCACATATTTTCCATAATCAAGACGGTGTCAATTTCGCGTGCGCTGAATATTACATTGGTTTCTCCTTTGCGCTTGCATTCTTCATAGCAAGAAAGCATCTTCCTTCTCGGCTCTGATACCAAATGATGCTAGGAATCTGCAACCAATAAAAATACTTGCCCACAATAAAGAGTGCATTCCTAACGACATGAAATCCTCATCAAAAATATTTATTGAAACTATTTAAAATCAACTATCAATATATGTGAAGAGAGAGATGAATAATAAACAAAATACTTGCATCAAATACAACAAGAAATTTTAGATTCAAACCATTTTGGCCAAATATTACAATTGTTGGCCTCTCGGCTCTCGCCCCTTTACAGAAACTCTCACACCATTTCTCTCTATATCTCTCTATCTTTCATCCTCACATAAACCTCATATTTATACATAATTGTGGATTAATTTCAATCCATGATTTCCTCCACTAATAACTCAACCAAATTCTAAAATAGGTTTATCCCTTTTCTGACTCAACTAAGTTCCATTTAAGGAATTCCTAGTCCCTAAGATATCTATCCAACCCAAATCCACTCATATTCTCAATTAATTAAGAGAATATTTACAATAAATCTCACACTCAGATTTTTTCTCTTAATTTAAATAAAAGTGTGCATAATTTATAAAATAATTTAAAAAACATCACCCCATAAATCACCCAAATACAAAATAAAAATTAAGCAAGATGCTCCTACATCAGTTAACTCATGTGTCGTCCTGCCCAACTCCAGATGTCAGTGGAGAGAACGAGTAGATGTCGCAGAGGAGTTAATGTCCACCGATACCACAAGTAAAGACCAGGGAGATAGTTGAGGACCAAGGTGAATTTGAAAGCCCAATGAAAACCTTGTACTAGATAATCACATTAAAGATAATATGATATAATTGTACTGGATAATCACATTAAAGATAATACGATATAATTATACAGAAAAATCCTGAAAGTAATTGATGCAGGAGCATCAAGGGTATTTTTTTTATTTGTAAATATGTTAAAAAAGGGGGTGTGACAATTTTTAATATTTTTTAATTAATTTGTTATTTTAAATAAAATAGGAGGAAGTGAGGATTTTTGTAAATATCCTTTTATTAATTAAAAGGATATGAGAGAATTTGGGTAGTTAAGGACATAAAGGGATAAGAATTCTAGATAAGAGGATTTGTTGAGATATTTTAGTGATATTGAGATATTAAGGGGATTGAGCATTAAATTAGATTACTTTTAAATTGTATAAATAAGAGGGGGTTTTGAGAGGAAAACACATTGAGATTGTGAGTGAGAGTGTGGTAGAGAGCTGGTTTTGAACAACCAAGGCTGTAAGCCTCTGAAAGCCCAAATTTAGTAAGAACTAAAGCGTTGAATATTTGGCCCAAGAAGATCGGTTGTAGTATGTTAATTACATGAAAGTGGCATGTGATGTTATGCGCCTTGTGTTGGTCGTAATGGTTTATGTATGGTTAAATTCTGCCTAAGTGAGCTTTCGAATGTTGGTTATGGTTTGAGAGTGTTAAATTTGTGATTAAGAGTTAAATCATGTGCCTTAGCTGAGTGTTTATGGATGGAATTGAATATAATCTCTACAAGAATGGTGATTGTAATTTTAAGGTTGAACCAGTCCTCTTAAATATAATCGATTGCAGTAAATTCTATTTACTGAGCGCCTGAAGCCACAAGACATAAGTCTTGGGCAGAACTGAATTCGATTTATGTGAATATGTTTGGGTTTAAAGGTGGCTCTGCACATAAGCTATTAATATCGGTATGGCAATTGATAAATGGTATTGTTAAATCTATGTCTGTCCAGTAATTTGATTATCGATCTGTAGTATTGACAGCGATGGGAAATGAGGAAACACCCAGTGAATGTGAAGCGTAGATCTTCATAAGGAACCAAGTGAGTTTTGGTTTTAACATTGACGGATTGTATGAAAGCATTCAGGTGGTAAGTATCTGGGTTAATAGAAACGAATTTGATCCTTGAGGTTGTAGTAAATCGTATGTATCTATGGAATGGAGATTCGATTTTATATCTCACTGCCAAGTTTATATTACAGATTCAATTCAGAAAGTAATGAATGTTGAATGTATTAAAAAGCTGACTGTTGTTATTGAATACGCTGGTGATGCGGATTGATGGAATTAAAGTCGATTGTGAATGGTAATGTCTAGCATAAGTCTGCATTCTCTGCGTGAAGGATTGTAATTCGTTACATTGAGTTACAGTTGTGTTGAAAGCGATGTTTGTGTCAATCATTGTTAACTGTAGAAATCGATTGTGGGTGTTGGGTAAATCGATGGGTTTTTGAAATAGGCGCAGGGTTGACTCCAATCTAGTAGCAACGTATGCAGCTGGAAACAAAATCCGGTTTTAATTCATTTGCTGGAGAAGTCTTATGATCGATTGGTGAATAGAATACAGGAAGGCGCAGAACTGTGGTTCAAACTCTGTTTGGAATTTAATACAGTTTCAATTGTTGTGTTTCCAAAACAGTGAATAGTCTGAATAGCGTGGTAGATTGGCAAAGAAAAGATTGTTTGCAGAAACATATGGAGAAAAAAGCTGTGACAAACAGCAAAACGAATGAATAATGACCAGATGGATAATTAGTGTGCGGAATGTAAGCAATGAACCAGTGAATACTTCAGAAAAGGCGTTATCGAAATTAGATAGGATTAACTTTGGTGGAGTCATTTATGGATGAATTAGAAACGAGAATTTAATCTTGGATAGAAGGAAAGGTAAGTATGTGGTTAGCATTGATTTTAAATAAACTGAAATCGGTAGCAAAGTTGAATTGTGAATTAGGGTAAGCGCTGGCTCAGTTAATAATCAACTTGTAATAAGGTCGATGTTATTTTAAAATAGTTATGCAACTGGCATAATTTATTCAACCAAAGCAGATGATAGATTGTATAAACTGGAATGCTGGCATTAAACCAAACAAGTATGAAATATTGAATTGGAACATTCACAGGGATGGAAAGGGAATGAAATTTCCGGATTGAAACTGAAGTTGGTTATATATGTTGAATGATTTTGAGCCACATGCTTCTGCTTATGTAATGGTTTAATGATCACAAATTATTTTATTATACAATGTTTTTAAAACATAAGTTGGAAAGCTTCCGCAAATAAATGGGAATTGTGAATTTGCCAGTTATTGAGAAAGTGATTTGGGCATATGATGATGATGCATTTGTATATGAACAGAGGAAAAAGTTCCTGGGTATTGCAAGCTCTAGGCTTGCATCATTTTTGGTATCAGAGCCTGGCTCTATATGAAAGTTCTTGAGAAGTAATTCTCGGTTATGCATTCGAACAGAATAGAATTCTGTTTTGATTGGTAAAATTTGATATGGGTTGTATGAGTGATTGTCAAATTGCAGTCGATAAGTGAAGAGATAAATTATGACAGCAGATGTGCATGCAGATAAGGGAGATCAGATTCTAATCTGACAGTCAAGAAAATCATAGTACAGCTGGGAGAATGGAGAACCTTGCAGGTATTGTGTTTGTTTAATTTTGAATTGGGTTTTACTGACAAGAAATAGATTGAGGATTGATGGTTGCAGCAATGAAGTATCTCAGCAAAGGAGATCAAGAGATAGTAATGAAAGAAGCTGTTAATGATTTCTGAGTGGAAGAAACTCAGCAAAGAAGGAATTGTTGCTGACAGCTAAAGTTTTCCAGATAAAGCTAGAAGATTGGAAGAGAGGATCATATTTTAAAATCTGATTGACAGTGAATTTTTGCAGAGGAAGCATAAAGATTTGTTGAAACAGATTTGCAGGAGTGGTGAGATTCTGAAGGTAATTGAAGTACAGGTGAATGGAAGGACAAGATCAGACGAGATCTTGGAGGTAAGATGATATGGTTTTATTTGGATTTGAAGAATAGAATATTTTAGTCTTTGCATTGAAGTATTATTGCAACTCCCAAAAGGCAATGTGATTAGAATTGATAATAGATAAAGGAAGCTGGTGAAATTTTTTAAGTGAAAACATATATGTGGCAGAACCTTGAGGAATTCCAATAGAGATTGGATAAGGAGGACAGTTGTGAACAGGTAGATGAGTTGAAGCCCAGGAAGAGAAAAGAGAAGTGCTCAAAAGAGGTTCCGTAGATAGAGAACCAATTGCTTGCCAAAAGACTGAGTGAGGAGAGCTTGGTGAGGTAAGTGGTGGCAGGACAGGACTTTCTACTGAAGAGGCTTTAGTGCAACTCATAGTAAAGTGAGTGAGGAACTCATAGAGATGGGAAGGATGATGACTAGTGACATTCGTAACAGAGGTTCTGAAATAAACCACAACAGAGGACAAAAGGAGAAGGATGCCAAGGCAATTGGAATACAGAGACAGTTAAGCAAAGAGGAATATGAGAGGGAGAAGGCCAAGATAGCAGTTCAACTTGAGGTGTTAATGGAGATGTTTCAAAGAAATGAGGAAGACCAGAAGCATGGTTATGTCATGAGAAAGAAGCTGAAGTGGCAGAGGCTACAAGAGAAGAGGAATCATCAGGTGAATATGCAGTTGATAAAGGAACTAAGGGAACTTGAACAGGTTATTGATGCCAAACAGACAATAGAGAAGCTCGAAATAATTGAGCTACAACAAAAGGAAGATGTTGAAGAAGATGTTGAAGTTTCGATATGTTACCCAGAAAGTGGACCATTACTTTTTGAAAGTGATGAAGAGCTAGAGGAGTTGAATCATATGAATGATTCGAAGCAGCCGGAAGACTTGATGACTGAAGCATCAAATAAGACCGTAAGGTCTTGTGATTTTAAAACTAATGATTTGTGTATGATTGCAGGTTTGGAAGAAGATAGACAGTTTTTTAAAGTTGTCAAAGATGTGAAAGAGTACCTTCCAGAAGATGAAAGTTTTGAAGAAGAATATGATAAAGAGGCTGGGAAAGAATCAGTTCACTACAATGGACAAATGCTGGAAGACATCATTGAAATAGATGATGAGAAGGGGAGACTAGCTGACAGTCTCAAGAGTTCTTTGAGTTTGGATCAGCATACTGATATGCTGACAAAAGAAGAGAAATCAACGCAACATACTGAAGTGTTGCTAAACGGAAAAGAGGTACAGAGGCCTTATATTTTTTATTATAATGATTGCCTTATAATTGAAGATGTTGTTGCAGACACTGGAACATATTTGGCACAGATGGAAGAAGGAGAGGAAGAACATCTACTGAAGGATGTTAAGGAGAGGCTGCTGAAGAAGGATGACAAAGTAGTTGTCATAAATGATAATCAAGAAGAAGTTGACAGATGCAGAAAACAGAGGCAAAAAATTGTTCTAAAAGACAATGTAGCAGCAGCAGAAAAGGTGCAAAACAGCAGTAAGGGTGAAAAGGAAGCGATCAAAACAAGTGAAGAACAAGTAAGAATGAGAGTTCAGCAATCAAGAGATGGAAACAATCAGCAGACAGAGGACATACTGGACAGAGAAATTGAGTTGATAAGGAGGTTAATGATAAAAACATCCCAGAGAAAGACAGCCGAAAGGAAGAAAAGGAGCGACAACAAGAGAATGACAGTGAAAGATTGCAAGAGCAGAGCAAGTGGAGCATTACAGCAAAAAATATGGAAACCTGGAAGACAACAGCAGATAACAACAGTAGTAAAGCAATCGACAAGCACGAAAAGATTACAAAATAAAATTTGGGATCCAGGAGGAAATATCCAGACTTATGACCAGGTGGTCATGAATTTTCTTACATGGGGAGTCTGATGCAGGAGCATCATCTCCGAAAAACACATTGTATTTTACCTAAGCTAGGGGGTTTCATGTTTTGAAGAAATATTAAATCTTCATGTAAATATTAATATTATTTTGAGTATTTGTGAGAAATTGTATATGTGAGAGAAATTAGTTTCTAGATTATTTAGAATTAATGAGGGAGCCTAAGTTGGAATTAGTTTCTAAGTTTGAGGGATGAAAATCTATCTTTTAGGGATGTTGAGAGATTTAGGGATTGAAGGGATAAAGATTACTTTTAAATTGTATAAATAAGAGGGGGTTTTGAGAGGAAAACACATTGAGATTGTGAGTGAGAGTGTGGTAGAGGAAAATTTGGTTTTGAAACATTAGAGAACGTAAACCCTCATTTGTAAGGGGCAAGAACGTTGAATATTTGGCCGATTGGATCGGTTGTAAGTATGTTAAATTTTATGAAAGTGTGATTTTGAGTTATGCGCCTTAATGGTGGTTTTATGTATGGTTAAACTACTGCCTAAGTGACACTAGATAGCTGGTTATAGTTTGAAGTATTTTAATTTGTGATTAGAGTTAAATCATACACTTAGCTGAGTTTTTATGGATGGAAATTGAATATAATCTCTGCAGAATGAACCAGATGTTTTAAGAGTTGAACACAGTCCTCTTAAAAATATAATCGATTAGGTGTCCTGGCCCCTATTTATTTTCAAAACCTGAACTGTAAGTCTTGGAAAAAGGAGGCTAATTAATTTATGTGGATATTATTGGGTTTAAAGTGGCTACTAGCACATAGCTTCATATATCGGTATGGCAATTGATAAATGGTATTGTTAAATCTATGTATGTCCAGTAATTTGATTATCGATATGTAGTATTGACAGGGATGGGAAATGAGGAAACACCCAGTGAATGTGAAGCGTAGATCTTCATAAGGAACCAAGTGAGTTTTGGTTTTAACATTGACGGATTGTATGAAAGCGTTCAGGTGGTAAGTATCTGGGTTAATAGAAACGAATTTGATCCTTGAGGTTGTAGTAAATCGTATGTATCTGTGGAATGGAGATTCGATTTTATATCTCACTGCCAAGTTTATATTACAGATTCAATTCAGAAAGTAATGAATGTTGAATGTATTAAAAAGCCGACTGCTGTTATTGAATATGCTGGTGATGCAGATTGATGGAATTAAAGTCGATTGTGAATGGTAATGTCTAGCATAAGTCTGCATTCTCTGCGTGAAGGATTGTAATTCGTTACATTGAGTTACAGTTGTGTTGAAAGCGCTGTTTGTGTCAATCATTATTAACTGTAGAAATCAATTGTGGGTGTTGGGTAAATTGATGGGTTTTTGAAATAGGCGCAGGGTTGACTCCAATCCAGTAGCAACGTATGCAGCTGGAAACAAAATCTGGTTTTAATTCATTTGTTGTAGAAGTCTTATGATCGATTGGTGAATAGAATACAGGAAGGCGCAGAACTGTGGTTCAAACTCTATTTGGAATTTAATACAGTTTCAATTGTTGTGTTTCCAAAACAGTGAATAGTCTGAATAGCGTGGTAGATTGGCAAAGAAAATATTGTTTGCAGAAACATATGGAGAACGAAGCTGTGACAAACAGAAAAACGAATGAATAATGACCAGATGGATAATTAGTGTGCGGAATGTAAGCAATGAACCAGTGAATACTTCAGAAAAGGCGTTGTCAAGAATTGGATGGGATTGCTGGCTGGAGTCCATTTATGGATGAATTCGAAAACATAATTTAATCTTCGTATAGAAGGGAAAGGTAAGTATGTGGTTAGCATTCGATTTTAAATAAGCCTGAAATCGACGTAACAAAAGTTGAATTGTGAATTGGGGTAAGTGGTGGCTCAGTTAATAATCAAGTTGTAATAAAATCGATGTTCTTTTAAAAAAGTTATGCAACTGGCATAATTTGTTAAACCAAAGCAGATGATAGATTGTATAAACTAGAGTGCTGGCATTAAACCAAACAAGTATGAAATATTGAATTGGAACATTCACAGGAAGGGAAAGGGTATGAAATTGCCGGATTGAAGTTGAAGTTAGTTATATATGTTGAATGATTTTGAGTCACATGCTTCTGCTTATGTAATGGTTTAATGATCACAAATGATTTTATTATACAAGGTTTTTAAAACATAAGTTGGAAATCTTCCGCAATAAAATGGGAATTGTGAATTTGCCAGTTATTGAAAGTGATTCGGGCATATGATGATGATGCATTTGTATATGAACAGAGTTTTCAGTAATGTAAGGTACACATATATATTAAAATCAACTGTGATATAGTTAATGAGTAAACCCTTTGCACAAAACTCTAGCACAGAGTCACGTGAATGCCAAAATAATAGTATGACTCAGTTTATTCGCTATATATATATAGCGGATTAAAAAAAAAACAATAATGTTTTAGTTTTGAATTGTGTTATAGGATAATATTTTATATTTTTATTATTATTATTTATGTAACAGTGCTATGGTTACCCCTTAATAGTTTATAAATTTTATTTTTATTGTTATTACTTAGATATTAGAATTATGTTGCCATAGAACGTTACAATAAATGTTTACATGCTTTTAGTAGAAGCATCATTTCGAATAAAGTGAATCAAAAATTCATAAGAAAGTAAAAATAAATGAAGGTGCTAATTAATTACTTGAAAATAAAGTCAAAGAGGCGAGAGTAATGCTTTATGATAAACAACTAATTAATTTTTTAAGAAAAATAAAATAAAAGAGAAAAAAATCGTAATAATCAATCAATTAACAAATATATATCATAAATGTGGCATGTTTTTAGTAAAAGCATCCATTATTGTAAAATGAATCAAAATTTAATTAAAAATTTGTGAAAAGAATGAAAAAAATGATTTCACCTACCAACTAAATATCTAATTTGAATATAATTTTAAAAGTATAAAGAAAGACTCTATAATTATATATATATATATATATATATATATATATATATATATATATATATAGATATATATATGAATCATACAATTTGATATAGTTTTAAACAGTGAGTATGATATCCATTCATTAAGATTTTACTTGCTTAAATTAAATGAGTGGCATATATCACCCGAATTAATAAATAGATAGCACAATATATATTGATAGCCATAGAAAATTTGTATAAACCAACCTAGACCTATGTTAACTTCGGATCTATCAAGCGTTAAGAGGGATCAAATCTCTTTAGGTGAAAACCTCTTTTTTCAGTGCAAAAATTGAGGAAAGGTTTGCACCTAGAGAGATTAGATCTCTCTCAGTTCTTGATAGATCTGGAGTTAAGGTGGATCTAGGCTGGTTTCAATCATGTGCAGCCAAGGAAATCTATCGATAATATGAGGAACATATGATTAATTTTATCAATAATATGTAAATACATGTAATATTAATATAACCATTTTAAATATGTTTGAGATTTATCGATTCATTTTAATTTTAAATTCGCTTATTTAATTAATGATGAAAAATTATGAAATAACTTTTTTGAATGAAAAGTGACAATGTAATAATATTGAGTGATAGAAAATGTGAATAATAAGAATGTAGTAAATTACAAATAGCCTTCATTGTGATCAATCTCAAACTATTTTCTTCTATTATTATTATTGTCACCCTTGTTAGTTTTGTCATCTTTTCATATCGATTATATGAAAAAGAGAGTTGAAATCATAAATATTTAGCTCGAGTTGTTGTATTAAACATCATACCTTGTCTCTCTTGCTCTCCAATATTATTAGGTTTAATTAAGTTATAACACAAAAAAATAAATCTACATTGTTAATATTTTTTTGTGCTTACAGTGAAATCAATTTTAAAATTAATGTACCATCATACATCATCAAATCAAAAATCAACATATACACTAAAATCAATGCATCTAATGAAAAAAATAAAATAATATTAGAAAACAACATCTATACTAAAAGCTATGCATCTAATGCAAGTAATCAAATAGGATTAAAAATCAACAAATACCCTCAAATCAATGCATCTAGTGCAAGTAAGCAAATAGAATTAGAAACCAACATATACACTAAAATCAATGCATCTGGTGCAAGAAATAAAATAGGATTATAAACCACCATCTACATTGAAGTCAATACATTTAGTGCAAGCAATCAAATAGGATTATAAATCATAGATATTGAAATCAATGCATCTAGTGTAAGAAATAAAATATAATTAGAAATTAAAATCTCAATTGAAATTAATGCATCTAGTGCAAGCAATCAAATAAGATTAGAAATGACCATCTACACCGAAATCAATGCATTTAGTGCAAGCAATCAAATAGGATTATAAATTATCTACATTGAAATCAATGCATCTAGTGCAAGTAATCAAATATCATTAGAAATCAAAATTTACACTAAAATCAATGCATCTAGTTCAAGCAGTCAAATAGGATTAGAAATCACCATCTACATTGCAATCAATGCATCTATTGCAATAAATATTATTCCCTCTTCCCCCCTCCATATATATCTATATGTCCCTCCATATATCCTTCTTTGTCTCTTTATCTCACCCCCACAAACACACACACTCTCTCACTCCATATTTATCAATCTCTTTGTACCTCCATCCCTCTCTCCATCTATCTTGTCTTTCTCTTCACCTTCCATCTATATCTCTATCTTCCTTTGTCTCTCTATATCAACCCCAAAACACACTCTCTTTCTATAATCTATCTATTTATCACTCCCTCCTCCTCTCCCTCTCTCTCTCTTTCTCTCTCTCTCTCTCTTCCCCTTCCCTCCCTCTCCCCGGCTTATATCTATCTTCCCTCATGCTATCCTCTCGGCGCAATAATATTTTTTTTTGCATGATATTAATAATAATTTATTCCATGGTATTTGCGCCATAGACTTCATATATAATTAGATGTTGATTTCTAAGCCTATTTGATATATTTTTATTTATCTACCTTACCTATTTATACCTCTTTTATATTTATTTATTTGCCATACCTTTTTTATAAATATGATATTTGGCCCATGGTATTTGTCCCATAGGCTTCACCTAAATAAAACCTCTTTTTTGAGTTTTGTAAATATAGAGGTTTATGGAGTAAATATATAAAAAAAAGGTATTATTTATTTACCATACCCTTAGTTTATTTGCCATACCTCTAGTTTATTTATATTTTTATTTATTTACCATTTCTTTTTTAGTGTTCGTAAATCTCTTCATATTTTGATAAATTTATTTTTAATTGTTTATTTATATGGTTTTCTAAATTATTGTTTAAGGCTACATTATTGAGATTTTATTTTTAAAATTTTCTTTAGTTTTTGTTATTTTGGCTTCCGACATACTTACACATCGGGGTCATACTGGGTTGTAGAATGCGCCTCTCGGCGCAACAAGTGACAATTTTTCCTGGACGAGGATTTTCCTATCAACTTACTTGCCACACATTGAATATCAAGGGATATTGAGATAGAGACAACACCTGGCTACAAGGTTTGAGATTTCAAATTTATAAATATCTCAATTTTAAATTCATTGAAACAATTTTATAATGTCAAAATTTATTATTTCAACGGTGTATTAATTTTTTCCAGGGATAAATTTTCCAGTGGGTACATATATTGTCATGGACGAATTTTATGTTGATCAAGATTTATTGTTGGATAAATGTGAGTAATGGAATATAATAGATTTAATGGTATGAAAAATAGAATATAATAGATTTAACAATAATTAATTAAGGATTTCTAAAAGTGTGGTTTTTTTAAATGATAATGTGATTTTCTGGAAGATTTTTGTAAATAGAATCATGGACGAATTTTATGTTGATCAAGATTTACTACTCGATAAATGTGAGCAATGGAATATAATAGATTTAACTGCATGAAAAATGGAATATAACATATTTAACAACAATTAATTAAGGATTTCTAAAAGCGTGGGCCTTTTAAATGACAATGTGATTTTCTTGAATTTTTTTGGTAAATAGATATGGATCACAGAAGTTTACACTCTCAATTAATTAAGGCATTTATAGACAAAAAAGAATTTTTTCAACACTATTTTTCTTGTTAATTTTAACATAGATTTTTCAAAAATTGAGTTTAAATTGTTTAATCTACATAAATGACAATGTGATTTTCCTAAATATTTTTTGTAAATAGATATGTATGACAGAAGTTTACACACTCAATTAATTAAGGCATTTATAGACAAAATTGACTTTTTTCACCACTATTTTTCTTGTTAATTTTAACATAGATTTTTCAAAAATTGAGTTTAAATTGTTTAATCTACATAATTTGAGTTCTGTAGGGATTTTTGATGGTGTTGAATTCATTTATGCATTCAAAAATATATTTTAAGCGACAATACATATTGAAATTATATTTCCAAATTTTGGTGAATTCTGATAAAAGAGACTATTTCATCTAGAAGTTAAACTAAACCATTAATTAATTCCTTATTTTTTTTAAAAAAAACAACTATAATAAGAAATTTCAATAAATAAATATATAATAATCAATAAAAATATATATATAGTAAATGTTGCATGATTTTAGTAAAAGGATCCATTTCAATAAAATGAATCAAAATTTAATATATATATATATATATATATAATAGAAGTAGGTTAGTTATTTATTAAACAAAGAGGTTGTATATACCAATTTGATGTCTAATTTAAACATCATTTTGAAATAAATTGTTATTATTATTAATTAATTGATTCTTTAATAAAGTAAATCAAAAGAGAAAAAACATAATAATTAATCAATAAACAAAGATGTATTCTAATTTATAGACAAAAATAATTTTTTGAGAGTATGTTTTTCAATGAATTTAATTTGTTTAATCTCCTGAATTGGAGTATCAGAGGGAGGTTTTCAAGATGTTGAATCTATTTATGCATTCAAAAATGCATTCAAAAACACAAAAAATTACATTTCTTCTTGAATTTCTTTTACCCATAAAAAATTCTGAAAAAACATATTTAATCTATAAATTAAACTAGTAATATATATATATATATATATATATATATATATATATATATATATATATATATATATATATATATATATATTTTCAGAAAGAAATGTAGTTTTTTGTGGTTATATATATCATAAATGTTGCATGCTTTTAGTAATAGCATCCATTCTAATAAAGTGAATCAAAATTTAATTCAAAATTAAAAATAAATTATGTTTTTTGAGAAAAAAAAAAAAGGTGTTGTCACATACTAACTCTATATCTAACTTGAATATAATTAAAAAAATAATTTATTACTATTATAAATAACTAATTAATTTATTCATAAAATAAAATACAAGGAAATAAATCAATAAATAAATATACACAATAATAAATAATTTAGTTTGCAGAAGATTTGTCTATAGAGTCTTGTCAAAAAATTTCAAAAAATCTTGCAGTATTGTTTGAATCATACTTTTTTATATGGTGGAAATGAATTCAGCACTATCAAAAATGTAAGACACCTAAAATCTTGAAGTTTGAAAACTGTATTATCTCAGCCATATTTTATCAAAATCTTGGCAAAATTGTGAGAATAATCTAGATTAATGCAGAAATAGATTTGGTTTTGAGTTGTTGAACGAGAGATTTTATTTAGAGTTTATTTCCACCTATTTAGATTTGTTGCCTCCAATTCAGGGAGATTAGGTGAGTGCACTATGCTATAACAATGTAATGCAATCGTGAAGTTATGATTAAGTATTTTTTTGTGAGCTTTGTCTCACTTTTTGTGCGTTTGTTGTGTGCTGTGCGTTTGTTTAATTTAATTTGGTATCGGAGCTGTGAGCCGTAGCAAAGATTGAAGAGAAGTCTCTGATTTTGGGTATTGGAGTGAGTTGTTTCTCACGTTCCGCTTTCAAAACCCATCGTTGACCGGATTGAGGAATTGAAAAATTTTTGTGACAAGTGCTTTTATAACAAAAGTGATCACCCAGAAGGGAGAACGTTGCAGCATCCAAGCCTCCGTGGAAAGTCTGTCTCATGCACGATTATAACAGTCATAAGGCAGCACACCCATGAGTGATTAAGCACAGTGTTCATGAGTGATTTTGTTGTGCGCTTTCACATTCTTGCAATTCGCGAGTTCTGCCTCACGCAGAAAGACAACAATGAATGCAGCGACGATGTGGATTTGTTGTTGTGATCCGATAGACAGCTGAATTCAAATCGTAATTTTTTTTCAATTCGATGAGTAGGTGAAACTGTGTGGGACTGTTGTTTTGTTTATTTTTTATTTTTTTTCATTGCCTTCAATTCGAGCTCACTTGTGAGAAACGTATGCTGTATTGGTAGTGCATGCGTATTTGTCAAAGCTTTGTCATAGCAAGCTTTACATCAAGCTTTCATCTTAAGATTCAAACCTTGAATGGATTATCAAGAAAACAAGCATTTGAAGAAAATCAATTAATGTGAAACTTGTCTGTGCGTGGATAGTTGAAAGAAGTGATTATTATAGTAAATTGATTTCTTTCATTTGCAATTTCATCTGATCATTGCAGTTGAAATGGCTAATCCTCTTGCCGATTCATATTTAAATGAATCCACAAAACTTGATGGTGAAAATTATGTAAATTGGAAGTTTAAGTTGGTCACAGTTCTCGAGGCATATAATCTCTGGACGATTGTTAAAGGTGACAAGCCCAAGCCTATTGCTGTTGTTGTGATCCCAGATTGGGAGAAGCGAGAAATGAAAGTGAAAGTGTTGTTACGCATGTCTGTGAAGGACAATATTGCTCCTCACATTCGAGACTGTCAATCTTCAAAGGCAACATGGGACACTCTCAAAGGTTTGTATGAAACTACTAATGCAAACCGCATTTTATTTTTAAAAACAAAGCTACTATCTATCAAAATGGAAGCCAATGAAAGCATCAGAAAAATTGTTTCTAGAATTAAAGACTTAAGTGATAAGCTTGGTGTTATTGGTGAAAAAGTGTCTAGTATTGATTTAGTAACTGTTGCTTTGAAGGGTTTAGTCCAAGACTATAAAGTATTTATTTCAACACTCTCAACTAGACCAACGCCTCCTACATTTGATGAATTGGCTGGAATTATTCTTCAAGAAGAAGAGAGAATGAAAAATTTTGAACTGGATTCAAATGGTTCTGATTTAGCATTGACTGCAAGAGGTAAAATATCATTCCAAGAGAGACCATGGGACAGGAACAGAGGCCGTTTTCAAGAAAAGCAGAAAGGTATGACACCTCCTGATTCTTATGTTAAGAGAAATATTGAATGTGATTATTGTGGAAAACCTGGACATCTGGCTAAAGATTGCTATAAAAGAAAGAATCATGAATCAAATCAAAGACATAGAAGGCATAACGGAAATTTCATAAACAGAGACACTTCAGTTACTGATGGATTTAAAAATCTTAAGTTGTTTCTTTCTAATGCTGCATTTTCTGCTGAAACTGATGATGAGAATGCTTCGTTCATATATTCTGGTGCATCGGCATATATGACTTGTAATAAAGAATGGTATGATAAATATTATGAGAAAACTGATGGCACACACATTTACCTAAGAGATAACATGTCACTTAAAGTCCAAGGCTATGGCTTAATAAGTATGTACTTACCTAATGGAAAAATGAGACAGATTCATGATGTGATGTATGTACCTACTATCAAAAATAATTTGATATATGTTTCCACTATCACTGATAATCATTTAAAAGTGGAATTTGGTAAATTGGGGTGTATTGAGAAAGATGTTTAGGACCACTACAGGGTTGTTTCCATAGGTACCAGGGTTGGAGGATTGTATAAATTGGATGTGACGATGAGGCGTCATGTTGCATTGACATCCAAAGAGACATCGACAGCAGAGTTATGGCATCACAAGTATGGGCACCTAAATTACAATGATTTATTGTTGTTTCAAAGAAAAACAATGGTTTAAGGTATTCCTGTTATGAAGTGTGAACATTTACCATGTGAAGCTTGTGCACTTGGTAAGCAGCATAGAGAGGAGTTTCCCGTTCATACCGAGAAACAAAAATATGATATACTTGAATTAATTCACACTGATGTATGTGGACCTATGCAAACTAGGTCTCTTGGTGGTACTTCCTACTTTGTTATTTTTATTGATGATAGATATAGGTATACCTGAGTCTATTTCATTTGAAGGAAAAGTGATATATTTGAATATTTTAAAGAATTTCAAACTATGATTGAAAAACAAACAGGTAAGTACATTAAAATACTCATATCTGATCAAGGGGGTGAATATAAGTCAGGCGCATTTAACAGCTAGTGTAAAGTTAATGGGATCCAACAACAGTTCACAGTACCTCATACCCCTCAGCAAAATGGTGTTGCTGAGAGATGGAATAGAACACTGGTGGAGTGTGCTCGTAGTATGCTTCAAGGTAAAAACCTTTCTAAGGTTTCTGGGCAGAAGCCATTAATACTATTGTTTATTAAATTAAACAACAATAATAAATGATTTATTTTGCAGAAGATTTTTTTATAGAGTCTTGCCAAAAAATTTCAAAAAATCTTGCAGTAGTATTTGAATCATAATTTTTTAAATGGTGGAAATGAATTCAGCACTATCAAAAATCTGTAAGACACCTAAAATCTTGAAGTTTGAAAACTGTAAAATCTCAGCCATATTTTATCAAAATCTTGACAAAATTTCAATAATTTTCAAAACAAATTATTAAAATTTTGTCAAGATTTTTTCAAGATTTATTGTATAAATTTCAAACAATAATAATAAATTAAATTAAACAAACGCACAACACACAGAAAATTCACAACAAGTGAGACAAATCTCACAAAAAAATACTTAATAATAACTTCACGATTGCATTACATTTTTATAGCATAGTGCCCTCACCTAATCCCCCTGAATTGGAGAAAACAAACCTAAATAGGTGGAACTAAACTCTAAATAAAATCTCTCATTCAACAACTCAAAACCAAATCTATTTCTGCATTAATCTAGATTATTCTCACATCCTCCCTTAATGGAGAAATGGATTTTCTACAACACCTAATTTACTTCTAAAAATTTCAAATTTGATTTTACCAAGAGGCTTAGTAAATATATCAGCCATATTATCCTTGGTATTACAAAATACTAATTCAATTTCATTTGACTCAATCTTCTCTCGTACAAAGTGGTATTGCAGCTCAACGTGTTTTGTTCTAGCATGGTATATTGGATTATGTGCAAATTTGATAGCAATTTGATTATCACAATTGATGCATGTTGAACCACTTTGTGCCTCTTCAAGATCTGCAAGAATTATCCGCAACCAAACAGCTTCACAGGTGGCATTGGTCAAAGCTTTGTACTCAGATTCTATTCATGATAAAGAAACAGTTGGATGTTTCTTACTACTCCAAGATATGACCCCTGATCCTATATGAAATGCATAGCCAGAGGTAGATCCTTTGTCATCTGGATTTCCTTCCCAATCTGAATCAGAAAAACCTGTCAGTGCAACATCAGATTCATCAGTATACATAATACCTAAATTGATTGTTCCTTTTAAGTATAGGAGAACTTTCTTTGCAGCATTACAATGATTTCCTGAAGGCTTAGCCATAAATTGACTAGAGATACTGACTGAGTATGCAATGTTTGGTTTGGTAGTGGTGAGATAGTTCAGACTTCCCACCAACTGACGATATAATGTTCCATCTGCCTCTTTAGTTCCATATTCTCTGTACAACTTTGCATTCTGTTCTAAGGGAGTTGACATAGCTTTGCAATCACTCATATTGAAATTTTTAAGAATTTCCTTTGTGTATTTTCTTTGAGTGATCATTTTTTTACCAGGCTTTCTCCATACCTCAATTCCTAAATAGTAATGCAATTCACCCAGATCTTTCATTTCAAATTCCCGAGACAACTGAATTTTAATTTCTTCAATTAACTTGTAAGCACTGCCTGTGATAATGAGACCATCCACATACAAAGATATTAAAGAAACATTTCCTTCTTCATCTTTCTTAACATACAAGTTAGGATCATTTTTTCTTTTCACAAACCCATTCTGAAGAAAGAAGGTATCAATCTTTACATATCATGATCTCGGTGCCTGTTTCAAACCAAATAAGGTTTTTCTTAACCTGCAGACTAGATGCTCCTGTCCCTGTTTGACAAACCCTTCAGGTTGAACCAAATAAACTTCTTCCTTTAAATCACCATTCAGAAAAGCAGATTTGACATCCAATTGATGTATATTCTGATTATGTTTTGTAGCTAAGGCAATCAGTAATCTAATTGTATTCAATTTAGCTACTAGTGCAAAAGTATCTTCATAATCAATTCCCTCCTTTTAAGCATATCCTTTTGCAACTAATCTTTCCTTAAATTTATCAATGTTACCATCTGCTTTAATTTAGATTTATATAATCACTTACTTCCAATTGGAACTTTGTTTTCAGGGAGTTCAACTAATTGCCATGTTTGATTTTTCATAAGAGAGGCATATTCATCATTCATAGCATTTCTCCATTGTTCATGTGCTTTAGCTTGTTCATAATCAACTGGTTCTACAACATTCATGATATTAGACATCAAGGCATAATCTCTATACCTTGCAGGAAGCTGGGTTTGTCGTGTTGACCTTCTTGGTGCTACAATACCTGTTGGAGTTCCATCCATGATTCTTCGACTTTGAGGTGAATCTTCCTCTCGTGATGAATAACTGCTGCTGGATGTGCTCATGCTACTCTTATTCTGATCTTGAACCTGTACTTATACCTGTTCCTGTTCCTGTTTAACCAAAGTATCAAGTTTTACATGATCATCATTAGATATATGCCATGCATCATTCTTTGTATCACTTTTATCAGCATGCTCATGAAACACCACATCTCGACTTGCAAACAGTTTATGTGAATTGGGATCAAACAATTTATATGCTTTCTGATCTGTACAATACCCAATAAGAACACACTTGATTGACTTTGCATCAAGATTTCTTCTGTTAGCCTTAGGAATATGTGCAAAGGCAGTACATCCAAAGACTCTTAAATGACTGACATCAGGTTCAAAACCATGAAGAATCTCAAAAGGAGTTTGAAAAGCTAATTGCTTAGTGGGACTTCGATTCTTCAAATAAACAGCAGAAGATTTGTCTATAGAGTCTTGCCAAAAATTTTCAAAAAATCTTACAGTAGTGTTTGAATCATACTTTTTTATATGGTGGAAATGAATTCAGCACTATCAAAAATCTGTAAGACACCTAAAATCTTGAAGTTTGAAAACTATAAAATCTCAGCCATATTTTATCAAAATCTTGACAAAATCATTTATACAATAATAAATGATTTAGTTTGCAAAAGATTTGTCTATAGAGTCTTGCCAAAAAATTTCAAAAAATCTTGCAGTAGTGTTTGAATCATACTTTTTTATATGGTGGAAATGAATTCAGCACAATCAAAAATCTGTAAGACACCTAAAATCTTGAAGTTTGAAAATTGTAAAATCTTAGTCATATTTTATCAAAATCTTGAAAAAATTTCAATAATTTTCAAAACAAATTTGCATAAATACAGGGTTACTCTGAATCAAATAGTTTGACATTGTTTTAAACATTGACTGTGGAGGATTTCTCTAACAAACGCACAAATTTTCAGGGACGGTAAGACTATAAAAAATTTCAGCAAAGATTTTTGAAAATCTTGGCTATATTTGTTAAACTTCAGTGTTTTGGGTGTCCTAAAAGTTTTTGATGGTGTTGAATGAATTTCTACCATAAAAAATGCAATTCAAACACTCCAAATACCTAATTTTTTTTTAAAAATTTACCAGATTTAGACAAAAAAACTGCAGTCATAACTATTCTATTATGTCGATAGACAACTCCTTTTGCTATCGGCTTTCCAACCATGCATTGAATGCCGTGCGAAATTGACACGGCGGCGACACCTTGCTACGTTTCCCAGAAGTTTGGACATTAAGATTTGGTAACTTCAGCAATTTTAAATTCATTAAAACAATTTATAATGTCAAACTTTATCATGCATTAATTTTATAATATCAAAATTTATAATTCCAACAGTATATTAATTTTTTTCTGTGGAAAATTATTACACCAATAACTTATATTTCCATGGACGATTTCTATGCATTTGAAGATTCACTGCTTTCACAGTAGAGGTGAATGAAAGATAAATGTGAGCCATGGAATATGCATGGAATATGCTTTCTCGGAAGAGGTGAATGAAACGATAAATGTGAGCCATGGAATAAACGGCATGAAAATTTGAATTTAATAGCTTATTTCATGTCAAGGGAGTAAAC
The DNA here is from genome assembly GCA_034641835.2 of Pinus albicaulis. Classification (NCBI taxonomy): domain Eukaryota; kingdom Viridiplantae; phylum Streptophyta; class Pinopsida; order Pinales; family Pinaceae; genus Pinus; species Pinus albicaulis. The sequence continues at coordinate 245,850,855 of CM076573.1, read as the reverse complement.
GGCATGAAAAATTGTATTCAACAGCTTCTTTCATGTCAAGGGAGAAGGAAATTTTTGAGAGGATTTCGAATTCAATATGCTAAAGTAGTTGTTTACGTTTTCCTTCTTTTATTTTCTTTTGCTCAGGCTTCATTGTGTTGATTTTCATTTATTTTTTGTTACCCAAATGGATTCCCTCATTGATCCTGCTCTTCTTCTAGGATTTTTCCCAATGGTATTAACCTGGCACTCTGTGATGGCTACCCTGGTAGCCCTGCTAATAGTTTGGCACCAGTTTACATATAGAAGGAAAAAAGGGTCCCTTCCAGGCCCATCAATAGTGCTTCCATTTGTAGGAGGTACTATTGGAATGGTGCAAAATCCAACTAAATTCTGGGAAGAACAAGTAGGGCTGCAAGAGGTGATGGATTGGCAGGAAACCTTCTTCTTGGTAAATTCATGGTGTTTTCTCATGATTCTGAGCTGTCCCACATGATATTTGCCAATGTGAGACCTGATGCTTTTCAAATGGTAGGACACCCATTTGGCAAAAATGTATTTGGAGAGCACAATCTTATCTTGATGTTCGGTGAAGAGCGCAAGGACCTCAGGTGGCGTTTCGCTCTGAACTTCACTCTCAAGGCGTTGGGATCATATGTGGAAATACAGGAGAATGCCATCCTCAAGCATATCAGAAAATGGTTGGAGACTACCTCTGAAAAACCAATAGTGTTGTGCCCTTTTTGTAGGGACATGAATTTGGAGGCCTCGCAGAATGTTTTCGTGGGTCCATACTTGAGTAAGCAAGCCAGAGAACAATTTAAAAGAGATTACACTATGGTCAATAACGGGGTCATAGCATTGCCAATCGATTTTCCTGGATTTGCATTCTATAAAGCTATACATGCAGTGTCTCATCTAGCTATGCTCATGAGAGCAAGAACATGATGGAGAATGGTGAGGAACCTGCTTGTCTAGTTGACTTTTGGATGGTTGAGACTGTAAAGGAAATTAAAGAGGCAGAGAGGACAGATGCCCCGAGACCTCCACATTCTGATGATACTGAAATTGGAGGATGTATTTTTGAATTTTTTTTTCTGCCCAAGATGTGTCTACAACTTCTTTTTTGTGGGCTATAACATTATTGGAATCGAACCCAGAAATTCTAGAGAAAGTCATAGAATAACAGATAAGAATCGGGCCTGATTTTAATGCACCCATTTCTCCAGAACAAATTTGAGAGATGAAATACACATAAATGGTAGTAAAAGAAGTTTTCAGATTCCGCCCGCTTGCAACAGTTGTGCCTCACATTGTTGCTGCTAATTTTCCCATAACAGAGAAGCATATGATTCCCAAAGGCTCAATAGTCTTTCCTTCTGTGTTTGAGTCATCATTTCAGGGCTGCTTTGAAGATTCTCATAGGTTTCACCCAGAGAGATTTTCTTCATCCCGTCAAGAGCATCAGATTTACAAATGAAACTGGCTTCCATTTCGAACAGGTTCTCATCAGTGCGTTGGACAAAGATATACTCTTAATAATCTCATGGTTTTCGTTGCTCTCTTTTCTACATTGGTAGAATGCAAGAGATGTAGGACTCCTGATTGTGATGAATTCTCTTATGTTCCTACAATTATCGCAAAGGATGATTGTCTTGTCATCCTCTCAAATAGGAAATATGGGGACATCAAAATATGAGGATGTCAGAATCAGTCAGTCATCTAGTTTTCGGCTGTTTTTTGTTTTTTGGTTAATGTTTATGTTTGTAGCTAGGTAGTATGATGTTTTACCTTTTTACTTATGACAAAGTTCAAATAGAGATAGTACAGAAAATTTCAATGTTGTACATAGAAAATAATTTTAGGTTACATGACTAGTACCAGTAAAAGACTAGTATTTGTTTTTTTGGGGGGAGGGGGGAGTGTTGTACATGAAAATAATTTTAGGTTACATGACTGGTACCGGTAAAAGACTAGTATTTGTTTTTTTTTGGGGGGAGAGGGGAGGAATGATACAGGATGTAAAAGGGAGGGATGTACTCTTCATTATATAAATATAAGAATGTGTGTGCTATTTTTTTTTATAAATTTAAAGTAGTTGTCTTTAGTGCGACTTTTTGAAGTTTCAGGTGCCAGAATCCGGTGAAACATTTTGAGGTAAAACCTTAGTTTTTTTTATTCAAACTGGTTTTTTGACTCTATATTTGGATTCAACACCCTCAAAAACCTCTAGGGCACTTCGATTGTGCAAAGTTAGCAATCAAACTTCTCCTTTCAATAAATTCCTATCAGAATTTAGAGAAATTACACCGTAAAAAGTCACCGTAAAAGCCTTCAAAAAGTTGCACTAAAGACTACTCGAAATGTAAAAGGGATGGTAAAAAAACAAGCTAAGGTATTTTTCATCATATTAATGAAAGAAAGTGTGTGTGTGTGTGTTTTTTTAAAGGAGTTAGTTTTGTTTCTCATAGTTCAAAGCACTTGGACCTCTTCATTCTGGAGAAATTATTTGATTAGCCTATGTATAAAATATCCATATTTGGATGGATGGGATGGCTCTGCATTTTATAAGCTCAGTGCTTGGCTCATTTCTCACTCCATTGAATTGATAGATCAATCATATAGATTTCATTAGTTTTCCTAGGCTTATTTCTTGCTTTGATTGTATCAACAGAAACATACTCAATGTATTCGCACAACTTGAAAGTTGCCACTTCATTGAATCCATAGACCATTCATATGGGTTCCATTAGTTTGCGCAGGAGAAAGATCTGTTTATTGCAAGGCTCGTTGTCTCCTCTGTTTATTTTGTCCACTACCTCTGTTTTTTGAGAAGTTGGAGAAGTTCTGTTGCACATTTTTTTTGTTGGTTTGTTTGGAATATGTATTACATATTTTTCTTTCTCTGTCGATATCCAAAAGATCTTTCCAAAATTAATGAAAGTCTTTTTTTTTTTTTGAAAAAGAAACGTGTTTTCTCATATCATTCATTCTTTCCATTACCATCATCAAACTGGAATGAATCATTCCAGATAGACATAACCAATTATTTTTGGGTACATTCTTGTTAAAATATGTAATTACTTCCCACATGCATTGTTAGACAATCAGTTAAGTGAGTTAGTTGGGTTGAGTGATAGATATATTTGGTGAGTGAGTTAGAGAGTGAGTTAAGTGAGATTTGAGCAAGTTTAGTTATGTAATAGATGAGTGTGTGCATATCAAGCAATTTAGGTTAAATACCCTTCCCCGAGATCATTGTATTCGGTGTGATTGAGAATGATTGAAGTTCGTTGATTAATAGAAGATCCACAACTCGTTTGTGTTTCATATGTAAAATACTTGTGTTATTATGTGATTGAATCCTTTTCCTATCCAACAAATTGGTATCAGAGCTGAGGAAGGATCAGAAGATCCGTGGGCAAGCAGAGCCAAAGAAGAAGGCAAAGAGCAGAAGGCCGAAAAAAAAAAAAAATTAATTTGAAAATGCGGAGGTCTGCATGTTTTTCAGTGCAGCAAACACGGAGGTCCGTAACTTTTCCTTTGAAAAACTGTGGAGATTTCATAAAACTTACGTTTCTTGAGATATAGTGTTTATTCTGCAGTTTATTTGCTTCAGGGGTGTGGAATAGAGTTTAGAATTTCAGTGGTTGACAAATATGAGCGGAAAGTCAACGTACATCTTAAAATTCCCTGAGAGAATATTATTTGAAGCAAAATGGCCACATCAAGTTTTCAGCCACAAATTCCTTCTTTCACTGGGAAATATTATGATGTGTGGGATATTAAAATGGAGACCATGTTAAAATCGCATGATGTTTGGGATCATGTTAAGTTTGGGTTTGCATAACCTTAGAACAACGCAAAAGAACGAGCCCTCAGTAATGCAGACAAGGAACAATGGAAGAAAGACAAGAGGAAGAATGCACAAGCATTTCTTCTTATCCAGTAGGGAGTGGACCAAACAATGTTCCAGAAGATAATGATAACTTCTTTAGAAAAGGAAGCATAGGAAACTTTGGTGACAAGCTATCAAGGTATGGCCAAAGTCAATATTATTAAATTGCAAAATACTAGGAGAGATTTTCAAAGTCTGCAGATGAAGGAGACAGAGGACATTGATTCGTTCATGAATAGGGTCATGTATGTCTTCAATCAATTAAAAATCTATGGTGAAGACATTAAATATCGAACAGTGATTGAGAAGGTTCGTAGATATTTGTCTACCAATTTTGATGTTGTGGTAGCAGCCATAGAAGAAACGAAGGATTTGGAAAAACTGACAGTTGATGAGTTGATGGGATCACTTCTATCGCATGATGCAATGATAGACATAAATAAGGATTCCACTTTAGAAACTGCCTTCAAAAGTCAAGTTTAGATTTCAAGAGGTCGAGGCAGAGATCGATTGAGAGGTAGAGGACAAGGCGGAATCTATGGTGGTCAGAGAGATGGCCGAGAAGAGCATGAGCATCAAAGTGGAAGCAACAGTAGCAGAATCTTTCACGACAATCAAAGTTTTGACAAATCAGAGTTGAAATGTTATTATTGCAATAAATTTGGTCATTATGCTCGTGATTGTAGGAATAAGATATTTGATCAAGGAAATCGAAGAGCTAATGTTAGTATAGAGAATACTAACTCTATGTTCCTAGCATGCAACACCATGCATGAATTGTCTGATAAGGTCTTGCTATTAGAAAGTGGTTGCAGTAACCACATGACAGGCAACAGGAATTTGGTTGCAAATTTGAATGAATTTGTGAAGACAGAGGTAAAGTTGGGGACTGATAAGATTGTGGATGTAGATGGCAAAGGAGTGGTCAACATTGTGACTAAGAAGGGGGATCCAAATACCATAGCAGAGGTATATTATGTTCCTAGACTCAAACACAATTTAATAAGTGTTGTTCATTTGACACAGAAAGGATAAAAAGTTATCTTTCAGGGGCAATAGTGTGTTATTTATGACAAATACCCTAGCAAGCAGCTGATTGCAAAGGTGCAGATGACGAGGAATAGACTCTTTCCTCTAATTATGAACTACAATGATTAGGTTAGTTCTTTTACAGCTACATGTTCTAATGATTATTGTTATGGCACTTTCGGTTTGGACACTTGCATTTTTCTGATTTAAGATTGTTGCAGTAGAAACACATGGTCAGAGGTTTACCTCCCATCAAAGAATCTACTAGCACTTGTGAGTGTTGCATCTTGGAAAATCAACACCGTGAAAGTTTTCCGAAAGGAGTTTCTTACAGAGAAAAGAACCCACTTGAGTTGGTGCATACTAACTTGTGTGAACCTATGAGGACACAGTTGATTGGTGGAAGTTGTTACTTCCTCACTTTTATTGATGACTATAGAAGAAAGAGTTGGGTTTACTTTTTGAATTAGAAGTCTAAAACTTTCACAAATTTCAAAGAGTTCAAAGCCTTAGTAGAGAACCAAAGTGATCTGAAAATCAAGATATTGAGATCAGATCATGGTGGAGAATATGCTTCGAAGGCATTCCATGAGTACTGCAAACAACATGGAATTATAAGACAGTCTAAAACTAGATACACATTGAAGCAGAATGGTGTAACAGAGAGAAAGAATAGAAAAATCATGAACATGACAAGGAGCATGTTGAAAGCAAGACACTTTTGTAATGAGTATTGGGTAGAAGCAGTTGCATGTGTTGTTTATGTGATAAATAGATCTCCTACAAAGAGTGTGATGAACAGAGCACCAAAAGAAGGATGGTCGAGTATGTCATGCAATGTATCTCATTTCATAGTTTTTGGATGTGTAGCCCATGCACATGTGCCTAAGAAAGTAAGAGGAAAATTAGATGATCAAAGTGAAAAATGCATATTTACTGGTTATAGTGAGCAGTCAAAAGCTTAAAAATTGTATAACCCTGTCACCAAGAAGACAATCATTAGAAGATATGTTGTGTTCAAAGAACAAGAGTCATGGAATGGGACAGTAGACACAACAACTGATGCATAAGTACCATTGATGGAAGAGGATGATGTAGCAAATAAGGAGTAGCAAAAATCAATAGAGAAGACACCAAATAAAGTCACACCAGTAAGGACTCCAAGATTTTCAGAGAAGCATGGATCTTCAAGCAGACCAACAGACCAGAATTCTCCAAGCATCCAATCAGGTAATGAATCAAGTGATGGTAAGAAAAAGATGAGAAGTCTAAAAGGTATCTATGATGATTTGGGATGTTATTTCAAATTTTTCATTATTGTCATTCCAACCATCTTCTTTTGAAGAAGCAATCAGAGATGAAAATTGGGTGCAATTCATGGATGAAGAGATGGATATAATTGAAAAGAATGATACATGGGATTTGGTTGATTTAACAAACGATAAAAATCTCATTGGTGTGAAGTGGGTGTACAAGACAAAGGTGAATGAGAAAGCTGAGATTGACATATTTAAAGAAAGACTTATAGCAAAAGGATTCTCATAGCAACCAGGAATATATTTTGGGGAAACATTTTCTCCAGTAGCCAGATTGGATACTGTAAGAGAAATTCTAGTGATAGCAGCTCAAAACAAGTGGAAAGCATATCATATGGATGTCAAATCAGCCTTCTTGAATGTAATTTTAGAAGAAGAAATATATGTGCGGCAACCTCTAGGTTATGAAATTGAAGGAAAAGAAGATAAATTTTATAGGTTGAAGAAAGCGCTCTATGGACTGAAGCAAGCACCTAGAGCATGGTATAGTAGAATCAAATGTTACATGATTAAGAATGGTTTTTTTAGAAGCAACATTGAGCCTACCTTATACACAAAGGTAAATGAGCATGGACAGAATTTGATTGTTTGCCTATATGCTGATGATAAGATTTTTACAGGTGATCTTGAGTTAGATGAATTTAAAGCAGCCATGATGCAATAATTTGAGATGACAGATCTTGGTCTCATGAAATATTTTCTTGGCATTGAATTTGAGCAATCTGAAAAATGAATTTTTATTTGCCAAAATAAATATGCCAGAGATTTGTTGAAAAGATTCTGGATGGATAATTGCAAACCTGTACCTACACCAGTTGCAAGAGGTACAAATTCAAGTAAGGATGGTGAAGGAGCAGATGTCAATCCAACTCTATTCAAAATATTTGTTGGAAGCCTCATGTATCTCACAGCTACATGACTATATATTATGCAAGGAGTGAGTTTGATTTTCAGATTTATGGAGACTCCAAAAGGCACACATTGGAGTGTTGGAAAAAGAATTATGAGATACATAGTAGGAACCAGAGATTATGGCATATTGTATGCAAGTACAGAAAAGAAAGAATTGATTGGATACAAAGATATTGATTTTGCAGGAAGTTTGGACTATCGGAAGAGCACATCCAATTATGTGTTTCATCTTGGTTCAGGTGTGATAGCATGGGTATCTAAGAAGCAACCTATCGTGACACTATCATCAGCAAAAACAAAATATGTAGCAGCAACTTCAGCCACATGTCAAGTAGTATGGTTAAGAAGAGTATTAGATGGACTCAAGCAGCAAAATCAAGGATCAACAATGATACACTATGACAAGACATCAGCAATTACACTATCCAAGAATAGTGTGTTTCATCAAAAGAGCAAGCATATTGATACTAGATATCATTTTATTAGAAAACTTGTGAGCAATGGAGAAGTTCACTTGAAGCCTTGTAAATCGAATGATCAATCTGGGCTGATATCTTTACAAAGCCATTAGCAGTATATTTGTTTGAGTTTCAAAAAATAAACTTGGATGTTGTAAGCCTAGCTGAGACATAGACCAGCAGGCATGTTTGAGTTTTCTTGAGTTATGTTTTAGTTTAGCGGTCGTAATTAAGGGGGAGTGTTCAAATATGCAATTACTTTCCGCATGCATTGTTAGACAATCAGTTAAGTGATTTAGTTGAGTTGAGTGATAGATATATTTGGTGAGTGAGTTAAGTGAGAGTTGATCAAGTTCATTTATGTAATAGATGAGTGTGTGCATGTCAAGCAATTTAGGTTAAATACCCTTCACCGAGTTCATTGTATTCAATGTGATTGAGAGTGATTGAAGTTCATTGATTAATAGAAGAGTCGTAGCTCATTTGTGTTTCATGTGTGAAATACTTGTGTTGTTGTGTGTTTGAATCCTCTGCCTATCCAACAATCCTGAAAGTTAAAATGTTTTCCACAACAAGAATTTTAACTTGAATACGTATCCTTCCGAGCAAGGGTACACATTGATCCTAGCGAACTTCCGAGCAACATTCTGCTTTTGAATTTGTTTTTCTAAATGCTTAGAAATTATTCTATTTGGATTCACAAACTTTACATCGCATTTGATAGAAAATATGAGCGGCAAGAGCAGGTCGCCATCAGCACCATCTCTTGTTGTAACGTATATTATAATTATCATTAAAACATAAGAATGTTCAATGATATTCGACTCAAGAACTTGCGAGGCGTCTTATATAGAAACTATAACAGGAAAACAATAATTATTTTAAAATTTTAAAATTATTAAAAAATACAAAACTAAAATATTATTAATTTAATTTTCAATTTATTTTTACAAAATTTTATGAGTTTATTCCAAAACACTGTGAAATGATATTTCATTTTTAACAATAAAAATTAAAATATATATAAAAATTAAATATCAACATATTTAAAAATTATTGTGGTCTCCCCAATGGCTTGCAACTCAAAAAAAATAGTGTATTGGGGGACTATGCTCGCCACTTTGTGGAGAGTATAATATTAAATGGACAGGGTGGAGTGGCTACCCCCATGCATGAATAAACATGATGAGTTATTGATAAACCAATTTCCATGGGTTGTAGCATTTCAGAGAATTGAGGGAGGCAAACGCTTCGGTTGCTGCAAGGTAAAGATAAAGGGAAATAGCTCGCGGCCTTAGAGAAGGCGACCTAGCATGGTGCTAGTGAGAGTTTGGAGAGTTGGGAAATTTCCTTCTAGAACCCACCAAAGAGATTTTGGAGAGAATTGCAATAATATTGACCCTATTAGTAAGCTACATGGGTGAGAGCTTGGAATTGGAGCTTAGGGTTTTGAGGATATGAAGCCTGCAAGAAGTTGGTAGCTCTCCCATAGAAGACAATGGTTTCTTAATTGTTAGGAAAGTTATAATTTCATAGAAAACCTAGGAGATGTCAAATGTGTATAGAGGAGCTAGTGTGTGTTCTGAGAAAGAATGGATGCTAGATTGGGTCACATCGAGTGCCATATCCAATGTGTTCCTGATCCCTCAGCTCCTCTAGGATCCAATGCTAGAGATATGGCCATGTTACATCCCAGACTCTTAATTTCTTGCATGATAGTTGGTAGTTTTTTTCTTTATAATTTGATAGTAGATACTTTAATTATGATGAATTTCTTACGCCCCAAGGGTTATCTCAAGTGGTTGAGAGCCGAATGTGAAGAAACTAGTTGTTGTTGATGACAATTTCAACTCCCTTTGATTCCCTTGGGGCGAGGCTCTAATTATCAAGGGTGGCAGTCATGTTTAAATTGGTTAGCTATATAATTTATTTGGTTGACATAATTTTGTGAGACAATAAAACTTTAACTTGCAAAAAAAAATTAAACATTTCTCAATAATCCAAAAAGAGATTGAGAAAAAATACACCCAAAAAATATAGAATTTAAGTGTCTCTTTAAAGAAAGAAAAACCAAGACAAATTAAAAATCTAAACAAAGTGAACAAAATAACAAGAAAAACAAATATATCATATATTTAAACTACTTAAAGAAAAATCAAGACAAATTAAAAATCTAAACAGAGTGAACAAAATAACAATTAAGAAAAATAAATATATCATAAATATAAACTAAGTAAAGTTGACTTGAAATTACTTATTCAAAACATCATTATAAAATAAATGATTTCATGTGTCATAATTTCCTACATGTCTTCATCTTATTTCTTAAATATTTATGAAAATTTAAATTTAAACTAGCAATTGCACCTAATGTTGCAAAGGAAACAACGTAAGGAATAATGTCATTGGAGATATGTATATAGAATGTATAATGTTTGAAATGGAGATTGCATTTTCATGGTTGAAAATAAATATGGCAATTTATTTCTATTACGTGAAATTTTAAGAATGTACAATGTTTGAAATGTAATTTTGAAGAGTGTGCAATTGTAGAAATGTACATTGCATGTTAGTAATTTGCAATGAAATTGTATTTTTTGTAAAAGATTACAAGTACATCATGAAGAGGATGATTGATGCTGAGGTTGGTGATATGCTAATGTAGTAAGGAACCTGCAAAGAAAGATTTTTTTTTGGAGAAATTAGAGGAATATATATTTATTTGAAAATGTAGAATAACTTGTTGAAGTTGACTTCAATGAGGTTTTGTGTGAATTCAATTGGAGAGAAATTATAATGATTGGAATTGATGTTACCTGTAATGTGTGATTGGGAACGTTTAGTCGTAGATGCAGGTCGATCGATGGCAGACTGAACACCATTGGAGATTTATTCGGAATTGCAGATGCCTATTTCTGGATTGCCATTTTTCTCTTGCTTTTCTCATTTTATCTCATTCGTGTATGTGGATTATACGTTTGATAGTGGATTTTATTTTAAGTAATAAATCTATCGTTGGTTGCAGTCTGTATAGTGGCACATTTGGATTTCTGACTGGCAAGAATATTTTCTCTATATCCTGCAATGAATGAATTGTTGCATCTACCTCTGTGATGTAGTTATGTAGTTGCGATATGAGGGAGTCCATCTGTTTTGTTTCAAAACAAAGAAACTGTTAGATGAAAATAGGTAAGCATTATATCAAGAATGTATATTTTGAATCATTTATTAATAATCAGTAAATCATGTTAATGTTAGTAGGTAGAAATGTTGTGTGTTTAAAATTTGATAGATTTGATAATATTTGGAAACCTTTAAGAGATTCTATAAATAGAATGCAGTGGTTTTGTAGCTGTGATTTCTTTGAGTCGATATGTTCTGTGTCAAAAGATAGAAAATGTTAGAAGCAAATAGTTAAGAAATATATAACGAATTTAATAATGTAAACTATGTATTAATAATGAGTAAATTAAGTTGTTGGTAATAGGTAGAAATGATACGCTATGAAAGAAATATGGAGTTGATGATATGTGGAAACCTTTTGGAGATGTTAACATATGGAATGTATTTGGTCATCTGTAGCAGACATTGAACGGAGATGTTCTTCTGCTTGTTTTCTGCGAGCAATATTTTTGTTGTCTTTCATTTTCATGAAACGGTCGAAACTGAATGCAAGGCAAATTCAGAGATTCTGTAGTGAAGGGACTCTTGAAATTGTTGTGAACGTGAGGCCTTGTCGTTCGGTTTTTCCAATGTCTATCATTGCCTGTGGCAGATTCATAACTTGAGATTTATGTATATTCAAAGCCCAAACCATTTTTAGTGGAATTTGCATACGACCATTTCTTTTTATTGCAGGAATCGGCAAGTGAGTGGGGTTTGTTTCATCCCAAGCGGGCCCGGTGTATTTTGAAAATTCAACGACTACAAATGTTGGAAGTTGTGGAGGTGAAGTTACTTCTTTGTAGAATATGGATTTGATTTCCCAGAGGGAACCATTAACAAGCCCTGCTAAAACCCAAAGGTTGGAATTCAACATTACTTTTCCCCTTTGCAAAGGTAGACAATTCGCTCTAATTGCTCTTCGTTTGAAGAGAATGTAGAGTATGTGGTGTCGTCTTCTGCAATTGATCTTGCAACTGGAGTGTTTAAAGATTTGATCATTTTCTTGTTATGGTCCAATGTTTGAGCGTTTGTTGGAAATAGACGTATAGAATCATGGAAATACTGTATTTCATCTGCAGATAAGAAAGAGTTTGTTCGCGTCATAAGGATGTTGTAGTCCTCAATTGTTGGATTTGCATTTCTAATGTTTTGGAGGACGTTTCTGAAAAGAACTTGAGAACTGCTTTGACCTTGTTGACGAAATATTTTATCCAATGTGATGACTGTTGTGAATGTGTTCCACATTGCGGTTCCATGACTTGTCCCTGCATATAGTGGTATGTCTTGGATGGGTGGTAATTGGCCGAGATCACTGACTAATATAATCGAACAACCACCGAACGGTAAGCTTCTCTTTAATGGAAATGCCTCACGAAGCCATTCATCAATCTGCTAAAGAAGCTTAGGTCTGATGAAGCTCATTTCATCGATTAGTATGTACCTAATATGCTTAAGTTGTTCTTGAAATTTTGCAAGAGCACTACCTTCTAATGGAGTGAGATCTTTTATTGGAAGGTGGAGAGCAGAATGGATTGTAGATGCTTGTATGTTGAATGCTGCAACAACTGTAGGGGCTAGGAGCATGATTGGTGAAGGTTCTAAGCCAACAAGTGCTATGAGAATTTCTCTGATGCAATTTATAAGAAGGGATTTCCCAATTCCAGCAGTGCCTTGTATTATCATTCGCAGAGCAGGTAAGATATCCTTCTTAATGGAGTTAGCACGAATAATATCCAGAGCTTTTTTTTCATTGAAGATAATGAGCTAAGGCACATTAGAGTATCTGTATTTGTTTGAATAATGCAATGGACAGAGCGATTATTCTCAATGAAATGTGCGCCTATTTCTTGAAGATGCATTGGAATAGTTGTATCATTCCAGTTATGGCTGTCATCAAAACCACGAAGACCAAGCATTTGAATGTCATTTATGAGCAATTTGTCTGTAGGGTACAATTGAGAGAGTAATTCCGATTCGTTTAGGTCCATGGTTTCTGGAGGATGGAATTCGTCAGTAGTTGTGTTATCATTTGCAGGAGGATCGATATCAGATAGTGTCCAGTGTTGATGCCACAGTTTGTAAAATGGACGAAATGCTTGCCAATTTCTGATAAATTCTTCAGCAGAATTTCCTATGTCACTCGTGATATGGCGAAATGGTTTGTAAATCATAAGTTCAATTCTACAAAAGTCAGCATAAGAAGAGTTGGTCATTCATGGAATTGAGGATTAGCGTGGTATGATACGAAGAATTTCTTGTTGGGTTCTTTGTTTCCATTTGTTTGTCTTACGACGGGGATCATATGATCATGATCTTGCTATTTCTATAAGTGATGTGGATTGTAAGGGAGATGGTCGATGGATGTATTTATCTATGGAGTGTGGTGATGGAGGAGCGGTGGTGTTATTCTGTGGAAGGCGCATATATATTTGTTGGCTTACATTTAAAGGGAAGAAGGAGCGACTGCACAATGTTAGTGGTAATTTCTGTATCATATGACAGGTTTCTTGTGCTCCTATGTCACGATCAACAAGAGTTTCTTTAAGGAATTTTCGAAATGCAGATGTTGCTGGGTCAACATTGGGTGAAGCGAGTACAATTCTACGTAGCATGTCATGGAATGTTTCAGATTTTTTTTCTGCTTTGGATGCATATTTCGCAATATATTTTTGAACAGTGTGGATTGAGAGTACTGGTTGGAAATCAATGTTTGCACGCCAGATAGATAGGATGGTAGGGTTATCGGTATTTATTCAATCATCATTGTGAGCGGGAGTGTATGTTTTTTGGCCATTGGAGTCAATGAACAAGGAGGAATGTGCATGTAATTCCCAAGGTGCTTTATATCGGCATTCGAATGACGAGCTTTTTTTCCTCAGGCATGTGTTTTCAGTGCATTTTTTGTGCCTTTCAATGCAATTGATAAGTTGGACATAATCATTGAAAGGATTTTTTCTAAGAATATCTGACGTAGACAATAAGCAAGGGTCTTATACATTTGTTTGAGAAATTGGTTGGGTAGAAATTGTAGAAAGTCGAGGGTTCCAAGCTGATATGTATTTGTCGAAGAATTGTTTAGCACAATCAACGGCTTCTATGTTATCCCAATTAAGAGTCTCCATATCAGGTGCATTTTGTATCCAGAGGAAGCCATGGATGTGCGTTGATCCTCTATGTTGCCATTCATACCTGCGAAGGATGTTTTTTTTTTAGAAAATTTTGAAATAGAAGGAGCTTGATGTATAGGGAATTATGGAAGTAATGTGGTAGAGTAGATACCTATACCAGTAGTCTTTTGTTTGCAAGTGTTTCTCCAATATAACTTCACGAAATATTGTAAATATGTGGTGCATATATAGCGATGTTAAGTGGGGGTTAGAGATAATGTTATCATTTCTCCATTTGTGTTGTACTACAACATGAGGAGGTGGAATCCCTGGCATGATTGCATGAAGATCAGGCCATTTTGTATCAGCTGCACTTAATGTGAACAAGAACGTTGGGCAACCGAGTTGAGATATCATGTCTGTCAGTTCATTTTTAGCTTTGTGCCAAAAAGATCTTGTGCCACGTAGAGAGCTACCGAAGCGCATCACTTCTTCTACCAATTTGTTGTCTGGAAATTGTTGTAATCGAATGTTCAATTCTTGGATTGATGTTGGGAATCCATCTCCAATGTTTTTTTTTACAAAGAAGGAGGTTGTTGCTTGACTACGATGATGCATCATCATATTGTATATGTAGTAGCGGAAGCGAGGGTGCTTTTCGAATCTGTTATCATGGTAATGCAGAAGATGAAGTGCGTATTCATGTAATTGCACTGTCTTTATTCTTGGTTGATTAGGTAGTGCAGCTCCTGTGGGGAATAGCGTTGGGAAAGCCATAGAGAGTAGACCTTATGTTTTGTATTCATTGATTGGGGATAAGCTTATTGGTGGCCATTGGATTGTAGTAGCAGAATGGTGGTTGTATGATTGTAAATAATGCCGTATTTCTATTAGGTATAGTTGGAATGAATGATGATGTATGGTGTTGGTATTGGTCTATGGAATCTTCAGTAAGGGAAATTGGTGTTTCGATAGACAGTTGGGAAGTTGGATCTGTGGTATTGGAATGGTGAAGGGATGAGGAGATATCGATTGGGAGTTCTGGTAAGGATCATAGTGCATTGTTATCAATGCAAACATTCCTATAGTAAGGATCATTTCTCAATTTGTATTCTAATGCGGTGAGAACTCGATGTCTACTTACAATGAAGTCATAAGCTTGATGGTCATTACTTTGATGGGTAACGATTAAAATATCCAAGTCTTCAACACGTCATGGAAACATGCATGTTATTTATGTAATGTCTTACGGAAAGAAAATTGTGTGGCCAGTGTATTTATACTGGACACCACGTGCATGTGTTACTTGGAGGATAGGGTTAACCCTAGCAATAAGAATTTCTTCTATTTGTGAAAGAGCAGCCAGGACAGGTGGTTGAGGACCAGGGTCCATGTTGTTTGCTAATGAGAAACGGTGAATTATTTCTTCAGCCATGCATCTATAGCAACAATATATTTGGTTCGACATCCGAATATGGATTCCAGGATAGGATTCAAGACAAATGGAGCAAGGTGATTTTGGTGCAAGCCTATCAATTTTTGCACGAAATTCACGTTGTGCAGCATTAATATGAATGTTTTTGAAATCATGTGTAATGGATGGAGGGGTTGAATGAGGTATGGATGAATTTGTTTGAGCATCATTATCATGAGCGTCGTTGAAATCATGTGGAATGGAGGATGGTGGCGAATCAGCTTTGGATGAATTTGGTGGAGTGGTTTGCTAAGAAGATGGTCGATTTGTAAAATGGGAAAGAGAATTTCTTTCAGAGTGAGAGTCGTTTGATGGTAATTGTGAATTTCCATCGTATGTTGTTGATGATAAATTTCGACTTTTCTTTTTCCTTTTGTTTGTTTCATAATCTTTGAGGGCTTTCTTAGCATGATAAGCTGCACGTCGACGTGCATTTATTTGTTCTTTATTTGTTGCATAGTATCTTCGTGCACGTTCATCATTAGAAGTAGTAGACATTCCGATAAGTTAATGCACCTACAGGAAAGAGAGATGGAGTGACAATGTTAGTTGGGAAGACAACAACTATGATATTTTATGGAAGGGGAAAAAAGAAATTGAATTTTACATTTTATTTTTGTTAATATATTATTAGCACAATGTGTTTGAAATCAAGTTTTAGTAATTTGTAGCTGTAGAGGTAGATAATAAGATGTGTAACGAGTTGATAACAATATGTTTGAGATTATATTTAAGTATTTTAAATATGTATATGAATGTAATTGGATATGTAATGTTTAAAGTTGGTTGATTTCTTAATAGGGAAAAAGTTAAAGTATTGTGAATTACCTTCAATGAAATTATATACAATTAGATGTTTTGTTCGAAGATATATGAGTAAAGAGTAAGAGATATGTTTGGAAAGGCATATGAAAGAATATTGTTTACAAACGTATTTTTAAAATAAGATAATACAAATTATAAATAAGGCAAGAGTACGTGTAATCATATTTATCTATGATATTGAGATTTTATTGATTGCTTGAAGGATGTTGTTGCATTCTGTTGAGAATTGCAAGCTCTCTTCTTTGATGATAACACATTTCAAGCGTGGTATGTCTCTAAATGTTTCTGTCTTCACTGATAGTGTGAAGATGTGGTCTGTCCACAGTGCTATGGAGACAATTTCCTTTATTACATCAAGATCCTCGGATAACAAATAGAAGTCCTTTGCATTAACTCCAAGAATTGTAGATGTTGCATCTTCAAAAGCAACTATTGAAAGCAATTGACCATTGTGATCTTGTACATCTATCTTTAGTAAGTATCTGTAATCACAGTCAGTTACTTCGGTGTTGCATTTAGGGAAATACCATGTCTTTGCATTCTTTGGAATAAGTTTCTGCATGCATTTTTTGCTATCAACAATAGATGGGCATGATAGGTAGTACAAATTGTCCATGTATACTTTTGTTATTGTCCCCTTGACTTGGTAGAATGCAAGTATATCTAAGGGGATGATATTGTAAATATCCGCAATCGTTATTTTCTTGGGTTGATGGCCAAAAAGGGTGAATATTTTTTTGTCAGTGGTGTAGAAATTGTAGTGGAACCTTCTTTTCTAAACCATGAATTTAGGATATTAGCCTCTTCGATGTCAGGATCTACAAGAATAATCGATCTTGTTGTAGTACCGACATTTTTCCCATTGAATTCAACAACACGAGCGGACTTGATTGCTATGATGGGATTATTTCCTGTAGCACATAAGTTGGAAATTTCTTTTGATACTCCATCAAAATTATCTCCCCAAAATATTGCATCCATGTTATATCCAGACATGTCTTCAAGATTTACTGTTTGTTTCGTAACTTCTGAGCCGTCTTTTCTATGTATGGTGCATGGATTGGAAATTCTAGTAACAATACCAAGAACATCAACAATTGAGTTGACATTTGTTTTTCTGATATCATTGATTGATTTTATATTGAAATGCACCGTTGGGTTGTATATTCTTTCGTTCGCAACATGATCAACTGTAGATGTAGCATTTTAAAAAATTTCCCACTCATTGTTTAAGTGGTTGTATTGTTTATTAGCCATTTTCACATTTCCTTTTGAGACAATGTACATATTTCCAACTTGGATCTTATCAAAGAAGGAATCAGCAACATTGTTGAAACATGTAATGTGTATTTCCCCACCTTTTGCATCATAGAGGTAAAAGCCAAACAGTTTACCAGGACCATATTGATTTTGAAATTGTCGAAGAGGTGTCTTTATTTGAACATATCCTTTTATGCACCAGTTTGAATGGTAAGGGTTTATTGCTTTGAATGGAATTTGGACTGGTGTAATGGATGCAGTAGGAATGTCTGAAACGGTGCAGTTCCTTTTCGACGAAGGTTGTTGTTTCGATGACGATGGATCTTCTTCTTGAGAAGTGATGGGGATACTCATATTTTTTGGAATACCAAATAAAGGTGCAGATGTAGTACAAATTTCAAAGTCTAGTAGCGTTATAGACCTACATGGTAAATGATAGTAATAAGAGCAATTGTTAGAGTGAAAAGTGATATGAAGGAAATATGTAAAGTTTAAGTAAAAATTTTGTAACAAACTTACATTGATGGACCAATACTTGACATAGTCTAATTTTTGACATGTATAATTGAACCTTTCTGAAGCAAGCTTCTTTCAACGAAGTCATTGTAAGTTATCGGAAGCATAAGGCGCTTCATATGTGTGCCATCAGAGATGGCAGTGCGGTATCGTATTGTTGAACTTTGCATTGATGTAATATGTTCAAGTTCAACGATTTGTAAAAATGGTTGAATATCACTTTTCCCTGAGAGCATGGAGGAAATAGCATTTTTAGTAAGCTTTGTTGCCATTTTCTGAAAAGGAAGATAAAAGAATAATTAAAATTGTTTATATGTCATTTTCAGTTAGATGTATAATTACGATTCCTGTAGAGCTACATGAGAAGTTAAAGAGAGATGAAGTGGAACATTATTAGGTAGATGTAAGTTAAAAATTAATAATGTATGTGATTTAAAAAAATATGCCTATATGTAAAACTAATGTTTTTCCTGGAAATCATGGATGAAGCTATAGTTATTGCTTGAAAAGTTAGTTTTTGTAAATTAATCTAAATTTTAATATATAAAAATTATGGATAATTTGTATATAAATATTAGTTAAATTAAAACTAATGATTATGTTGAATATGAAAAACTAAATCATAAAAATGTTGATGTTGTTAGAAAGAATGTTGTACAATACATAGGAAAATAATATTTCTTTAGTTTATTAATATGAAATTGTAATTATTATTCAAAGTCTCAAAATAAAATTTAGATTAAGTAATTCAACTAACATTGGACCTTAAGGATAAGCTAAAACTTAATCCAAATCTTAAGCTGTAATAAAGATAATGTTAAAGCTATATTTTAAAGTGATAGCTTATTTTCTGAATTTGGCATATAAAATGTTGAAACAATGAAAACAAAACTTAGGTTTTTGAAATTATAAAAATGTATGAAATTGATGTTTTGTCATCAATACATGTAATATTGAAATGTCATACCAACTATCATGTCTACATATAAAATTGAAATTTTGACCAAACTATCATATTTTTTCTCTCAAATATAGTATTCTCTCTAATGTAGTAATGGTTATTTGAGGATGGCAGTAGGCAGGCAAAGCCCATTGAAATAGGAGACATTACTCTTTAACAATATAGAGACAAAATCCATAATTCATAAATATAGAAGTCATTATTGGTTTTCAAAATCCATAAATATGGAAGACATTATTGTTTTTCAAATTCTATAAATATGGAAGACATTATTGGTTTTCAATAAAGATAAATGATACCACAAAATTCCCAGCATCCTTCCTTTTCTTTTCATCTCATAAAAAGTTGATCAATTGTAAAATGGCTTTGGAGAATTGGGAAGGATAAATCTTTGGAAGCATAAGTAAGCGAAGGTGTCTTATATCAGGTTTACCGAAGTATAAAAATGGCAGTCAAAGGAAAGATTTCAAAGTACAGCACTTCCTAATAACTTGGTTTAAAAGAATTGATCCAATTCACTACTATCTTAATGTTCACTTAGTTGAACCTCAAAAGAATATTGTTTAGCTTGCATTCTACAAGGATCATTCCCACCTAAGAATTTATAAAGTTATTGCAAAGGCAAGGTTACCTTTGTGATCACTGATAATGCATACTCTATAGCACCCACTGCTGTAAAGTTTATTTCTTTTCAAAGTTTATGATTGTTTGCAAACACACCAAACAGAGACTTAATTGTTATTTGAGAATGGTACTTCTCCAAATAAAATCAGTTGATGTTAAGTTTTTTATCGTTTCTTAATAAACTGAATCTTTGTTTTCACTCATATATGCCTTGGATTTTTGACTAATAAGTCTTTTAATTTAATATTTTATATTAGCGAGGTCTGAGTTGGCCAAAGTACATATGTATAAATGTTATTGTGGCCTTTTTGATTTTGTCAGAGTTGAACTACTTTTAAAGAGATTAACATTACACTTGTTTAAAACTATAGTAAATTGTAAATGTAAACTGCCACATACTTCGGATAGTGATAGTATCCCTTGAACTAACAACTGTTTGGTCCAATGAATCCTCTTTTTTTGGAGGTTCTCCCAAGTCAATAGTTCTTGGAGGACATATATGGATCCCCTATTTTAATACCCTGCAGGTGGAATAGTCCTTTTGCATGTAGACAAATAATTAGAGTGATTGCCATTTGAATAGTTTTTCAATCACAGGTTTTTGCAGGTCTAGACAGTTAGGGTTTTGGATCATGATGATAATTCAATGGGGGCTCCAGAGAATTCAGTTGTTTAAACTGCAGAGGCATCACAGTGAATGGGGTCTCCAGGCAATTCTGATACTGAAACTGCAGAGGCATCACAATCAATGGGGTCTCCAGGCAATTCAGTTGCTGAAATTACAGAGGCATCACAATCAATGGGGCCTGCAGGCAATCTAGTTGCTGAAACTACAGAGACATTACAAGATGCGGACTGCTTACCTTGCAGTAAGAAATCCCCAGCTGGTAAAGAAGAGGCCTCTCATAACTTAGACAAAGGTACTGATTATATGGGAATTTATAGTTCCAAGTACAAGCTTCCAGGGTCATTTGAAAATGCCCCCGCTTCAACATTTGAAGGCATACAAGCAGCTAAGGTGGAAGAATTGGTGGAAAAAATTCCCACTGTAAGATTGGAGAGTCCATTTGAGTGTATTGAGGAGGAGAAAGTTCCCATAGTAGAATTGGGGAGTTCATTTGAGTGTATTGAGGAGGAGAAAGTTCCCATAGTAGAATTGGGGAGTTCATTTGAGTGTATTAAGGAGGAGGATGGTCTTGTTAAAAATGCTTATGCTGATTCAAGAGAGACTTCTTCTGTTATTGATGTCTCCGGGAAACATCATACTAAAATTTTTGCTGCCTCTGGGCAACAACATAATTCTGAAAAATTTTATGTTGTCTCATCACCAAAGGAGACTCAGAAAAGTATAATTGCATCAATGCAAGTTTTTGGGAAGGCAAGCCATTTGGATTCCTTAAAGAGCCAGCATTCAGTGCCACTGGAAACATGTCAAGCATCTGTTAGTTCACAGGATGTGTTGGATAAACCATCATATCAAAGTATAATTGCATCAATGCAAGTTTTTGGGAAGGAAAATTGTAGGGATTCTTTAAAGAGCCAGAGTCTAGTTCCTGTGGAAGTATGTCAAGCATCTGTTAGTTCACAGGATGTGTTGGATAAACCATCAGATCAAAGTATAATTGCATCAAGGGCCCTTGTAAGCATGTAGGCCAGCAAAGTCTCTAACCAGAACATTTGAAATTATTCTAGAAGTTGGTTGTGTTGATTTAATTTCTTAGAAGAATTGAGCACTAAAGCAGAGGATATGAATGATGGTTTGTATATAATACTTGTGAGGTGTGTTTTTAATTGTTTAGTTGAAATTTTATTTTTATTTTTATAAATTTGAGGAGGAGACAGATTTGACACTCCTTTCATACTATTTTTTCACAAATTTAACTAAGGCAATTTCATAGTCTAATAAAAAAAAAAAGGTTGAGGAATGTTGATAAATTTTGATGAATGTGGTAATATTATAAATTTAGTTACTCAATATATAAGTTAATTAAGATTAGAATTATAATAAATGTTACTATATTATAAATTTCTAGTGTTAGAATTCGATGTAATATTGAATTTAATTGTATTTGTCTGTTAATATGCTCTCAAAATTGACCTGCGGGATTGAGTTAGTTACTCAATCTTCAGGGGTTCCACTCCAGGATTGAGGGTTTCTACTAACCAGTATTGACTTGCCAGGATTAGATCTGCAGGATTGAGTTACATACTGAATCTGCAGGGGTTCCACTGACCCAATATCAGGATACTGTGGACAGTAATGATGTAATCCCCATTCACGATCACTTTTATGTGTATATGGTGCAGATGCATCTTATATTTCAATTTTTTTATAAAAAATTATTTAAATTATCTACATAAAGTAACATAACAATAGCTGAAGCCACAAACGGGAAGGTCAGAAAGAGATGCCATGTGTCTTTTGACTTATTCCAACTTAACTGTACATTCAATCCAATCCTCACTTCTCCCTCCTATCCTCACCAGGTTGAGGCTCTATTTTCTAAAGGCTGGGTTAATATACAAACAGAAAAGAATTAACAAACATATTAACCATTCTAATGCATTCCTTGACCTCTGTACTACTTCAATTCTATGAGTAGAGATTATGGCATTTCACCCAAATCAGACCATTATGCTTGTATGGTTGACCTCTTAGGCCGTGATGGACTTCTGACAAAGTTTCTCAGTAGCAATTTCCTTGATTGCAAATATATTGCCATGGTGGTGTATATGCCTAGCACGCCACACCAGGGAACAAGACACGGATGGAAATCCGCCATTTTTTGGTAATTCTCAGATGGAGTTGTTGCAGAACATTGTGACATCTAATGGTCTGAAATTTCCAGTTAATATTGTTGGAGAACTTCTTCCTGATTGCATTGATTTATGTAAAAAGCTGTTGCGTCGAAATCCAATAGAGCGATTGTCATTTGAAGAGTTTTTCAATCACAGGTTTTTGTAGGTCCAGACAGTTAGGGTTTTGGATCAGGATGATAATTCAATGGGGGCTCCAAAGAATTTAGTTGTTGAAACTGCAAAGGCATCATAGTCAATGGGGTCAATTCCGATACTGAAACTGCAGAGGCATCACAATCAATGGGGTCTCCAGGCAATTCAGTTGCTGAAATTACAGAGGCATCACAATCAATGCCGCCTGTAAGAAATCTAGTTGTTGAAACTGCAGAGACATTACAAGATGCAGACTGCTTACCCTGCAGTAATAAATCCCCAACTGGTAAAGAAGAGGCCTCTCATAACTTAGACAGAGGTACTGATTATATGGGAATTTATAGTTTCAAGTACAAGCTTCCAGGGTCATTTGAAAATGCCCCAGCTTCAACATTTGAAGGCATACAAGCAGCTAAGGTGGAAGAATTGGTGGACAAAATTCCCACTGTAAGATTGGAGAGTCCATTTGAGTGTATTGAGGAGGATAAAGTTCCCATAGTAGAATTGGGGAGTTCATTTGAGTGTATTGAGGAGGAGAAAGTTCCCATAGTAGAATTGGGGAGTTCATTTGAGTGTATTAAGGAGGAGGATGGTCTTGTTAAAAATGCTCATGTTGATTCAAGAGAGACTTCTTCTGTTATTGATGTCTCCAAGCAACATCATACTAAAATTTTTGCTGCCTCTGGGCAACAACATAATTCTGAAAAAAAAATTGTTATCTCATCACCAAAGGAGACTCAGAAAAGTATAATTGCATCAATGCAAGTTTTTGGGAAGGCAATTTGTTTGGATTCCTTAAAGAGCCAGCGTTCAGTGCCACTGGAAACATTTCAAGCATTTGTTAGTTCACAGGATGTGTTGGATAAACCATCAGATCAAAGTATAATTGCATCAATGCAAGTTTTTGGGAAGGAAAATTGTAGGGATTCTTTAAAGAGCCAGAGTCCAGTGCCTGTGGAAGTATGTCAAGCATATGTTAGTTCACAGGATGTGTTGGATAAACCATTAGATCAAAGTATAATTGCATAAATGCAAGTTTTTGGGAAGGAAAATAGTAGGGATTCTTTAAAGAGCCAAAGTCCAGTGCCTCTGGAAGCATGTCAAGCATGAAATTCAGCAAGCTCTCAGGCCATCAAAAACAGCACCTTTAAAGTATAATAACTCAAACACACAGTAGTTATAACATTAAAACCCACAGTTTAAACATCAAAATTATAAGCATAAGGAATATCCTCAATAAACCTCAATCAAAACTGAAGCCAAAAGCTAGGTTTGCAATGTGGTGTTTCGCAATCCACTCAACAGTGACCTTTAAAGTGGGAATACCCATCGTTACAGGGGTTATGAACACCATACCTAACAGCGGTGACTAGCAGTAGAGGCAAACTCGAACATACTGCAGCAGTCAGCAGCACTCACACTCACAGGCAACGCAGGAGTCAGCAGCACTCACAGGCAACGCAGCAGTCAGCAGCACTCGCTCAGCAGCAAGTTTCTTCAGTTCAGTTCTTCACTGTAACAGACAACAGGAAATGAGATAGATAACAATGAATAAACGAAAGAGATTTAAAAGACAATCTCAAAACTACCAGAACAAACTAATAAATACCACTGTTGTTGATTCTTCCAACTGCGGCTACAGCTCTCCCTCCTCATTCTTCCAGCTGCCCCTTCTCTGCAGCAAATGCGCCTCTGCAACACATGACTGACTAATTAATGTTGAAAATTCCATATTAAGGTTTTGGGTTATGTTTTTTTTTTTAACTGTTTTATATCTACGGCTCACCTTTCTTCAATCGTCTAACAACACATCTGACGATCACCAATTGTACACATAGGCAGGTAGCAAAGTTGTTTTCAAATAAATACGCCTTACGGCGTAATAATAAAAAATATAACAATCATTTTTTTACCACAATATAAATTCAATTAATTAATTTAAATATGTATAAATATTTGAACAACGCGTTATGAAAAAAAAATATCATAAAAAAGTTTAATTTAAATTCAATTCAATTTAAAATCATAAAATCCTAAAAATTTCAATTCAAATAAAATTCGAATACATTTCAAGTGGGTGACGAAAAGTCAAGACCCACCACAATTACTTACAGCCCAAAAAAATTGGGAAGAAAAAGACCAGCATTCTTCAACGTAATCTTCACCATTTCATTTTCCATTTTATGCAAGCCTGCATGTAAACTAATAGGTCAAACTAATGAATATCCTCCCATAGCTAATAACATTTGGTGCTACTTAATTTTCCATGTATTTCATGGATTGAAAGAGTGTATTTAAGACTATGGTGTGTTCAACTAGAGGATTCATAAGATAGCTAGTATTATTCTAGACAGAATTTAATAGTACGCCCACTTTATGTCATAGTACAGTTTTTTCTCTCATGCACGTGCATATCAAGGTTTTTATAGAAATTTTTTATTCCTTTAATAAGCATGGTTAGTTAACTTTTTGGATCTATTCATGGT
Organism: Pinus albicaulis; assembly: GCA_034641835.2. Classification (NCBI taxonomy): domain Eukaryota; kingdom Viridiplantae; phylum Streptophyta; class Pinopsida; order Pinales; family Pinaceae; genus Pinus; species Pinus albicaulis. The sequence goes on along the minus strand of CM076573.1, from coordinate 245,825,893 downwards.
TTCTTTTTTTAGGCACGTCTAAAATATTTATTGATTTTCAGTTTCTTCCTATAACATTGTGAAATGATATTTTATTTTTCATATTAAAAATTAAATATCAATATTTTTTAAATTAAGATTTTTATTGTAATTTAAAAAAATACATTATCTCTCCATTGAGTACAATTTGAGGAATATAGTGGATTGGGGACTGTGCATGTTACTTTGGAGAGAGGGTCACATTAAATGGAGGGGTGGTGTGGCCACCCCATGCATGAATAAACATGTGAGTTATTGATAATTCAATTATTATGGGTTGTAGCATTAATTGAGGGAGGTCAATGCTTTCGACTACAAGACAAATATGAAGAGAAATAGCTCAAGGCCTTGGCGAAGATGGTCTAGCTTGGTGCTAGTGAGAGTTTGCAAAGTTGGGAAAAAATTATCTAGAACCCATGGGAGAGATTTTGGAGAGAATTGCAATAATATTGACCCTATTAGTAAGTTGCTTGGGTGAGAGATTAGTATTGGAGCTTAGGGATTAAAGGATACGGAAGCTTGCAAGTGCAGTTGGCATCTCTCCCATAGAACACAATGGTTTCCCAGGAACTCTTAAATAAAATTCAGTGTAGGTGTCTTCTCCAGTAACAGAACCTTGGTGGGTAAAGGCTATCACTAAATGCACAACCTTGAACTCTTCTTGCAATCTTGATAATTTATGTGCATGAATTCTGCCTATAATTTGGTATGGATGTACTCTGATAATTCTCATAGGTCTAGCAATAATTTTGTATCTTTTTCTTAGTCTAAATAGTTGGGTGGTGTCCCTGCATTGTGGTATTTTTTCATATCAAACTACTATACCATGTATATATCAGTGCTACCTTTTCACCTATTATTGGATGTAACTATTCTTGGGTTGAGTTCTGATTGTCCCGTGCTACCACATTTTAGTCTTATCTCTAATCTTGTGTTTTTTAACCTCTACATTAAACCTTCTATCATAATTCGCACCTATGTTGACACTAGTTATAGAAACTTGACAATCCATATACCATGCCAAAGGATGAGAAACTAGTGTGAGGGGCAGGCGACGACCTCCAGGGGAAAAATTGAGCCTATTAGCAGGCCCAAGATATTGTTGAAACTTATCATTCGGTCATCCCCCCTTCAACGTGAAATGAAATTTTCATTTGGAAACCCTCGCTGCTATGGAAAAACATGCTTTCTCAAACCTTGAGATTATGAAAGAAGTGGGAGGAGGAAATAGTATTTCGATGCTATATCACTATACTAGCAAATGAAAACCATGTTGGGCAGGGCGTTCACAGAAAAATAGGAGGAAAGATATAATGTATTTTCAAGCTTGGGAGATGTAAAATGTGTGTAGAGGAGTTAGTGGGTGTGCTTAGAAAGAATGGATGCTAGACCGGGTCACATCGAGTGCCATATTGATCTAGGTGGATATTGGTGGCCACCCGCCTATTCCACTTGGGGCCCCACCACTACCTCTTTCAATTTTTTAGTTTCGGCACTACTTACTATTTTTAGCAATTTTTCGGGTCCTGAACTTCTAGAGCCGTTCTGAGGCCCTAAACGACATTTTTTGGGAAAATCATTCACCCATGTTGCTCACATCAAAATTTGTAGTCCTCGATAGATGTTTCTAACGAGGTATGGTTTGCATAAAACGGAGATTGTATGCCAAAGTTACGTCCCTGGAAATTTGAAACATCAATTTACCCAAAAAAGGCCCATAGTTTTGGCCCTTCATCTCCTAGGGTTAGGGTTTTGGATGTTTAGGGTTTTACATTGTTTCTAAATAATAAATAGGCCCTCAAGCCTCATTGTAACTCAGTTCAGAGGCCTATAGCTGCCACATCTCTTCTCAGAGATAAGCTACTAGCACCCTAGCTAGTTTATTTCCATTCTATCTGTAAGTAAATTTCAGTTCTTTGATATTAATGAAATGAAGTGTTATTTCCACTGCATCTTTGTATTTATGGTTACATGTGTATTTTTTTGCATTCCTGCATATATCCGAATCAGTGGTATCAGATCAGTCTGTTTTTTCTCGATCGTTCTTTGCATGTCCACAACGAGGTTGGGGTATAAGGAGTTAGGGCTCGATCTGGTTGAACCTTTGCAAGATCGGCCTCACAAACCCTGATAGCCACCCATGAGGGATGAAAATAAATATGAGGGAGTAGGAGATCCTATCAAAATATTGCTCGAGGAGGCCCTCGAAAAACAAAGGAATGCGATGATGGATAAATTTACCCAGATCCTTCAACAACTGCCCACTGGAGGCACATCTGCATCCAGCAGCCACTTTGGAGGCGTGACTCCCTTTAAGATACAAGTAAACTTTAACATTCCCATATTTTAGGGTAAAATAGATGCATATGTCGTAGATATATGGTTGAATCTATTATAAGGATATTTCTTAATTCATGACTTCCGACCGGGAGAAGATTATTTTTGCACTCCTCAAAGCTACCCCCCATGTCAAGGACTAGTGGGAAACCTACTGTGAGAAAAAGGACAAGACAGAACCCTCTCTATTCTCAATCGTACCCACTTGGAATTCTTTCCGAGACACCATCAAGGAACAATACTATCCCGTGGGGAGATATGAGAACAAGTACATACAATGGACCACACTGCGGCAACAAAGGAATCAAGATGTGCATGAAATGATGAATCTGTTCCATACCCTACGCACAAAGTTGGGTATCAAAGATTCAAAGAAACATTTGGTGCTAAATTATCATAGTTGTCTACACAAATACATTCAGGAGGAAATAGAGTTCCTCGACATCTCCTCACTTGGTACAGCATACTAGTATGCTGCCAAGATTGAGCAGAAATTCATACAGAATAAGCGAGACTTTGGATATGCAATTCAAAAGCAAGGGAAAGGTGCCCCCATACCACAGAACAAAGGACAAAGCCAAGGCATGGCAGCCCAAGACAACCAGCCAAAGCCACAAGCAAATAACAACATCGCAAAGCCAAAGAAGGTCACGGGAAAGTGGTGTGAATTCCATAAGAGCTCCACTCACAACACAAGTGAGTGTCAAGCCAAGCAGTCACTAGTGGTTGAGATGAGGGCTTCTAAATCAGATGCATGCTTCAACTTTGAATCAAAACCTAACGAGGGGAATGAAAAAGGGAAGCAGATTATTGATGTGGAGCCCAATGCCATTGTTGCCACTGCGATGATCCAGAAGGAGGAACCAGAAGATCCAGAGGAGGCAAAGTGTCTCTTCCACTCCCAGATGTGGGTAAAGGGTTCCCTGCTATAGTTCATTATCAAAAATGGGACCCAAAAGAACCTCATTTTAGTAGATGTCATGAAGTGGTTGGGCTTTCCAACCACAGCGTACCCACAACCATGCACCATTGGGTGGCATCACCAAGGATGGGATCTTCGCGTCAGACAGTAGTGACATGATCCAATGCTAAGAAAAAGCAGTGACATGATCAACATCGAGTGCCACACAACTTCCAGGTGGGCGACAAAGTGTCGCTACATTTGCAGAAGGAGCGCCTCACTGGACCCCACTGCAAGCTTCTCCTGCTCTGATATGGGTCGTACACCATCACCAAGGCTATAGGGAACAATGCCTTCGAGCTCAATATTCCACGATTCCTTTTTCTGCACCCAGTATTCAATGTAGATTGCCTTCATCCCTACTTCCCACCTCTATTGGACACCTCTAACATTGCAGAAGAACTCACACCAAAAGAGTTAAACACAAACTGCATGGAACAGGCCACCACGAATTGTATCATGGACATGAAAACCAAGAATATTCACCAACAAAAGATCCAACTGTATCGTTTTGTCAAAGCTGGCCAAATCCTGCACCAAGGAAAGTGGTTCATGAGGGACCAAGTTTAGCAGAAGTTTCCTCATCTCATGGAGGAACTTAACGCAATGGGGACCATTGCTTCCTAATGGGGGAGAAATGATCCAGGTGGATATTGGTGGCCACCTGCCTATTCCAGTTGGGGTGCCACCACTGTCTCTTTTATTTTTTCAGTTTCAGCACAACTTACTATTTTTAGTAGTTTTTCAGGTCTTGAACTTCCGGAGCTATTTTGAGGCCCTAAACGACGTTTTTTGGGAAAATTGGGAGCAACATGGGTACATGGACCAATGTTTCTTACATCAAAAGTTGTAGTCCTCGATAGATATTTCTAATGAGGTATGGTTCACGTAAAATGAAGATCGTATGCCAAATTTACGTCCCCGGGAAGTTGAAACACCAATTTACCCAAAAAGGGCCCATAGTTTCGGTGCTTCATCTCCTAGGGTTAGGGTTTTGGATGTTTAGGGTTTTCCATTATTTCTAAATAATAAATAGGCCTTTGAGCCTCATTGTAACTCAGTTCAAAGGCCTGTAGCCACCACATCTCTTCTCAGAGATAAGCTACCAGCGCCCTAGCTAGTTTATTTCCATTTTGATTGTAAGAAAATTTCAGTTCTTTGATATTAATGAAACGAAGTTTTATTTACGTTGCATTTTTGTATTTATGGTTGCATGTGTATTTTGTTGCATTCCTGCATAAATCCAGATCAGTGGTATTAGAGCAGTCTATTTATTCTCGATCTTTCTTTGCATGTCCCCAACGAGGTTGGGGTATATGGAGTTAGGGCTCAATCTGGTTGAACCTTTGCAAGATCAGCCTCACAAACCCCGACGACTTCCCATGGGGGACGAAAATAAATATGAGGGAGCAGGATATCCTATCAAAATATTTCTCGAGGAGGCCCTCGAAAAACAAAGGATTACGATGATGGATAACTTTGCCTAGATCCTTTAACGACTGCCCACCAATGGCACATCTGCATCCAGTAGCCACTCTGGAGGTACAAATCCCTTTAAGGTACAGGTAAAATTTGACATTCCCATATTTGACAGTCAAATAGATGCAAATGTCGTAGATAGATGGTTGAATCTATTAGAAGGATATTTCTCAGTTCATGGCTTTTTTGACCGGGAGAAGATTATTTTTTCACTCTTCAAAGCTACCCCCCATGTCAAGGACTGGTGGGAAACCTACTATGAGGAAAAGGACGAGACAAAACCCTCTCTATTCTCACTCATACCCACATGGAATTATTTTCGATATGCCATAAAGGAATAATACTGTCCTGTGGGGAGCTATGAGGACAAATATATATAATGGATCACATTGCGGCAACAAAGGGATCGAGATGTGCATGAGTTTATGAATATGTTCCATACCCTGTGCACAAATTTGGGTATCAAAGATTCAAAGAAAAATTTGGTGCTAAAGTATCACAGTTGTCTACACAGATACATTCAGGAGGAAATGGAGTTCCTCAACATCTCCTCGCTTGGTACGGCAGACCGGTATGCTGTCAAGATTGAGAAAAAATTCAAACAGAAGAAACGAGACTTTGGATCTGCAAATCAAAAGCAAGGGAAAGGTGCCCCCAAATCGCAGAATAAAGGACAAAGCCAAGGCATGGCAGCCTAAGACAACCTACAAGCCACAAGAAAATAACAACACCGCAAAGCCAAAGAAGGACACGGAAAAGAGGTGTCAATTCCATAAGAGCTCCACTCACAACACGAGTGTCGTGCCAAGCAGTTGTTGGTGGCTGAGATGAGGGCTTCTGAATCATATGCAGGCTCTGACTCTGAATCAGAACTTAACAAGGGGAATGACAAAGGGAAGTAGATTATTGATGCAGAGCCTAACGCCACTATCACCACTGCGAAGATATAGAAGGAGGAAATGGAAGATCCAGAGGAGGCAGAGTGTCTCTTCCACTCCCAGATGTAGGTAAAGGGTTCCCCGCTACACTTCATTGTTGACAATGGGAGCCAAAATAACCTCATTTCAGTATATTTCATGAAGCGGTTGGGCTTTCCGACCACAGCGCACCCAAAACCATCGGGTGGCTTCACCAAGGACATGATCTTCGCGTCAGCCAGCAGTTCCACCTTCCCTATAGCATCGAGTCCTTCACGAATGAGTTATTGTGTGACATTGCTCCTATTGATGTTTTTGATGTATTATTAGGCCCACCATACTTGTGGAAGCGACATGATGTGTATGAGTCCCAGCCTCGCACTGTTATTGTTACTTTGGGAAATAAGTTGTACAAGATACCATAGGTACCACCACCTCCCACTATCTCTTTGGTTACTACAAAACAATGCAGTAAGCTCATTTCCCAAACTAGAAAATTTGTTTTCCTGATGATCCGCCCCTAGGGAAAGAAGAATATTATGGCCATGACCTCCAGACATGGCTCCTTTACATGACAACAACAAATGGACAAGGTTGTGGAGGAGTACGGGGACATATTCACCTCACCCACAGGGGTGCCTTTTCACTATAAGTTCAAGCACCCCATTGACCTGACCCCAGGTGCGCTGCTACCCAATGGACCGATCTATAGGTGCTTTGTTCTGGAGAATGATGAAATCAAGAGGCAAATTCAGGATCTGCTGCAGAAAGTTCACATCCGACCAAGTTCATCACCCTATGGGAGCCTGATCATGTTGGTACAGAAGAATGATGGGACTTGGAGACTATCTATTGACTATCGGGCGTTGAACAAGATCACTGTCTAGAATAGGTACCTAATCCCATGGATTGATGACCTTCTGGACCAACTCAAAGGGGAAAAATATTTCAGCAAGATCGACTTGAAGTCTGGGTATCACCAAGTACCAATCGAACCCTCTGATGTGTGGAAGACTGCCTTCAAATCCAAGGAGGGCCTTTTCGAATGGCTCATCATACCTTTCTGGTTTATGAATGCTCCCGCAACCTTCATGAGATTGATGGATGACATCTTGCGTCCATTCACCAACTCATTTGTAGTGGTGTACTTGGATGACATTTTGATCTTTAGCTAGATTTGGGAAGAGCGCCTCCACCACATCCGAGAAATCCTCCAAACACTACGACAACACAAGTTGTGTGCCAATTTGGAGAAGTGCACTTTTGGCATGATCCAGCCAAGTTCAAGCCATTCGAGATTGGCCAACCCCAACCACTCTAATAGAGCTTCGCATCTTTTTGGGTCTTGCTAATTTCTACCGCAAGTTTTTGTTGGGATTCTCTCATATCACTTGGCCCTTGACTCAAGTCACCAAGGGAGGAGCGAAAGAAAAATTATTTTGGTCGAAATATCAACAGAAGGCATTCGTAGAATTGAAACATCGCCTCTCTTCTGCCCTTGGGCTCACATTACCAGACTTGCAACAACCATTTGATATTGAGACAGATGCCTCTAACTATGCTATTGGGGTAGTTCTTACTCAATAGGGGCATCTAGTGGCATATTATAGTGAGACATTTTCCGACACATTTGGAAAGTATCCCACTTATTCTAAAGAAATGTATTCCATTATGTAGGCTTGTCTACAATGGAAGCATTACATTTTGGGGAAGGAAAAAATCATCCACACAGACCACTGACCCCTGCAGTTCATACAGACACAAGGAAAATTGTAGAACGATCGCCATCAGAAGTGGTCCACATATTTGCAAAAAAATCATTTGAAAATCGAATAGAAGAAGGGGAGCACCAATAATGTTGCAGACTTCCTCAGCCGACCATCGATCATGGCCATAACCACCGTTCTCAACTCTTGTGGGAACGATACATCTGATTGGCCGCTTCTCTACAAGAGAAATCCATAATTCAGCCACTCATACAAGGCACTCTTGGGGGGTACGCAAGTTCCAAATTTTCACCTCCAAGATGCACTGTTATGTCACCTGGGAAACCTTTGTGTTACTTCAAGCGAGCTTTCCAAGATGATATGGGAAGCACACTACAGTCGAGTCGTTGGGCACTTTGGGGTCGATAAAATAGTGGCAGTACTGCAGAAGTATTTCTATTGGTCAAGCCTTTGATAGGATGTCAGGAAGTACATCAGATCCTGCACTTCTTGCGCCATTGCCAAACTGACTATCAAGAAGCAAGGCCTCTATACTCTGCTACGTACCCCTAATCGACCTTGGGAATCCATTTCCATGGATTACATGTCGAGCCTTCCTTCTACTAAGCATGGAAACAACTGTGTTTTCATGGTCGTTGACAGATTCTCGAAGATGGCCATTATGGAAGCCTGCAAGAAGAATATCACAACAGAAGCCACTGCTAAACTCTTCTTTGAACGAGTGTGGGTGCACTTTGGGATCCCACAGTCTATCATATTAGTTTGCAACAACAGGTTCCTCAACACATTTTGGTCCAGCCTCTGGTCAATGTTGGACACCAAGCTCACCAAGTCCACATCTTTCTATCCCGAAACTGATGGCCAGAGATAGGTCATCAATAGGATTATTGTACACATTCTGCGCATGTAAAATTCAAGAAATCCACACACATGGGATGAGACCTCCCATTTGTAAAACACAGTTATAACCGAGCTCTCTATAGCTCAACTGGCCACAGCACTTTTTAGGTGGGCTTGGGATTCCAGCCACTATGTCCCATTGACGTAGCCATGCCATTTGCGGCTACTTAGGCCAATTTGGCTCATGTCTAGTCTAAAGCTGACAAAGAAAACAACTTCATCGAGCGTATTCATTACATCCGCCAACAGGTTCATCACATATTGGACAGAGCCAATGCTAAATACAAGCAACGACATGATCAACATTGGGTGCCACACAACTTCTAGGTGGGCAACAAAGTGTCACTACATTTGCAGAAGGAGCGCCTCACTGGACCCCACCGCAAGCTTCTCCTGCTCTGATATGGGTCGTACACCATCTCCAAGGCTGTAGGGAACAATTCCTTCGAGCTCATTATTGCACCATTCCTTGGTCTGCACCTAGTATTCAATGTAGACCGCCTTCGTCCCTACTTCCCACCACTATTGGACACCTCTTACATTGTAGAAGAAATCACACAAAAAGAGTTAAACCTAGACTGCATGGAACAGGCCACCACAGATTGTATCATGGACACGCAAATCAAGAATAATCACCAACAGAAGATTCAACTCTATCGGGTTGTCAAAGCTAGCCAACTCCTGCACCAAGGCAAGTCACTTCACCAGGGACCAATTTTAGCAGAAGTTTCCTCATCTCATGGAGGAACTCAATGCAATGGGGACCATTGCTTCCTAAGGGGGGAGGAATGATCCAGGTGGATATTGGTGGCCACCCACCTATTCCACTTGAGGCCCCACCACTCTCTTTCAGTTTTTCAGTTTCAACACAACTTACTATTTTTAGCAAATTTTCGGGTCGTGAACTTTCAGAGCCATTTTGAGGCCCTAAACGACATTTTTTGGGAAACTTGGGAGCAACATGGGTCCATGGACCGATGTTGCTCAAATCAAAATTTTTAGTCCTCAGATAGATCTTTCTAACGAAGTATGTTTCGTGTCACACAGAGATTGTATGCCAAAGTTACGTCCTCGGGAAGTTGAAACACCAATTTACCCAAACGGGGCCAATAGTTTTGGTGCTTCGTCTCCTAGGGTAAGAATTTTGGATGTTTAGGGTTTTACATTATTTCTATATGATAAATAGGCCCTCGATCCTCATTGTAACTTATTTCAGAGGCCTGTAGCCACTACATCTCTTCTTAGAGATAAGCTACCATCACCCTAGCTAGTTTATTTCCATTTTTACTGTAAGAAAATTTCAGATCTTTGATATTAATGAAATGAAGTGTTATTTCCACTACATCTTTGTATTTATAGTTACATGTGTATTTTTTTTCATTCCTGCATAAATCCAGATCAATGTTATCAGAGCGGTCTGCTTTTTCTCGATCGTTCTTTGCATGTCCCCAACGAGGTCGGGGTATAAGGATTTAGGGCTCGATCTGGTTGAACATTTGTAAGATCAGTCTCGCAAACCCCGACGGCTGCCCATGGGGGATGAAAAGAAAGGCGAGGGAGTAGGAGATCCTATCAAAATATTGCTCGAGGAGGCTCTTGAAAAATAAAGGAATGCGATGATGGATAAATTTTCCTAGATCCTTCAACGACTGCCCACCAGCAACACATCTGCATCCAGCAGCCACTCTAGAGGCGCGACTCCCTTTAAGGTACAAGTAAACTTTGACATTCCCATATTTTGAGGGTCAAATAGATGCTTGAACCTATTAGAAGGATATTTGTTGGTTCATGACTTTTTCGACCGGGAGAAGATTATTTTTGCACTCCTCAAAGCTACCCCCCGTGTTAAGGACTGGTGGGAAACCTACTATGAGAAAAAGGACAAGACAGAACCCTCTCTATTCTCATCCGTACCCACTTGGAATTATTTCCGAGACACCATCAAGGAACAATACTATTCCTTGGGGAGCTATGAGGACAAGTACATACAATGGACCATGTTGCGGCAACAAAGGGATCAAGATGTTCATGAGCTGACGAATCTGTTCCATACCCTGCACACAAATTTGGGTATCAAAGATTCAGAGAAACATTTGGTGCTCAAGTATCACAGTTGTCTGCACAGATACATTTAGGAGGAAATGGAGTTCATCAACATATCCTCGCTTGGTACGGCATACTGATATGCTGCCAACATTGAGCAGAAATTCAAACAGAAGAAGCGAGACTTTTGATATGCGAATCAAAAGCAAGGGAAAGGTGCCCCCAAATAGAAAAATGAAGGAAAAATCTAAGGCATGGCGGCCCAAGACAACCTGCCAAATCTACAAGAAAAGAACAACACCGTGAAGCCAAAGAAGGACACGGGAAAGTGGTGTGAATTCCATAAGAGCTCCACTCACAACATAAGTGAGTGTCGGGCCAGGCAGTCACTGGTGGCCGAAATGAGGGCTTTTGAATCAGATGCATGCTCCGACTCTAAATCAGAACCTGACACAGGGAATGACAAAGGCAAGCAGATTATTGATGTGGATCCTAACGCCACTATTTCCACTACGAAGATCGAGAAGGAGGAACCGGAAGATCCAGAGGAGGCAGAGTGTCTCTTCCACTCCCAGATGTGGCTAAATGGTTCTATGCTATAGTTCATTGTTGACAATGGGAGCCAAAAGAACCTCATTTCAGCAGATTTTGTGAAGTGGTTGGGCTTGCCGACCACAACGCACCCACAACCATACACCATCGAGTGGCTACACCAAGGACTGGATCTCCGTGTCAGCCAGTAGTGTCACCTTCCCTATAGCATCAAGCCCTTCATGGATGAGGTATTGTGTGACATTGCTCCTATTAATGTTTCTGATGTATTATTAGGCCAACCATACTTGTGGAAGCGACATGTTGTGTATGAGTCTTGACCTCATGTTGTCATTTTTACTTTGGGAAATAAGTTGTACATGATAATGGAGGTACCACTGCCTCCCACTATCTCTTTCATTACTACAAAACAATGCAGTAAGCTCATTTCCCAAACCAATAAATTTGTTTTCCTGATGATCCACCCCCAGGGCAAGAAGAATATTGTGGCCACTGTTGGGGTCCTGTGATTTGGAAGATTGGCATACCAAATGACAAGGCAACATCATAACCACTTTGGAATCCTAGGATCTAGCCCTCCTGGATTCAGAGAGGGATCTCTCTATATGTGTTTTAGAATGATATGCTTTAAGGCTTATGATATGATATTGGGCTAGTTATGAAGCACAATGGATTTGTTTTTTTTTTTTGGTTGGGTATCATTAACTGAGAAGGTCATGTGAAGTGTGAAGGAGGAAATAAATTGAAGGATATTTCAGCATGGGAAGATAGGTTATGAAAAAGTGTCAATCCATTAGGCTATGGAGTCATAAAAGGGTTTACTTGCACAACAACTATTCAAGAGTTTCCATAGGGCAACTCATCTATATCAAAAGATCTCTTTAGATTGAGTTTGTGGTATGAAACATTAAGAAGTGTTGTGAAAGAAGAAAACATATAAGAAAACAAAGGGAAACCTAAAGTCAAGTAAGGACTTTTAACCAATCCTGCTTTTGACATACTCTTCAAGGGGAACACATTTAAGATAAACATAAAAAGTAGCCTAAGATCAAGTAAGGACTTTTAACCTATCCTGCTTTTGGCATACTCTTAAGGGAACTTTTAAAAGCTAGCTGTTGGAGAAGAAAATAGAGGACAAGGCTAACCATAGACTTCCCTAGTTCAACTCTACTTAGCAAACCTTTCAAGAACATTCAAGAACAGAATCTCAAGTTCTACACTGCAAGACATGGGCTCACCAACATTCCTTGACTGGTTATTCTCTGTTGATTCATTCTCAAACACACATTTAGAAGAAAGCATAAAGATAAAGCTTATCAGATAGAATTAGGGTACTTTAGAAGTAAATCCTAATCTATATTCGCTGCTCTTTATCAGAGAATATGAAAAAAGTGAAAAACATAAGGAGAATAACAATTACAGTAGGGAAAACATCACCAATAATATAGACTAGGATCCTATGAATCTGCTTGTTTATTTGTTGTACAAAACCAGTCACACACTTTGAGTCCAATAGCTTTTACAATCTGATACTTCTCTTCCCAGCCTACTATATTACAACTGCTCAGTAACTCTTATTTAATAACAGTTCAACAATTAACAATTTTCCAACCTTTCACAATGACTTTTCTATGAATACATATAGGTACAAAGAGGAAGAGTGCTACAGAAATGGTAATAAATATTAATTAAGACAGAGGGGGAGAGGTATTCGAATGCCCATTTTTCTTAATAATCATAGCAATAACTATTTGTACCACTTTATCTGCTTTTAGTTGAATCTGAAATCAACTAGAAGGTTGGTAATAACTCTGAGGCCTGTCCTTTGAAGCTATTTTGGTCTGAAGTACCCTATTTGACCTCTGGGACAAGTAAACTGTCATTTCTTGGGTTTTGCAGCCCCCATGTCTGCTTAATAACTGTTCTGACAGTTTAAAGAGGTTTTGTCATTAGGATGGCTATCAATTACTTTCTAAGGTGTCTTTGGAAAAATATCTCTGACTGTGCATTTAATATGTGTTCTTTTGAGGTAAATAGAACTATAGGTGGCATTTTTGATCTTCGGAGGAGTAAATAGACTTTATGGTTCGGAAATTAAGGTGGTCCTTGACTGATTTTTCATGCTTTGTGGCTTTAAACACCAATTTTGGCTTTGTTTATTCTTTCAAGCCTCTCTAATCATCTTTCTGATTTATTCACTGCGCTGACTGATTTAGCTTTAATCAATTTGTCTCCAACTTCATCTTTAACTTTTAATATTCAGACTAAACCTTAGAATATTTAGGCTTTAGGCTTTAATCCTTTAAACTTTAATCTTCATCTTTAATCTTTGATTGGTCTTCACTGTTCTTCATTTAACTTTATTGTTTTGTTATCAAGTTCTTTCTTCATGCTGGAGGGTTTGTTGTGTAACCAATGCCCATGATGCATTGATTTAAAACTTGGGAATTTGACCCTTTATGTCCCCTTTGCTTTTATTTTTTGGCCGTTGAGGATCGTCACCCTCGGCCCTGTATATATGGCCTCCATAAAACCTGCAAACAAAACATCAAATGTAATGAAAACCCTGTGTTTTGGTTTAACTGCATTCAAAAGCTTGGGAATGGCTCGGGAGCGATTGTAGAGGAGGAGAATTATGCAGGGAAAGGTTCTATTCTTCAAACTAGGAAGAAACCCAGGAGATTTTGAATAGTGGAACGTAAATGGCAATAAGCGGTTTTGCAAAAAATCGCGAGTGGTTTTCGTGCGAGGAATGGGCGGTTAGTGGCATTGGTTCTCTCGAACGCGATACCACTCAGGTGTTGACACCTTTCCGCAGCAAAACCACCTATTTCACATTGAAAATGCGCGTTAATCCTCGAGGGTGAAATGAACGCAAAAATAATTTTGGGCTGTCAGATCTAGGGTAGCCAGTTAGATGGTAGCGGGAGGGCACAATTGAAAAAGGTGCTCAGTGGTGGGATCGGTGGATGAGGTCAGCAAAACTGTCGGGAAGTGGAAAGGTTAATGGGCGAGGTTGAAACATCGGGGGAAAATTTTGATCGTTTGATCCTTACGATCAATGGTTGTGATGGGTTCACAAATATGCACAGGCGAGGAGATGATCAGGAAGAAAGGTGATGGTAGGACGCGACCGTCGTTGGATCGTCATGATCGACGACAGTGATTACTTCAGGGAAAAATAATGTTGCGGGTTTTGGAATGGGAGGCTAATGAGAAACATTGGATTTCAAAGATTGACGACAGAGATATGTTTATGAGGAGAACAAATAAAGGAGTTCAGGAAATGTAAATGGGGAGTAAAGAATCCCGATCAGCATTAGATTTTTTAGGATCAACGGTGAAGATTGACTTGGGGAGAAAAGGCAAATGAAAGAATTAAGAGAAAGGGATTGTAGGGAAAAGGGCGAGGATGTGGTCCCGTGGAGGAAAGGAGGACCGGGGCTAAGAAGAAAATGACTAAGGGCTAGCACCTGGTCACAGGCGTAGGGTTATATGGAAGAAAGGCTAAAGACTGAAGTCTGTAGGGGCTTAAGGCCTAATATGTAATAGAACATAAATAGGCTTAAAAGAAGGTTTTAGACATATTAAAAGCATTTCGATAGGTTAGAAAATGGGTTCTAAACCATCATAAAGAGGTCTAATGGTTTAAGAAGGGTTTTTAGAGGGAAATGAAGGATAAAATGAGGATCAATGACCCTTTTAAGGGGTGAATCATGGAGAATTATTATGAAGGGAAAAAAGATGAAGGATGATGGTCTTGTAAACACTCCTTTTGTAGCAGCAGGTCTATTTTGAGGGGTTTGAGTGAAGATTATCAATGGAATGGATTTCTTGAGCATAAATAACACAAAGAGGCTTCAAAAAGTCAGATTTTTCATGAAATTTGTTTCTTGAATACTGAAAGACTAATTTGGCCATCATGCGATATGAGAGAATTTATAGATGGCTAATAGTGGCTCCACTTGGGGAGGGCAGTGTTGATCAGCTGTTGTCATTGATGTCAACCCAAGTAGCATGAGGGGCTAACCCAATATTTCATGGGAATTTTGACCCACCAAATTAATATATTCTGGGTCAATAATTCTTTTGATGGTTTCTACTTGTGGAGATGTTTCTGTTGATATATGGCATGCCATATAATTCTTCACGGTTTGAGAGATATTCATGTTTGAAGTTTGTACCCCTAGTTAGTGGGCTAAAACCCCATGGGTTTGGGGCATGGGTCATTGAAAAGTCATAATTAATATTTTTTAAGCTCCTAAATCCCTCCCACGTTCACTTGTTGAAGCCCCTCTCAACCTAAGAATTTATATAAATTGTGATCCTCATTCCCTCCTTATGCAAGGGATTTTTCCATCTGAAATAGGTCATCGTGGAATTTTCGCTATAAATTTTTTTTTATGAAGGTTCAAAAGCTGAAATGTTTATAAGGCGAAGCCAAAATCCTGAGGAAGCTGCTATAAAAATTTCAAATCAAGGTGCGCAATAGTTGTGGAGATATGATCTATGGAAGTAAGGGTTTTTGCAGGCTCCTGAAATTCATCTCAAAGAATTGACCTTGGTAAATTCGTCATAACTCTCTCTCTGAGTGTTAGATTGGAATTCCATAAAAAGTGGCAGATATTTCACATTCTTTAATTTTCGCTCTAGCAATTTTAGAGCCAAATGAAGAAACAGTGACACGTGGCACGTCGTACAAGTGTGATTTGCTGAAACAGTCCATAATTAGGGCATTGTGAGAGATTGGGTATAAATCTCTCTTGAAGAATCCAAATTGGGTCAGACCTTTGGAATTGGAATTTCGACTCAGAGAACTACTACAGGACCAAAAATCAGATATTGAGGATCTGAAATAACAAAGATACACCATATTCAATATCGAGCTCCTAGAAGGCAAGAAAAAGCTAGATCATGTGTTGTCAAGGGTTACAAAGGACCAGAATTTCTACGGAGACAAAGCAAAGCAAGGTGCAATAGAGGGTAGCATGACAAGAGAAGCAACCAAGGTGCATAACAGCAGCAATAATTTCTGTTAGAAAATTAAATATTATAGAGCAATGAAACACATAAAATATGCGGAAAATACAAGCACACAAAACACATAAAACCAGAGAGACACAGATATACGTGGTTCACCCAGTTTGGGCTACGTCCACCCCGAACAGCCAATCCTTCCTTTATATTATCCAACAAAAATGAAGAGACAAAACCTACAGCAGATCCGCTGTAATATCCTCTGTTCTCTCTCACAGTCTCCCTCTCTGTTTCTCGCTCCGAGAATACACACATAATACACAGCCGTAATACAATTCCCCCATATATACAAGGGGGTTGCCTTCTAGGGCAAAAAACCCTAATCTAAACATAACTTCTACCGTCAGATCATTTGCCTAATGAACGACCCAGATTGACTAGAAATTACTATACTTTTACAAGGCAATTTTACCTCTGTTTTTAGCTTGGCGCTTCCCCCAAAAACCCCCGCCAGGGGGGGGGGCTCTGAAAAGCGCTTCCGCCCCCCCTGGACCCCCCACAGTAGCGATTAATTACGGGCGGCGTTGCCGCCCCTTTTAAGGTACAGGGGTCCAATGCTGTGATACAAAGTAAACAAGATAATCAGGCTCCACACCCAACAATCTCCCACTTGGAGACTGATTGTAGCAACTCCATCGCTGCTTCATTTGTTGGACAATGACTCCTCTTTGGACCTGGCTGTTTCTCATCTTCATCGTCATCCTTGAAGACCAATTGAAACTGAGCATGTTCTCAGTTTCTCCCTGGTTACAACTTTTGTTAGCATATATGCAGGATTCTGGCTAGTGTGTATCTTTTCCAGCTTCAACTCTCCATCTTCCAATACTGACCGTATGAAATGGTACTTGAGATGTATGTGTTTAGTCCTGGAATGAAATGCTGAGTTCTTTGCAAGATGAATAGCACTTTGGCTATCACTGTATAGTGTGCCCACATCATGCTTCTTACCCAATTCATCCATAAACCTTTGTAACCAAATCATTTCTTTACTAGCCTCTATAGCGACAACATCCTGCTTTCAAACCATTGTTAGAGGTAGATACAACACTTTAGGATTTTTAGAAGCCAAGCGTGGTTCCACCTGGTAAATACATATTTCCAGCAATTGCTCCTCCCCTATTTATCTCTGTCACACCTTATGTCATCAACATATCCACAGAAATGTTTGAACCACCAAGGCATAATGCTTTATTTGTGGTACCTCTCAAATATCTGAGAATCCATTTCGCTCCCATCCAATGTTCCTCCTAGATTTTTCATGTACCTGCTTACAACTCCCACTGCATGTGCAATATCAAACCTTGTGAAGACCATTGCATACATTAAGATTCAAATTGTTGATGCATATGGAACTTTAGACATATAATCCATTTATTCTTGGGTCTTGGGGCACATATCCTTACTAAGTTTGAAATGGCTAGCAAAGTGTACTAAATTGGTTTTGCATTACGCATATCAAAATCTTTTCAACACCTTTTCTATATCCATTAAGACAGTGTTAATTTGTGATTTTTCCGCAATATCGGTTATCCTCATACAAGGATTTTTTTTGCAGCTCCCAAATCCTTCATTGCAAATGAATTTGCCAATTTTATTTTGAGCACATTTGTTTCTTGCATGTTAGACCCTGCAACAAGCAGTTCATCTACATACAATAATAATATAATATAGCTGCCATCATTTTGCCTTTTTAGATAAACACAATGATCAGAGTGACATATAGTATAACCTTGTTCAGACATAAACTTGTCAAATTTTAGATACCATTGCCATGGAGCCTGTTTTAAGCCATACAAGCTCTTCTTTAACCTACACACCAATTTTTCTTTCCCTTTTACCTCATAACCTTTTGGTTGCTGCATGTATATCTCTTCCTCCAAATCTCCATGGAGAGTGCTGTCTTTACATCTAACTGTTCAAGATGTAAATCTTAATTTAACTACAAGACTTAAAATAGTTCACGATTGAATTCATTTTAACAGCGAGGAGAAAATATTTCATCAAAATCAACTTCCTTTCTTACCATTACAAATCCCTTCACCACAAGTCTAGCTTTGTACCTCTATTTTGCTCCATATTCTTCCTTCAGCCTGTAAACCCATTTTATTCTACAATGTAGTTTTACCTGCAGGAAACCTGACTAAGTTCCGCGTTTGGTTATGTATTAAGGAGTCCATATCTTCTTCCATGGCTAGCTCCCACTTCTTCCTGGTTTCAACCTGCATTTCTTCTTCATAACATTCAGGTTCACCAGAATCAATCAACAATAAATAATATAAGAGAGTATCGTTCAGGGGGTCTACTTATCCTGGTAGATCTTCTAACACCACTTTCGGGTGTTTGAGGTTCCTGTTGCTGTTGTGGTGGTTGCTTCTGCTGTGGTTGTTGATTATTATTATTTTTCAGGCACCTTTACTTTTTCAGTCATCTCATCAAGAACCGTGTATTCCTTGCTTTCTTTTTGTTGTTTCTTTTCCTGCAGCTGATTCTTATACAAGACCTTTTCATTGAATATTAAATCCTATTGCTCCTAATGATTTTGTGATTTTCATAATCATATAAGCGATAACCAAAATCATTAGCACCATATCCAATAAGGTACATTTTCTTTGATTTTTCCTCAAGCTTTGTTCTATTTTCTTTATTAATATGGACAAAGGCCTCACAACCAAAAGGCTTTAAAAAATAGTAGTTTACCTTTTTACCTATCCATGCTTCCTCTGGAATACCACCATCCAAGGAAATTGAAGGCCCTCTATTTATTAGATAAACATCAGTATCTACAGCATCTACCCAAAATTGTAAAGGTAATCTTGCATGCAATCTCATGCACCTTGCACGCTCCATGATTGTTCTGTTCATTCTTTCTGACACACCATTTTCTTGTGGCGTTGTTGGAACTGTCTTCTCTCTGCAAATTCCATGCTCTGAATAGTACCTATCAAAATCTTTGCTGTAATATTCACCTCCATTGTTTGATCTGAGACTCTTCAACTTATTTCCTGTCTCAATCCCAACCAAAGCTTTCCATTTCTTGAAAGTATCAAGTACATAAGATTTATTCTGAATACAATAAATCCAAGTTTTTCTAGTTGCATCATCAATAAACATAACATAATAGCGAGAGCCACCGAGAGATGATACTTGATCAGGTCCCCATACATCTGTATGCACAAGCTCCAATTTTTCGCTCTTCTTTTCTTTCCCAACTCTGAGAAATATGACTCTCTTTTTTTTCCATAAATGCAATTCTCATAGAAATCCAAATCAACATTCTTCAAACCTGGCAACAAATTTCTTGAGTGAAGAATCTTCATTCCCTTCTCACTCATGTGCCTAAGCCTATGATGCCATAATTTTGCATCTACTCCTTTGGAAGTTAAAGCATTAACAGAGTTAGAAATACCATTCCATAAATACAATGTACCAACCTTTTCAGCCTTTTGCTGTGCGGGCTCCTTTGGTGACCTTCAAGTTTTATGCAATGAAAGTTGTCACACAAACTTCACCGCCTAAGCTATACATTGAAATTAGATTTTCTTGAGATATGGAACATGCCTTACCTCCTTTAGTAGCCATTTGTTTCCATTCTGCTATTTTACAAGGACCTTAACCATTCCAACAATTTTACAGGGTTTAT
This sequence comes from Pinus albicaulis, assembly GCA_034641835.2. Classification (NCBI taxonomy): domain Eukaryota; kingdom Viridiplantae; phylum Streptophyta; class Pinopsida; order Pinales; family Pinaceae; genus Pinus; species Pinus albicaulis. Next base: position 245,806,282 of record CM076573.1, on the reverse strand, counting down.
CATCACCTAAACGGACTTGTCCAAAATCTCTTTGAACATATTCATGAAAATATTTCTTATCAGGTGTGGCATGGAATGAGGCCCCTTAATCTACAACCCAAGAATCAGTAAAATTTTCGAAAGAAAGAATCAAAGCATCTTGTAACACATCACTTGTCACATTTTCTTCATGATTTTTTCCTTACTATGTGTCTCCTTCTTTTCCCTTCCAAGATCTACATTCTTTCTTTAGGTGTCCTTTCTTTCCACATTTCCAGCACACTATCCTCGATCTAGACTTGGATCTTCCTTTCCTTGATTTACTGCGATATCCCGAGCTCTTTCCTCTTTCCATTCTTCTTCCCCTAGACTCTGCACTCAAATCATTACCTGATGTCTCACCGGAGCTTTTCCGTCGCATTTCCTTGCTAAGGATAGCACCAGCAACATCATCAAACTTTAAAGTACTAGATCCAGAGACAGAGTTACTAATGGCCATTACTAAACCATTCCAACTCTTTGGCAATGAGCACAAGAACAACAGAGCTCTAACTTCATCATCAAAGTTTACCCCTACAGAACTTAACTGACTGGTAACTGTATTAAATTCATTTAAATGGTCTACAACAGATCCACCTTCTGACATCTTCATATTAAATAAACGTTTCATAAGAAATACCTTGTTTGAGGCCGAGGGTTTTTCATATAGTTTTTCCAACGCCTTAATCAAACCCTTTGTTGTTGTTTCCTTTGAAATATTGAAGGCTACCAACACCGCAAGGCACAACCGTACTATTTTGAATGCCTTTTTATCAAGAATATCCCATTCTGCATCTGTCATAGTCGTCGGCTTCTTTGTTTTTCCGCTCAATGGTAGGTACAGATCTTTCTGATACAGATAATATTCCATTTTCATCTTCCACAGCGGGAAGTTTTGGCCGTTAAATTTCTCGACCCTAAATTTAGCATCTTCCTCCATTGCTCCCACTCGAACCAGGAACCCTTCTTTCCTGCGATTTTATCAGCCAAATAGACCTTCGCCTCTGATACCAGTTGCTAGAAAATTAAATATTATAGAGCAATGCAACACATAAAATATGTGGAAAATACAAGCACACAAAACACATAAAACCAGAGAGACACAGATATACGTGGTTCACCCAATTTGGGCTACGTCCACCCCGAACATCCAGTCCTTCCTTTCTATTATCCAGCAAAATTGAAGAGACAAAACCTACAGCAAATCCGCTGTAATATCCTTTGTTCTCTCTCACATTCTACCTATCTGTTTCTCACTCTGAGAATACACACATAATACACAAACGTAATACAATACCCTCATATATACAAGGGGTTGCCTTCTAGGGCAAAAAACCCTAAACTAAACATAACTTCTACCGTCAGATCATTTCCTAATAGGCGGCCCAGATTGACTAGAAATTACTATACTTTTACAAGGCAATTTTACATATGTTTTTAGCCAAGGAAACGCTGCCCAGACCGCGAGAAGAACTCGCGTTGCCGCCCCCTGGACCCCACGACGATTCAATTTTGTGAGCGCGTTGCCGCCTTACAAATAGGGGGTCCAATCTTTGTGATACAAAGTAAACAAGATAATCGGGCTCCACACCCAAGAAGTTCATCATATGAAGTCTTCAAGTGGGCAGCACTACATATAATCATTGTAAAGGTATCATTGTACTTAGTCATTGTAAATACATTATTGTACAAATTGTACTAGTGTCTATCTGCCAAGGGTTGAAGAGGAAGTGTTGGGAGGTCTAGGATCATCATTAGGTAGTTGTCCCGAGTGGGTTTCCACCTTAAGCGTGTGCATTTGTGTTCCTCTTGTTTTATTGCTATCAATGTACAAATAACGATAATAATTGAAGATTAACTAATGCTCTAATTGAAAGGAATGTGATTCACCCCCCTCTAAATATGTCCAAAAAATTGGTATCGGAGACTTGGTTCCTTCAATAGCGGTTTATGACTAGAAGAGGAGGTCATGGAGCATACCAAGAATGGTGTACCTCTATTCAATGAAAATAATTATGCACTCTGGAAAGGAAGAATGGAGGTCTATCTCTTGGCGCAAGGTTACGAAGTATGGGACACTGTTCGAAATGGATTTGCATCAACTACGGATGAAAAAGGTAAGAATAATTTGGTAAATGATTCAAAAGAAAAGAATATTGTTATCAGTGGACTTATTGAATCTACTTATCATAAGGTGTTGGGTTGTAAAATTGCCAAAAATGTATGGGACAAGCTTGAGAATATATATGCAGATGACTCAAATGTCAAAGAAGCAAAGCTTAAAATATATAGATAAAAATTTGAGCAACTCAGAATGAAAGAATATTGAAACATTGTTGCATACTTCCAATACGTTGATGAAATAACCAATACTCTGGAAGGATTGGGAGAGCCAGTTGACGAGAAGACTATTATACGGAATATTCTTAGAACGTTACCAGGGAGATTCAACCCAAAGGTATCGGTCTTAGAATACAGTGCAAATCTGGACAAACTCAGCAAAGAGGTATTACATGGAGTTCTCATAGCATATGAAATGAGACTTGATGAAGAAGAGGGTAATTCGCATCTAGAAACTGCGTTCGTTTCATCTAAGAAACCAATAAGCATAAACAACCTTCAATTGAAAAGACATGCACCTGCAAGTGTGAAGAAAAGGGAGATGATGAAGAATGTCTTTTAGATGAATAATATGCTTACTTCACGAGAAAACTAAAAATTGGTAAGGGACAATTCAAAGGTAAACTTCCATTGATATGTTTCAACTGTAATGAGGTTGGGCATTTTGCAGCAAAATGTCCAAATAGAAGTAATGGCAACTCAAAAGGAAAGAAAGGCTTTAAGAAATTCAACAAGCAAGGATCCAAAAGGAACTTTCTCTCTAAAGAAGATAGCTCATCATCCGATGAAGACAATGATAGTGAAGAAGAAGCCAATGAGAGAGTATTGTTTATGGCCAAGCACAATAAACCCAAGCACAATAAACAAGAGGTATCAAACAATGAAGAAGAAGGATGGACCATAGAATAATTTTATGAGGAAGCAATCAAGCTTATAAAAGATCTCAAGGCGGAGAAGATCCGTTCCAAAACTCTTGAAGAACAAGTTCAAGGTCTCAAAATTGAAGTTGAAGAACACAAATGCATTGAAGAGTCACTTCAAAAGAGGTTGGAAGAAAGCAACCAAGAAAGGGAAGAATTAGAAGCCGAATTAGTCTCATTGTGTGAAGAAGTGAAGAAAGGAAAAACTATCCAAAACTATGCCAATAGCTCAAGGGCATTGGAAGAACTCATCAACAATCAATGATCTTACAACGAAAAAACTGGCATCGGTTACAAAGAAGAAGAAGCAGGACCTTCTACAACAAAATACAATGAACCTATGAGATCTGACATGCATGTAGACTTCATTGGACAAGATTTGCAAGAACAACCTTGGAAGACAATTCCTCGACGAAAATTTCCATCCAGGTACCAACATATTTTTTATGGCTACTGTTATTCATGTGGAAAATTTGGTCATAAAGCTGTAGAATGTCGCACGTACCCTAGGAACGAATACAATTCCAGGAGATCTATCAAATATGAACCTCCCAAGGCTCAGCGAAACATCAATAGAATTGAACATTTAAGAAATAATATTGAATGTTACAAATGTCAAAACTCTGGACACATAGCCAAATACTGCAGACTTGAAAATCCTCCAGAAGAATCTTCGAAGCCGTAGAATGAACGAACATGGAAGAAGAATAAGAATGATAATTGTGCTCTCGCTCTCAAGGCTCAAAATAACAAATATGTGTGGTATGTTGATAGCAGTTGCTCAATGCATATGACTAGAGATAGAAATAAATTTGTATCTCTGAAAGAGAAGAAGGATGGAACCGTGTCCTTTGGAAATGATGGATCTTCAAATGTTATAGGATCAGGTACTGTCACTCTCGGAAGCAAATATGCTCTAGCCAAGAATGTTCTATTGGTTGAAAACATGAATCACAATCTGCTCAGTGTTGGACAAATGTGTGATCAAGGACACACAATACTATTCAACTCCACAAAATGTGAAATCGGGAAAGGCATGTATGGTGAAATTGTGGCTACAGCAAGTCGAGCTCCAAACGACATATATGTTTTGGATGAAGCAACTAAAGCATGTCTAATAGCTAAAGAGGATGATACAATAATTGGTAGAAATAATGATCGACTAAGTAAGAAGTTTGCTACAAAGGTGCAAAGTGATTTCGAGATGTCTTTACTTGGTGAGCTGACATACTTCTTAGGGCTTCAAATATCTCAGCAAGAGAAAGGAATATTTATATGTCAAGCCAAGTACATCAAGGAAATGCTCAAGAAATTTAAAATGGAAGATTACAAACCCATCCTTACTCCAATGGTAACAGGTTGCAAATTGAGCATAGACGACTCATCTAAGGATGTGGATCAAAGGTTGTATAGATCTATGATTAGTAGTCTTCTATATGTAACAGCCTCCCGACCAGATGTTATGCAAGCAGTTGGACAAGTAGCAAGATTCCAAGCAGCACCAAAATAATCACATATTAAATATTCACCAGCATTGGAATATCTTCGCCAGAAGCTTGGGATTCTCCCAAGTTCTCATTAGATTTTCCTTTTTTAGAATATAAAGGGGGAGTGGAAGTAGATTACAGGTCTGCAGGATGGTTGTGTGTCAGGGGGAGTGGAAGTGTGTACAGGTCCGTAGGATGGTTGTATTTGAGGGAGAGTTACCCTTTTCCATTGATGTCAAAGGGGGAGAGAATTTTGTAGGAAGAAGTGTCGTGATCGCAGGGGGAGTACTTTTGTTGCCATCAATGCGAAAGGGGGAGATTGTTGATTAGCGGTTGTCATTGATGTCAACCCAAGCAGCACCAGGGGCTAACCCAATATTGCATGGGAATTTTGACCTACAAAATTAATATATTCTGGGTCAATAATGTTTTTTATGGTTTCTACTTGTCGAGATGTTTCCGTTGATATATGGCACGCCATGTAATTCTTCACGGTTTGAGAGATATTCATGTTTGAAGTTTGTACCCCCAGTTAGTGGGCTAAAACCCCATGGGGTTGGGGCATAGGTCATTGAAAAGTCATAATTAATATTTTTTAAGCTCCTAAAATCCCTCCCACGTTCACTTGTTGAAGCCCCTCTCAACCTAAGCATTTATATAAATTGTGATCCTCATTCCCTCCTTATGCAAGGGATTTCGCCATCTGAAACAGGTCATTGTGGAATTTTCACTCTAAATTTTTTTTTCTACGAAATTTTAGAAGCTGAAATTTTTATGAGGTGAAGCTGAAATCCTGAAGAAGCTTCTGTAAAAATTTCAGATCAAGGTGCGCAATATTTTTGGAAATATGATCTGTGTAAGTAAGGGTTTTTGCAGGCTCTTGAAATTCATCTCAAAGAAGTGACTTTGGTAAATTTGTCACAACTCTCTCTCTGAGTGTCAGATTTGAATTCCGTAAAAAGTGGAAGATAGTGCATATTTTGCAAGTTTCTCTCTATCAATTTTAGAGCCAAATGAAGAAACAGTGAGACGTGGAACGATGCACAAGTGTGCTCTTATGAAATAGTCCATAATTAGGGAATTGTGAGAGATTGGGTATAACTCTCTCTTGAAGAATCCAAATTGGGTCAGACCTATGGCATTGGAACGAAGACTCATAGGACTACTATAGGACTGAAAATTAGATATTTAGGATCTAAAATAACAAAGATACACTAGATTCAATATCGAGCTCCTAGAAGGCAAGAAAAAGATAGATCATGTGTTGTCAAGGGTTGCAAAGGACCATATTTTCTACGGAAGGAAAGAAAATCAAGGTGCAGTAGAGGGCAGCATGACAAGAGCAGCAACCAAGGTGCATAACAGAAGCAAGAAGTTCATCATATGAAGTCTTTAAGTGGGCAGCACTGCATACAATCATTGTAAAGGTATCATTGTACTTAGTCATTGTAAATACATTATTTTACAAATTGTACTAGTGTCTATCTACCAAGGGTTGAAGAGGAAATGTTGGGAGGTCTAGGATCATCATTAGGTGGTTGTGTCAATGTTGGGGCTATGGTCTAGTATATCTTCTTCTCCTGCATCATTCTATATCATTGTAAAGTGGACCATTTTCCCTAGTACGGGAGTCCATTCTTATTTTATTCTTCTATAGGGTGGTAGGGTGGTGATAGGGTGAGTTGTAGCTCATTGGGTGTTGGGGAATCCATTCAGTTGACTACTTAAGAATCTCGAGCGTTGGAGCATCCATCCAGTGGGAGGTGGAGGAGAATATTTTTCTAGATTCTTGGAAGTTGGAACTTTATTTTCAATTGGAGTTGAATATTAAATAATTATTAGAAAATAATTAGGTGGTTTTTGTCTCGGAGTGGGTTTCCACCTTAAAAACCATGTGCATTTTTGTTCCTCTTGTTTGTTGCTATCATTGTACAAACACTGATAATAATTGAATATTAACTAATTCTCTAATTGAAAGGAATACTGATTCACCCCCCCCAGTATTTCCAACAAGCAGCTCCTTAGAGGTGTCAAGAACCTCAGAGATTTATCTCTGGAATGTAGACCTATGATTTGCATTTTGACAACCTTTCCTTCTTTGATCATGCTGCTTGGAAGGATGATCAGAATTACATCAACAAACAAGTCTCTTTCCCCAAACAAATACCTACACAACCTACTTTCCTAACATTTTTCTTCATAAGGTGCACTTGGACTTGCAAACTTTTGACATCAACATTTTATTGTTTTGAAAACAAGAAAACTATTCTAAATCTACCCTTATATATTCCATAAGTCCAGATTAAACAGTTGGACTAAAAAATTCTCTACCTAATCTACTATCTGTTAGGTTTAAACTATCTGACAGGTCTGCATTCTCTACATTCTAAAACAGAAATTTAAACACATACAAACCAGGATTAAACTATCTGATTTGCTGTAAGACTACGGCGTAAAAACAAGTCGCACATAGACCTTTATTTGCAAAAAAGTAAAACAAAACTTGGAAGGCTTAAGATCTGAAAACAATGAGAGTCCTTCCTTTCTTTTTCAGTTCTGATTTTGATCTTTTAAGAACTGTCTTCTTCTTCTTTACCTGGTTCAAGTTTTCAGCATGTTAGAACCAGTCTTTTCCCTTTCTTTGGCTTAGGTTTTGAGCATGTTAGATCCATATTTTCTTTTGATTCCTTGGTTCAGATTTTGAGCATGTTTGAACCATTCTTTTCTATCCTAATCTATTCTACTAATAAGCCAAGATTAAATTTTTGGCAAATCTGATTCACTAACCTATCAGCAGCAATTTGAAATCTATCTATTCATGATTAGGCTATATGAATAAATAGCAGTGCTCTTTCAAGTAGTGGCATTTAAGATTGCACACTTTCAGATTTTATTTCTTTTTTGGTATGGGGTTGTACCTTTCTTCTTTTAATCTGCCCTCTTCTTCTCTTTTCTATTTTTTTTTTTTGTATTTTTCTCTTTTCAAAACAAAACAAAGCAACGATATTTACAATGAATAATGAAAGATTTAAATGGAGATTTCAGTAGAAATAATGCTTGAGCATCCTGCTATTTACAGGACCCCAAAACAGGTCTATGCCATCCATCTCTTGCAAAAAAAATGCATTATGACCAATGGCAGATTGAATGATGTAAGGACCTTGCCATAAATTGTCAAACTTGACATGTTTTCTCTTATCTTCTCTCTTGGAATCCCATTTTAGTACTTTGTCACCAATTTTGAAATCACTTGCCTTTGTCCTCTTCTCAAATAGCTTTTTGATATTCTCTTGTACAATCTGTACTCTATTATAAACGTCTTCCCTGGTTTTCTGAAGATGTATGGTCTGATTTATCCTTCTCAACATGCTATCTTCCTCTGATTGTATTTCTTGGACCAACTTCATCACTAGCACTCCTAAAATGGTAGGAAAAAATCCATCTTCTCCATAAACCAGCTGATAGGGAGACATTCCAATTGATTTCTTTGTTGTCAATCTATCTTCCCATAAAGCATGTACCAGCTTGTTGTGCCATGACCTCTGATTTTCTTCCAGTAGCTTCTTTATTATGTTTATCACGATCTTATTGGAAGACTCTGCCAACCCATTACCTTGAGGGTAATAATTTGTGGAATGATCAAGCACAATCTGATATCGATGACAGAAATAAATCATCTTTTTAGAACCAAATGCAGCAGCATTGTCAGTGATAATTTTCCTAGGACAACCAAATCTAGACAGGATATGATCTTCAAGGAATTTTATGATAACTAAGTCTGTGGCATTCCTAGAAGGGATGGCTTCTATCCATTTAGTGAAATAATCAGTGGCTGTGAGTATCCATCTATGTTGGGCAGATGAGGCAGGATGGATTTCCCCAATGAAGTCTAGGCCCCACTATTGAAAAGGAGCTTCAACAGTGATTGGTTGTAAGGGTAAGGGAAGCAATTTTCTCTTGCCTTCAAAGATTTGGCATTTGTGGCAGGCAAATATCATTTTATGGAAATTTTGAAAGAAGGTGGGCCAGTAATAACCAGCTCTAAGGATTTTATTAACAGTGGTTTTCCAATAGATATGGCCTCCACATTCTCCTTCATGAAACTCATGCTTGATCCTATCTGCATCAATCTTAGGCAAACATTTAAGAAATAAACCACTGGCATTCTTCCAATATAAACATTTATCTAAAATGCAGTAATTAACAGCCTTTAACTTCAAGAATCTTGCCTTTGTTTTAGACATACCAGGAGGAGCATTGAGATTAGTAAGCACATACAAAATATCAACATACCAAGATGAATTGAGGAAATGATCCTCAATAATTGGGGCTGGTAATTCTTCCTGCCCATATAATGCATCTATCATGTTTATATCAAGTGCTTGCAAGTTAGATTCAGCCATTAATTGTGCTAGGCCTTGACCCTTGAAGATTTTTGTGGGTCTAATTTCCAAATCATATTCCAATATCACAGCAATCCACTTTCCTCTTTTGCCATCAAGGTCTTGTGAAAAAATATATTTTACCACTATATGAGGCACAAATGCAATAATGTGAGAGTGTAAGGTATAAACTCTGAAATACTTCAAGGCTTTGACCAAAGCATAGGCCTTTTTTTCCTTGATATTATATTTCAGAGGTGCATCTCTTAATGCCTTGCTGAAAAATGCAATTGGCTGCTCTTGTCCTTCTGGATTTTTTTGTAATAGGACAATGGCCATAGTATGTTCTGATGCAAATGAAAATATGAATAAGTCCTTAGTGAAATCAGGACTGATAAGAATCGATGCTTGGGTAAGTGCACGTTTGACCAGTTCAAAGGATTTATTTGTTTCTAAGGTCCATTTAACTCCTATCTCTTTCTTTAACATGTTTGTCATGTTCCTAAGGAGTTTTGCCAGGTTGGGTATGAACTTTCTTAAGAAATTAATCTTTCCAATGAAGGATTTAAGTTCTTTGATGTTTCTGGGGTGACTGATCTGCAATATACCTTCAACCCTTTTTGGGTCTATTTTAATCCCTTTTTCAGATATGATATGACCAATAAGCTTACCTTCTTAGAGACCAAACAATGTATTCTTAGGATTCAAGGATAGCCCATACTTTCTACATTTCTCAAAGACCTTTTTTAGGTGTACCAGGTGTTCTTCATCTATTTTGGAATAGACTGTAATGTCATCTAAATAAATCACAATGAAGTGCCCTATTTCTTCTGAGAAAGCAATGTCAATGGCTCTTTGAAAGGTGGCACCTGCATTCATTAATCCAAAAGGCATTTTCACATACATGCAAGTGGCCCAAGGAGTACTGAAGGCTATTTTCAATTGGTCATCAGGGATTACCAATATCTGATTATATCCTGAAAAGACATCTAGCAAAGAAATCCTCTTGGAACCAACTATCCTTTGTAAGATGTGCTCCATTTTAGGCAAGGGATAGTTGTCCTTTAATGAGGCTCTGTTCAAGTTCCTAAAGTCAATACAGAGCCTTATTTCTCCTATTTTCTTTCTTACAGCTACAAGATTAGATACCCACTCTGAGTATCTCACCGGGACAATAATTCTAGCATCATACATTTTCATAATTTCTTTCTCAACCAGAGGTAACTGCATAGGGTTTATTCTGCGTAATTTTTTCCTAAATGGCTTCTGGTTTTCTTTAAGTGGTATCTTGTGTTGAATGGTCTCTGTGTCATATGCCCTTAAATATTCATAGCTCCAAGAAAATACATCAGAAAACTCTTTAAACAACTCAATATATTTCAATTTCATGTGAGCTGGCAATGTTTTAGATAACTTGATCATTTTAGGTTTGTCTTTACTGCCTATATTGCATTCCTCAATGTCAGATTTAGTGGATTCTATTGTTGGTTTCTTGGCAACATCATTAAAATCAAACAAGTCTTCTAGAGGTGCTAGTCCTTTGGGTAAGCCTTTCTCTTTAGACTGTATTACCTCTATGTCTTCTCTTTTTGAGTTTATGTACTCTTCTATTTCATTTTCGAACTCTCTAGTTAGCATATTTGTTTCTGAAATGGGAGAAGGTTCTTTTTCAACAGGTTGTTCCTCATTAAAACAGTCTTTATCATACTTTAAGTCTGAATTTGGCAATCCAAACTCATTTCTGAGCTGCAAGAATTCCTCTATCTGTTTATCTCCTTCAAATACCTGCTAATACTTTTCATTATCTGGGACAGCTGGTCTATATTTCACTTGGACTGTGAATTTTTTGTTGTCATAGGGTCTTTGGCATGAACTGGTAGCACAAGCTAAACCATTGGAAAGGATGTTTTGGTCTCTAGGGAGAAAAACAAGTTCATATTCCTCAAAAAATTTCAAAAGGTCCATGGCATCATTTCTATAGGCTCTTAGTCTTGGATTTTTGGCAGTGTACTCTCCATTTATTTGTCTAATGATCAGTTCAGAATCTCCATGAAAAGTTATCCTCCTGGCTCCTAATTTCTTCAGTAAATGTAGTCCTAAGAAGAGTGCTTCATACTCTGCTATGCTATTTGTGCATTGGAAGTTTAACTTGTATGAAAGGCTTTCAACCTAATTATTCTCTTTGTTGTGAAGCCACACACCTGCTCCTGCACCAGTTCTATTACAAGACCCATCAAAACTCCTACTCCAAAGAGGGCTAGTTTCAGACCTGTTGTTGTTTTCATTCCTTTCCCCTTTGTCCTGTGTGTTCTGACTGTCATTATGTAGTTTTATGGGTTCTGCAGCATGTTTATGTTGGTCTTGTTCCTTTAATTTTTCATGGAGTTGAGGCCTTTCTTCTTGACTCTCATGAATTTCACTAAGCTGGTGGACAGTGGCTTGTTCATACTCTCTTTTTTGTTTGCTGTGACTTTCAGATTTGGCAAAATGTTCTATATCCTCTCCCTTCTTATCTTCTCCTCCTATGTTTTCTGTTATGTTGGGTGATTTCTCACTTTCCAACTCTATCTCATCAAAGCTTTCATCATTGTAAATAATGAATGAGTCTAGGTCTGTATGGACAGAGTAAAAAGGGGAATTTTTTTATTTTTCTTGACTAATCACCATAAACTTCATATGTGATTCCCTATAAAGTCTTCTAAGTTGGCTGAAAACAGGGATGGTGGCATATGTCAAGGATGGTGGCATGTGTCATGTCCATTTGCATGGTACCTTGAAGCTTAGCACCCCATGATATTGAAAGAAGTATGCCATATTTGGGAGGCACATCAGCCACTACCACATCCATCACTATGCATTTGGCTTGGATCTAGGCCATGTTTACACAAAGATCTTTAATCGGGCCTAAGCATTTTACTCTACTGGAGTTAAAAGAATACAAATATATATATGGTCTGGTTATCTCAAGGCCTAATCTCTCCATGATTACTTTGGGCATGAGGTTATGTGAAGCCCCTGAATCATGCATAGCATTGTGTAAAATTTTATCATGGATATTCAAACTGACATAGAAAGGGGGGACCACTCCTTCTTGGAACTTTCCTTCAATTTTAGGACCAAATAAAAGGGCTGGCTGATCATCATTTAGGTTGACGGAATAATTATTTTCTTCTATGTTCAAAGCCTTTAACCCCTGACATTTATATACATCTTGAGTGACTAACTCAGTGAGGGGGACAAAGATCTTGATTTTAGTGATTTCACTTTCCAAATTGAAAGGGAACTGATTCTTTGACAGACTCAAATCTATTTTTTTAGTCACTAACTTATCAACAAAATCAGCTTGTTGGTTTTTACTATGTATATCAGTTAAAACTGTTTTTACAGGGGTATTAGCTAAAGTGCTAATGTTGTTAGGGTAAACACTTTGTTTATCATTGGTTTGAGTGCCTTTCCCCTTGATTTTACTAGAACTTTCAACTGTTGTTTTGTTGTTTTCAGCAACCCTTCTGACCACCCTTTCAGATCTGTTTTTAACAACATTTTCAGAGGTCTTTGTTTGGGGAGTTTCTTGGTTCTTTTTTCTCTGGAGGTCATATTGTCTATGGACCTCCATGATGGCATTATCAAAGCCTTGCCTATAGTCTTCAAATTCTATGTCCTCATTATCATCATATGTATATGTGGCATGATCATCCTTTGTAAAAAAGGCAGGGTCTTCATTACTTACTCCCAGCATGTTTATATCAGTTCCCGCTAGCTCCTCTATCATTCCCTCATCTTCATCAACATAATTTTCTTGAAATGGAGGTCTGATTTGTTGATCAATATCTCTTTGTCTAATCTGAGGGGGGTTTCTCCCAAAGTTTTGGTTCTGATTTTGAGGTTGGTTCCTATTCTGAGCATTTTTTTGGACAACCATCCTCTCCATCATTCTTTCTAACCTATCCATGTTCATAGCTAGATGGTCTAATTTTGAGTCAGATGTGGAAGGTGTAGTGTCTTCCCTATATGTCACTTTATTTTCATTTCTCATCCTAGCTCTTTTGGCAATCAAATTTGCCTCAACGTTCACTGCCCCTTGCTGCATATAATCTTCTAAGGTGAGGTATTCCTTTTCCCTCAATTGGTAGGCCATTTTAGGATCAAATCCATTAGGGAATTTCATTAAAGCTTGGCCCTGTGGAGATTTCACATGAGCTGGTATGGAATTGTATGCCCTATTGTATCTATCACAATACTCCTGTACACCTTCCCCTGGATTCCTTTTCATATTCTCATATTTTGAATGAATTTGGAGAGGGTTTTTCCTGACTTCCCACTTGTTCAGAAATAGTTGATGAAAGGCAGGAAGATCGTTGATACTCTATGGGGTTAAGCTTTTGAACCATTTTCTTACTTATCCCCCTAAACTCTAATCAAACAATCTGAGTTTAATAGTCTCATCACCTATTTCATTCCTATCAAAGTAATCATTCATTTTGTCAACATGTTGTGGGGCAGAAATGGCACTACTGGTATCATATAGAGGAATAGTGGTTGAATAACCTCGTGGTAAGGTAGCTAAAGGTAAAGGAAGGACTAGAGGAGCATACCATGTAGCCACGATGTAGATGGGAGGGAAAATGGGGGGTTTATCGTAGATGTATGGATGGAAAAAGTGCTAGGAGCAGCAAGAGACTGTTGAGCAGATTTGGGGTGAGAGAAACCAAAGTTATGAATGAAATGAAGATTAGGTGGAGTGGCTTCTCTATTGCTACTATGGTCACCACTATGTTGGGGTGAACTTGGGGGCTCAAATTTTGTCTGATCTATAGCATTAAGTGACTTAGTTCTTGGTAAATTACTTGGAAAATCTAAGTCAACTTGGATCTCTTGAAGATCTGAAAGGTTTTCAGGGAGAGAATTAGCTCTGATAATAGTTGGATCCCTAGATACATGAGACTTCCTAAGAATTATTTCTGGATTATCAACTATTTCAGGAGGATTTGGGTCTAGATAGGCTCTGGTATGAATTCTTTTTGAAGCCAGTATGTTAAGATTTAGACCCACAGAAAAGAAAAGTTAGCCAGATATGACAATCTTTAGAGGCAACTAATCTTTAACAAAGAAAACTTAATCCTCAAAGTTTCCTAATCATGGGTGTGCACGATATTTCAATGGTAGTGTGGGTTTTCCCAGTGGATTCTTTGTGAAACTAGGGGTAATCAGCAGGCCTACTGATCACCATTGGATTCCTTTGGTCTTTTAGGAGTTGTGGAGTCGCCAGGTGGATGATTTTGGATGTTTTAAGATGATTTGATGTCCACCATCAGCTATTAACTACCAATTTAAGGATGTTGTGGATCTTATGAGGTCTTAAGGATGTATGAGATTTAATTCACTCAGAAAGTCCCCAGCAGAGTCGCCACTATATTGGGGTCCTGTGATTTGGAAGACTGGCATACCAAATGACAAGGCAACATCAGAACCACTTTGGAATCCTAGGATCTAGCCCTCATGGATTCAAAGAGGGATATCTCTATATGTGTTTTAGAATGATATGCTTTAAGGCTTATGATATGATATTAGGCTAGTTATGAATCACAAGGGATTTGTTTGTTTTTGTTGGTTGGGGATCATTAACTGAGAAGGTCATGTGAAGTGTGAAGGAGGAAATAAATTGAAGGATACTTCAGCATGGGAAGATAGGTTATGAAAAAGTGTCAATCCATTGGGCTATGGAGTCATAAAAGGGTTTACTTGCACAACAACTATTCAAGGGTTTCCATAGGGCAAGTCATCTATATCAAAAGATATCTTTAGATTTAGTTTGTGGTATGAAACATTAACAAGTGTGGTGAAAGAAGAAAACATATAAGAAAACAAAGGGAAACCTAAGATCAAGTAAAGACTTTTAACCTATCCTACTTTTGACATACTCTTCAAGGGGAAAACATTTAAGATAAACATAAAAAGTAGCCTAAGATCAAGTAAGGACTTTTAACCTATCTTGCTTTCGGCATACTCTTAAGGGAAATTTTCAAAGCTGGTTGTTGGAGAAGAAACTAGAGGATGGGGCTAACCATAGACTTCCCTAGTTCAACTCTACTTAGAAAACCTTTCAAGAACATTCAAGAACAAAATATCAAGTTCTACACTGCAAGACATGGGCTCACCAACATTCCTTGACTGGTTATACTCTATTGATTCATTCTCAAACACACATTTAGAAGAAAACATAAAGATAAAGCTTATTAGACAAAATTAGGGTACTTTAGAAGTAAATCCTAAGCTATATTTGCTGCTCTTTATCAGAGAATATGAAAAAAGTGAAAAACCTAAGGAGAATAACAATTATAGTAAGGAAAAAATCACCAATAATATAGACCAGGATCCTGTGAATCTACTTGTTTATTTGCTGTGCAAAAACAGTCACATACTTGAGTCCAATAGCTTTTACAGTCTGATACTTCTCTTCCAAACTATTATATTACAACTACTCAGCAACTCTTACTTAATAACAGTTCAACAATTAACAATTTTCCAACCTTTTACAATGAGTTTTCTATGAATACATATAGGTGAAAAGAGGAAGAGTGTTGTAGAAATGGTAATAAATATTAATTAAGACAGAGGGGGAGAGGTATTCGAATTCCCATTCTACTTAATAATCATAGCAATAACTATTTGTACCACTTTAGTTGCTTTTAGTTGAATCTGAAATCAACTAGCAAGCTGGTAATAACTTTGAGGCTTGTCCTTTGAAGTTATCTTGGTCTGAAGTACCCTATTTGACCTCTGGGACAAGCAAACTATAATTTCTTGGGTTTTGAAGCCCCCTTGTCTTCTTAATAACTGTTCTGATAGTTTAAAGAGGTTTTGTCATCAAGATGGTTGTCAATTACTTTCTGAGGTGTCTTTGGCAAAATATCTCTGACTGTGAATTTAATATGTGTTCTTTTGAGGTAAATAGAACTATAGGTGGCATTTCTGGTCTTCGGAGGAGTAAATAGCCTTGATGGTCTAGAAATTAAGGCAGTCCTTTGCTGATTTGTCATGCTTTGTGGCTTTAAACACCGATTTTTTCTTTGGTTGTGCTTTCAAGCCTCTTTAATCATCTTTATTATTTATTCACTACGCTCACTAATTTAGCTTTAATCAATTTGTCTCCAACTGCATCTTTAACTTTTAATCTTCGGACTAAACCTTAGAGTCTTCAGGCTTTAGGCTTTAATCCTTTAAACTTTAATCTTCATCTTTAATCTCTGATTGGTCTTCACTATTCTTCATTTAAATTTATCGTTCTGCTGACAGGTGCTTTCTTCATGCTGGAGGGTTTTCTGTGTAACCAATGCCCATGACGCATTGATTTAAAATTTGGGAATTCGACCCTTTATGTCCCCTTTGATTTTATTTTTTGGCCATTGAGGATCGTCACCCTCGGCCCTGTATATCTGGCCTCCATAAAACCTGAAAACAAAACATCAAACGTTATGAAAACCCTGCGTGTTGGTTTAACTGAATTCAGAAGCTTGGGAATGGCTCGGGAACGATTGTAGAGGAGGAGAATTATGCAGGGAAAGGTTCTATTCTTGAAACCAGGAAGAAACCTGGGATATTTTGAATAGTGGCACATAAATGGTGTTAAGAGGTTTTGTAGAAAATTTCGAGTGGTTTTTGCTTGAGGAATAGGCGGTTAGTGGTATTGGTTCTCTCGAACATAATACCACTTAGGTGTTAACACCTGTCCGTAGCAAAACCGCCTGTTTCGCGTTGAAAACGCGCGTTAATCCTCGGGGGTGAAATGAACACGAAACTGATTTTGGGTCGTCAGATCTGGGGTAGCCAAATCGACTGTGGCGAGAGGGCGCAATGGAAAAAGGTGCTCAGTGGTGGGACCGATGGATGAGGTCAGCAAAACTGTCGAGAAGTGGAAAGGTTAATGGGTGGGGTTGAAACGTTGGGGGAACATGTTGATCGTTGGATCCTTATGATCAATGTTTGTGATGGGTTCACAAAGATGCACGGGTGAGGAGATGGTCAAGAAGAAAGGTGATGGTAGGATGTGATCGTTGTTGGATCGTCGTGATCGACGGCGGGGACTACTTTGGGGAAAAGTAATGGCGCGAGGTTTGGAATCGGAGGCTAACGAGAAACGTTGGATTTTAAAGATCGACGACAGAGATATGTTTGCGGGGAGAACAGATAAAGGAGTTTGAGAAATGTAAATGGGGAGTAAAGAAGCCTGATAACCATTATATTTTTTAGGATCAATGGTGAAGATTGACTCAGGGAGAAAAGGCGGATTAAATAATTAAGCGAAAGGGGCTATAGGGAAAAGGGTGGGGATGTGGTCTTGTGGAGGAAAGGAGGACCAGGGCTAAGAAGAAAAGGACTGAGGGCTAGCGCCTGGTCACAACTGCAGGGTTATATGGAAGAAAGGCTAAAGACTTAAGTCCACAGGGGCTTAAGGCCTAATATGTAATAGAGCCGAAATAAGCATAAAAGTAGGTTTTAGACCTATTAAAATAATTCTGATAGGTTATAAAAGGGGTTCTAAACCATCATAAAGAGGTCTAATGGTTTAATAAGGGTTTTTAGAGGCAAATGAAGGATAAAATGAGGATCAATGACCCTTTTAAGGGGTGAATAAAAATTAGATGAAGGGGTGAATCATGGAGAATACTTATGAAAGGAAAAATGATGAAGGATGATGGTCTTGTAAACACTCTTTTTGTAGCAGAAGGTCTATTTTGAGGGGTTTGAGTGAATATTATCAATGGAATGGATTTCTTGAGGATAAAGAACATAGAGAGGCTTCAAGAAGTCACATATTTTCCATGAAATTGTTTCTTGAAGACTTAAAGACTAATTTATCCATCATGAGATATGATATAATTTATAGATGGATAACAACCACGACCTCCAGACATGGCTCCTCTGCACAACAACAACAAATTTACAAGTTTTTGGAGGAGTATGGTGACATATTCACCTCACCCATAGGGGTGCCTCTGCACTGTCTGGTCAAGCACCCCATTGACTAGACCCTAGGTGCACCGCTACGCAATGGGCTGATATATAAGTGCTCTGTTCTGGAGAATGATGAAATCAAGAGGCATATTCAGGAGATGTTGCGGAAATTTCACATCCATCCAAGTTCATTTCCCTGTGGGAGCCTGATCGTGTTGTTACAAAATAAGGATGGGACATGGAGACTCTGTATTGGCTATCGGGCACTGAACAAGACCACTGTCTGGAATATGTACCCGATCCCATGGATTAATGACCTTCTGGACCAACTCAAAGGGGAAAAATATTTCATCAAGATCGACTTGAAGTTTGGGTATCACCAGGTACCAATCAAACCCTCTGATGTGTGGAAGACTGCCTTCAAAACCAAGGAGGGCCTTTTCAAATGGCTTGTCATGCCTTTCGAGTTGATGAATTCTCCCGTAACCTTCATGATATTGATGGATGACATCTTGCGTCCATTCACCAACTCATTTGTAGTGGTGTACTTGGATGACATTCTGATCTTCGGACAGAATTGGTAAGAGCACCTCCACCACATCTGAGAAGTCCTCTAAACGCAACGACAACACAAGCTGTGTGCTAAATTGGAGAAGTGCACTTTTGGCATGACCCGGGTTCAATATCTAGGATACATTATTGATGAAAGGGGGGTGCATGTGGATCCGGCCAAGATCCTATTCATTCGGGATTCGCCAGCCCTCACCACTCTAACAGAGCTTCGCATCTTTCTATGTCTTGCTAATTTATACCACAGGTTCGTGTTGGGATTCTCTCATATCACTTGGCCCTTGAGTCAAGTCACCAAGGGAGGAGCGAAAGAAAAATTATTTTGGTCAGAATCTCAACAGAAGGCGTTCGTAGAATTGAAACATCACCTTTGTTCTGCCCTAGTGCTCACATTACCAGACTTGAAACAACCATTTAAGATCGATATAGATGCCTCTGACTATGCTATTGGGGTAGTTCTTACTCAACAAGGTCATCCAGTGGCATATCACAACGAGACATTGTCCGACACAATTCGAAAGTATCCCACTTATGACAAAGAAATGTATTCCATTGTGCAGGCTTGTCGACAATGGAAGCATTAAATTTTGGGGAAGGAAACAATAATCCACATAGACCACCGAACCCTGTAGTTCATACAAACACAAGGGAAGTTGCAGAACGATTTCCATCAGAAGTGGTCCACATATCTGCAACAATTTCATTTGAACATCAAATACAAGAAAGGTAGCACCAATAATGTTGTAGACTCAGCCGACCACCAATCGTGGCCATAACCATCGTTCTCAACTCTTGTGGGAACGAGACATCTGATTGGCTGCTTCTCTAAAATAGAAATCCATAATTAAGCCACACATACAAGGCACTCTTGAGGGGTACGCAAGTTTCAAATTTTCACCTCCAATATGCATTGTTTTGTCACCTGTGGCACTTTTGTGTTCCTTCAAGCGAGCGTGCCAAGATGATATGGGAAGTGCACTACATTCGAGTCGCTGGGAATTTTTGTGTCGAGAAAATAGTGGCAGTACTGTAGAAGTATTTCTATTGGCCGAACCTCGAGAAGTGCATCAAATCCTGCACTGCTTGCGCCACTGCCAAACCGACCATCAAGAAGCAAGGCCTCTATACTTCGATACCTACCCCTAGTTGACCTTGGGAATCCATATCCATGGATTACATGTTGGGCCTTCCTTCTACAAAGCATGGAAATGATTGTGTTTTCATGGTCGTCGACAGATTCTCGAAGATGGCCATTATGGTGGCCTGCAAGAAGAATATCACAGTAGAAGCCATTGCTAAACTCTTCTTTGAACAAGTGTGGGTGCACTTTGGGATCCCATAGTCTATCATATCAAATCATGATAGCAGGTTCCTCAGCACATTTTTGTACAACCTCTGGTCAATTTTGGACACCAAGCTCACCAAGTCCACAGCTTTCCATCCCCAAACTAATGGCCAAATAGAGGTCGTCAATAGGATGATTGTACACATTCTACGCATGTACAATTCAAAGATTCCACGCACATGGGATGAGAGCCTCCCCTATGTACAACACAGTTATAACCGAGCTCTCCATAACTCAACCAGACATAGCCCCTTTCACGTGGGCTTGGGATTCCAGCCACTATGTCCCATTGACGTAGCCATGCCATTTGTGGCTACTCAGGCTGATTCAGCTCTCATGTCCAGTCTGAAGCTGGAAAAGAGAACAACTTCATTGAGCGCATTCATCACATCCACCAATAGGTTCATGACATATTTGACAGAGCCAATTCTAAGTACAAGCAACGACATGATCAGCATCGGGTGCCACACAAATTCCAGGTGGGCAACAAAGTGTGGCTACATTTAC